>NC_069405.1:15948599-16049669 GCF_026875155.1 Cherax quadricarinatus | reverse complement strand
ATGAATAAAAAGGGATTTTAGGAAGTTTTCTTCAGCCCAGAGTAGTCAGGAAGTGGAATAGTTTGGGAAGCGATGTAGTGGAGTCAGGATCCATACATAGCTTTAAGCAGAGGTACGATAAAGCTCATGGTTCAGGGAGAGTGACCTAGTAGCGACCAGTGAAGAGGCGGGGCCAGGAGCTTGGACTCGACCCCTGCAACCTCAACTAGGTGAGTACACACACACACACACACACACACACACACACACACACACACACACACACACACACACACACAACAACAACCACACACAACATGGTAATGCATTATTTACAGCTAGCAAAGTCAGGGTATTTCTCCAGAATGGTCTGCAATATACCACTGTGGATAAAATACTTTGCCATTTCTTGAACATTTCTGAGTGAGTTGTTTCTAAATTCATTAATTTGATCACACTCCAGTACATAATGACGCAAGGTGTGACAATAGTCCATCTGGCAAAGTTTACATTTCGTTTGGTCTACATCTGGTGGTGGTGATTTAACCTGCCATAGATACTTGTAACCCAGCCGGAGCCGGGCAGTAGTGACATCCAAGAGTCTGCTTATCTTGTTGGATGCACCATAGACATGTGGCTCCTGCATGATGGAATGATGATAGATGGACTGACTTGTGTCAATCTCCCTAAGTCAATAAAGTTCATTTGAAGTTCTTTTCGTATTATTGTTCTCAAACTGCTAACTGACAACCCAAGATTGTAATCTACTCCCTCTTTGAAAGAATACAGCTTAGCCAAATTATCAGTTCTATCATGCATCTGAAGACCAATGTGAGATGGAATCCACAGCATGTGCACTGTGAAAATTTGTGTGGACTGCCTCCAAGTGAGTCGCCTACCCTGGCAAACTTTGTTGACACCGAGCTCTGAGGTGGGTACCTGAGCCTCACAAGTGGCTTATAGGACAGATTTTCACAAATGATTGATGTTGCAGAAAACTCGCCTGCATGCACGTATAAAGGACTAACTTACTTGGTGTTGCAGCACATATCCTGATCTTCAACTTCCCTAAGCTTAGCCTTAGCCCCTTTGGACTTCCCCTCAGAAACCACGTGCAACCGGGAGCCTTAATTCCTGCAATATTCAATAGTTATTAGTGTCCTGCCTGCACCTCAGAAATTCCTATATCCAAGAGGGTATGTATCCCCTAGTATAACTATGCAGACACGGACACTAGCTTCCAGACTGCCCTGAGACACTGATACTTACTGGGCATGCACTGCCTGTTGCACACCGGGCCCACAGATCAAACTCACTCACAATTCTCCCCAGACACTGGCCAGAAATCTATGAGATAAAGTGGAGGTCTTGTCTTACTGTATGGGCCTGATGGAGGTCATCTACAGTACATCAAGGTGCCTCTACCAGATTTCCCTAGGTCTCAAATGTGAAGACACGTGGGGGGCGCCGTCTGCTGATCACGGCATGTCTTGTCCAGTTGGTGTCTGTCTTAAGAAGAACGAGCTGGTCTCTCTTCCAGACACCTCGTCTCTTCGTTCAAAACTAGGGCTGCCAGTTCTCCTAGCTAACTTATCCTAGTGTTTGCCTACATTATCGGCCTATTACTACCTATGTTAATGTCTTAGGTCTACATTATTATTATCTACAGTTGCCTTAGTAAACCTAATATTAATATACTAACAGTAAAACTACCTACTCCTTCCCCTGAAGGGTAAATGTATAAATTAAATAAGCTTACCAACAATCCACGCCAACTAGAGAATGCTTTGTTTGTTTGGGAGGGTTTAAGGGCCACCCAGCTCAACCGTTCTATTACGGCCATGCCGGATCTGTCCTGTGGAACTTTAGGGACCAAATAAGTTTCCACATGCACTCTGACTCCACTGTCCACAATCTTACCATACCTATGTCTGGCTTCTGACACAAGCATGCCACAATTTATACTTAATGAGTTGAGAGCATTTATGGATGACAGAGAATCAGTTATAATTAAAATGTCAACCTTAGATACATGGACACATTTGAGTGCAAGGAGTATGGCGAACAGTTCTGTTTGAAGGGTAGAGGCCCAGTTATTGATGCGTGCTCCAATTTCTTTATGATAGCCATCATTCTGTGTGACAACAGCAGCACTACCAGCTGCACCAGTGGACTGGTGAACAGAACCCACCCCAGCCGTTCTATTACGGCCATGCCGGTTCTGTCCTGTGGAACTTTAGGGACCAAATAAGTTTCCACACCCTCCCGCCGGCGAAGGTAGGCGCTAAGTCTAAATCAAGTTCACCTTTCGCGAGCCCCCACAGTGGACCCTGGACATGAGTGCCATCCGGCCACTCTCGTCGAGCAGACTCCAGTCTAACTTCAACCGTCCAGTTTCCCCTGTGTGGACCTCTGGGGGTGTAAACTTGTTGGTTCCGGTGGTCTTAGCACCCTTTCCTTTAACTTTAGCGTCTTTCGTATGTCTAGCCTTGACTGAGTGGCTCCGTACTTTCCCACCCAGTGGCCCACATGCCCTGGTAGCCTTTCCTCTCACTGTTACGAGGTTCCCTGGATTTAATGGCAATCTATCTCCCTCTTTACGTACCCTGTAAAAGTGTTTTCCCAAGGTGGTCGAGTGTTCGTCACCACCTACCTGGTTCAGCTTCCCTGGTGGTTCATCGTGTATTCTGGTATTCATTATAACTACTCCCCCAGCTATCATGGGGACAGCTTCTCCTCTTATCTGGCGTGGCAGGGAATTCAGGTGGAATCCTGCCGCCTATGATGTATCTTACTGGGGATCTGTATAAACCGATTCCTTCCTTAAACGTCCGTCATGTAGACAGGAAGTCATCTATATGATTGGCTCCCACCAGGATACCTACATTTCTGACTCTGTCAGTGGTAATTCCCTGGTCTGCCAGCTTCACGTCAAGGTCTTTCAATCGCTTAGCTGCTGCAGCAAGACCTCTCGCTGTAATTGCTGTGGGTAGCGTCTCTACCACCAAGGCTGTAATGTATCTGCAATGTCCACCTAATTTGACTGTGACATCCACCACATCATAAGATTTGGGTGGGACCTGACTTATAGCCCCTCCCAACATCATACTAACTTTCTTTGTGGCCTTCAACTTTAATTTAGCCACCAACTTCTTTGTTATCAAGGATACTTGTGCTCCTGGGTCAAAGAATAATCGGGTTGTTTCGGACCTGTGCCCACTCACAACCTTTGCCATGACTGTAGGTAGGGCAGCACATCCGTGATTCTCACCCGGATTAGAGACTTCACTCCCACTAATCACGCTGGCTACCATTTCAGGCTTGGACTCACTTTCTATCTCTACCTGAGAGATATCCCTACTAGCCTGGGGTTCCCTTAAATTATTGGGACATAGTGCAGTATGGTGCTTACCTTTGCAACAGACTCGACACTCACTGAGCTGGGTGCCACAGTCTCTCGCAAAGTGTTCCCCACAACACTTGAAGCAGAGTCTCAACTCCCTTAGTCTCTGTTGCCTACTGCTCAGTGTTATATACTCCGAGCAACTCGTGCTAGCGTGTTCGCCTTCGCAGAACACGCATATTCTGGCATGAGTGCCTCTGAGGTTCTGCTTAGAGGTTCTTACCTTAGACACCTCTTTACCATAGTACACTCCAACGTTAGTCGTACGAGCTTTAGACTGATCTCTCGAGATCTTTGAGTGACTGTCTGGGTTTTTATGTGGCGATGGTGGTGACTCTTCTCTCACACCTATACTCAAATGAGAAACGAGATCTCCCAACCCCTCAACAATTTGTTGTATCGTGAACCCATTCATCCGATATTTTAAGTGTAACTCATGCACTGTAGTGCCAGCCAGTTTCCTCTGAATCACCTGACTGATGAACCATTCCGACTTACCCCAATCATGTAAATCTTTAAGACTATTCGTCAAACTCATAACTTCGATTCAGAACTTCTCTAGGCTCTGACGGTCATGGCGACAAGCCTCTAGATCCAACAACCGATAAAGTATAGCTACCTTTATCTCCTCAGTGTTGCCAAACATGTCCTTTAATTGGTCTTTGGCATGTTGGTAATTGGTGTCGGTGGTTTGGTAATGCCGGACCAAGTCCAAGGCTTTACCCTTGAGCTGTGAACGTAAATATTGTAATTTGACGGCATCTGACAAATCATCTCTGTCATCTATCTGGGCTTTAAACTGATCCCAGAAAGCAATGTACTCTGTTAAGGTTCTGTCGAACGTTGGTAAATTCAACTGGGGCAATCTGGGCAACACATTAACAGGCATGCTGTTGTTCGTGTTCCTTGAAACATTTGCTCCCCTGCTGTACCGGCCTTCAAAGTCTTTATTAACTGCCTGCAGAGTCTCATCTCTGCTTTACACTCTGCCCTTCGTTCGTCATAGTCTGTCCGTGCTACTTCAACTGTATATTCAGACTCACCTGTAGTATAGGCCTCTGTCTCACAAAGGATAAATGATCTCTCAAAGGCCTCCAGTCTTTGCTCCAAAGGTTTCAGGCAACTCTCTAGTTCCTCCCAGTCTACGTCTTGATCTTGCCTGACCGTACGACACTCCTCACATGCTTTGCTCAGGCGCCCCTTATAGGCTCCCATAGACTGCTTTAATTGACTTAGAGCTGGGACAGCTGGTACTACATCTTCACCTACCATAGTTGCGGTTTAGTTAAGATCACGGTACTAATTTGTACTTCAATTAGCCCACCCCACAGCACGAACGGTATTAGGTGAGAATGAACGAGTCTCAAGGCTTCTCAACAAGCTTAACAACTCCCTTTATTATATTGACTCTACTCTGAATCAAAAATGTACACTGTTAGCTCTCAAATCCCAATCGAAATGTGTATCGGTGTGAAAGCTTAACCTAGCAATTTCCTGTACAATGCCAGCAAATAATTACAGGACTTAACCTAGTCTCAGGTACAATTCACAAATCCCACATTAAAATGAATCAAAGACAATGAAAATCACACAATAAAAAGTGCAGTATACAAATTAAAATCACTTGGTTAGCACAAATAAATTCAACAATTCAATTTGTGAAACAGTAAATGTATGTAAATAGCTTGGCCTAACTGCCCAGTTTACTCTGTCTAGCGTGGATGGTTGGATAAGGTAAATCCTAACCTAGCTAGTGTGCTATAGCTTAAACCTGGCTTTATAACTCCCTGTAAATAATAACTAGGTTAAATCTGTCCTAGCTACTATAACTGTTGTAAATATTGCACAAGCCTAGCCTAACTGTGGCTACCTTGCAAATCCACTGTAAGTAATCAACACACATACGTCATACGTCAGCGTGACAGTGTCAGCGTGCCTCGTTGTGCTCCGGGTTTTCTGGTGTTTTCACGGTCGCTCTTACGTGCTAGAACTTTAATTTGTGTCATCAATCCTATACGATACATCCCTCTAGCGCCTGGAACCAATCTTGGGCGGAAAACATTATATACTGAGTCAAAAAAGGAGAATTAGTGTGCACTACCTAGCAGAGTCTACTGCCAGAGGGGAATCATAGGCCTGTGTTCCGTGTGAAAAAAATAATAATAATTGAACTTTTCGTGTCAGAGGAAAGAAAGTCTCCCTGATAACATTGAGTATACATAGTGTATAGTGTATACTACAGTGGCTCCCTAGTATATTGTTGATAAGGCTAAAGTGTCATTTGAAAACAGGTGAATTTGTAAATGAAGTGATAAGCCTATAGAGGATGGTGCCAGAAGTCGCCAGAAACTTACCACAGGTCAGCTGTTTTTAATAATCTTCCTGGCTTGCTAGTGTACTCGCATATAATCTAGTGATACCAGTGAATAGCAGAATACAGTGTTGTAGTAGCAACTAACCAGTATTATAATGGTACTTAGTGGTGTGGAGTGACTTTCATTAGTTTCTTTTTTCTTGAAAATACAGACGTTACTGTGAATTTCATATAACCGTAGTTACAGAGGTCGCAATATTACACAACGAGAAGCAAGTAGTTACTACAGAAAAGCGTCTTCCTCCAAAAATTTCCAACAGTCAAACTATAGTGATAATATAGCATTTATGTGGTGGGAGACGGAAAAAAAAATTAGAAAAGCTAGGAAACGCTGATTGAATAAAACAAGGGTCGAGGTTCGACCGTTCGTATGGTAGGGAGCTGCCAGAAATCACGGTTTTCTTCACACGCCAAAGTTATACTTTGTATACCATTCAAATACATATACTCGGGTAGTTATTATCCAGTAGATCCTTCTTGTGTTAGCTCAAACACCGACCAACCAAGTTTTGGTTTAAATAAGTGACCCACTGATCTGATCAGATAGTCTGGTCCGAACCCTTGACTGGTCCGAACCTTGATGGTCCGAACCTTGACTGGTTCAGACGGTTTCGTTGTGCACTACCTAGCAGGTTATTAAATAGAATTTTCAAGAGGGTGCTTGTAGATTGCAGTTAATCAAACCATTCTAATCATTTATGAAGCTGTGTGTAGTCTGTGTCAGTCAAACAAATGGCTTCCACATGGCATAAATTGTCATTTTTGTGAAATTGGTGTCACGCCACTTTGTATGCAGTTATCCAAGAACTAGCTACAAGCAGTATTAAACGGGAGTGTTTTTTTGGGTATGCCAAATGAGATAAATCTGTGGACTAAAATCACAAGGGTCTTAAATCGAGGGCTCAACATCAAGCTGCTTTCATAGAAAACCTGAATGCTTTCTACCAACAGACTTGGGGAACTTAAACAGTCTGGGACTGGAGCCTGAATGTACTGCCTTGATACTGGCCATGTTGTCAGAATCTGTAGGCTGGAGTTGATGTCCTGGTAGGCAGTAAATGGGGGGCTGATAGTGCTGTCCTGGGAGACAGTAATGGTGAAGCTGAGAGGTGCTGTCCTGGGAGACAGTAATGGTGAAGCTGGAGGTGCTGTCCTGGGAGACAGTTAATGGTGGAGCTGGAGATGCTGTCCTGGGAGAGTGATAATGGGGAAGTGGAGATGCTGTTCCTGGGAGACAAGTATGGTGAAGCTGGAGATTTTTGGCAGGTAGTCGGGTATTATACGCAGGAAGAATACATATAATTCCGCATAGGGGTCAGGAGCCCCATTTGTAGGGAAACAGTGTAGTCAAAGATTAGATTAAACAATTTGCAAACTACGAAATACCACAGGAAATAGAATAACAAGAGGACTCCACTAGCTATAGTGTGGATATATTACCAAAAACAACTGGTGGGAAGTACACCATTGTTGGTGCTCGGAGAATAGAAGTAAGACAGGGAACCATGCTCCAACAGGGAAATTAACAGTCACAGAACCCAAGGCAAACGGAAATCCAAGCCGGTGCACATACTCTGCACTCGGGTATCTGCTGGCATGGGAAATTCTGGAAAAACAGATGGGGAACGTGCAACTATGACCACCCTAGAAAATGCCATGCCTCCATTATGACAACGGAATAATGCAACACTCCCTTCCTGTAAGCTTTTTTCACCTTGAACTGTGTACTTTCTGTACAGGAAAGACTGCTATATTAAATTGAGGCATACCATCTAAAAGGGGACAAAAAGATACCAAAAACAATCCAGGCCATGAGAAAACCTGGGTAGCACAGCCACTCTAAGGATGGGAGAGGTTTTTTAGTGCCAGGTAGGAAAAAAATGGCAGGAAATGGCAGAAATCGTTACACCAAATCAAGTCATTCCTGGAGTGGAACCACTGTCGATGGCCTCTCACTCCAAACAACAGATACAGTACTAATGCCGGTAAATAAAATAACACCCCGTCCAACAATCCTCCAGTCGTTAACATTCTTCTTTGCAAATATACAGGGTCTAAAGCCAGCAACAAACCACAAATCCTTTCATCCGTGGACTGCTTGCAGAGGCCAAAGGCAATGTTCGCAGCTTCACATGAGACCCTACATAAAGGATCACTTGGACAAACGAAAATATGGATCCCAGGTTTACCAAAAATCTATACTGGATGTGACAGAGTGAACAGGCAACAAGGGGAGGGGGGGGTTGGCCTGTTCATTGCAGAAGTCACTTGTTCACAGAACTGCTAAATGCCTCAAATGATGTAGTGGGAAGTTATAGCAGTAAAGGTACGAGTACCAAAACCTAGTCCATTGTGGTATAGTCTCACATGCCTCGGATGCAACATTCCAGCAATTCCAGGAACAAGCTGTTAAAATTGACCACTGTTGGAAACCTTTCCAGCTCCTTGCACCAACATCTTGCTCCTGGGGGATTTCAACTTATAAGGACTAAAATGGAGGAATATAGCTAAATTATATTGTTGCAGTAATAACACCAGGAGGCTGCCTCTGATGAAAACTCCACTCCGCGAGCTTTTAAATCTCTGCCCCTAAATTAATTTAAACCAGCAAATATTAGAGCCAACTTGACGGTGCAATACACTAGTACCTCATCTTCAACTAACATGATGATCTGTATAGAAATGCCACTATATCAAATAAACATATACTCAGATCAAAACGTAATTTGAGGTTCAGGTCATGCTATGTGTGGAGACCCAGACCGACATCATGAGATTAGTCACGAGGGAGGCAATCACAAATTCAGCATCAATAACAAAAAACATATAAGTGGGACCAAGTAAACCAAGTCCTAACCGATATAAGCTGGAAGATATACTAAGCAACCACAGACACAACTTATGCCTCGAAAGATTAACTTGGTGGCACTCGATGTATCCACAAGGCTTATTCTCTAAAGAAAAAGGAGGAGTAGAGTAAAACAGAAAGAGACCGGCGCTCCCTTTACAGGCGGACGGAAAAGATTACTAGAGCGGCTAAAAGAGGTCAATATATCTGAATTGCGTAGGGTGACACTGGTCAGAGAATATAGCAAGCATCGCACTTAAGCTAAAGAATTCCTTTAGGAGTCAGAATCGCAGGGAAGAACTAAAAGCCATTAAATGAAAATCGAAAGCGAATACCCAAGTATTTCTTTCCTATGCCAAAATCAAAATCGTGAACAACGTCAGTATGGGCCCCTACTTTAAACAAAGATGGGGTCCTACATAGATGACTGCAAGGAAATGATGTGAGCTACTCAAGTCCCAATATGACTCAGTTTTTAGCAAGCGCTAACCAGACTGAGAGTCGAAGATCAAAAATGAATTTTTTATGAGAGAGCCACAAAATTTGATTAACACATGCCTATCCGAATGTTTTCTGTACGCCAAATTACTGCGAACAGGCGATATATGACGCCTGCACTCTGCCCCAGGGCAGACTCATTGGAACTCTGTGTTCATCAAGAAACGGCAAGAAGACCCCTATCACGATCCTTTTCCATGCTATGGAGAGGAAGCATGGACACGGGGGTCGTCCCACATTTAATAAAAACACAAACAGACATAGCCCCACTCCACAAAGGGGGCAGTAAAGCACAGCAAAGAACTACAGACCAATAGCACTAACATCCCATATCTAAAAATCTTTGAAAGAGGTCCGAAGAAGCAAGATCATCCAACCATCTAGAAACCCATCAGTTAACAACCCAGGGCAACATGGAGTTTAGAAACAGGTCGCTCCTGTCTGTCTCAAACTATTGGTTCACTACAATGGTCCTAAATGCCACTAGAGACAAAAGAATGCAGATGTAATATCTACAGACTTTGCAAAATCGCATTCGACATGTGTGACCCATGGCCTGTATAGGCCGCACAAAATGGCGTTGCTAAAGGAATAACAGGAAAAGTCGGTCGATGGATCTATTAATTTCCATCATGACAGAAAAGAGTGTAATCGTCAACAGAGTAAAGTCCCGAGGCAGCTACGGTGAAAAGCTGTGGTTCCACAAGGCACAGGACTCGCTCCATTTGTCTCATCTCATATCCGACATATACAAGGATGTCAGCCACAGCACCGTGTCTTCCTTTGCAGATGACACCGAATCTGCATGACAGTGTCTTCCATTGCAGAAACTGCAACAGCTCCTGGCCTGGACATCAACCAAATCTTTCAGGGTGGGCGGCAGAAAAACAATATGAAGTTCAACGATGAGAAATTTCAAATTACTCTAGATATGGTAACATGGTGGAAATTATATCTTCATCAGTGTACAAAATAAATTCTGGCACAAATAGAGCGAAACACCACGTTCAAAGACCCTGGGAGTGTTCATGTCGGAGGATTCACACTTCAAGGACCATAACTTTGTTATCAATTGCATCTGCTAGAAAAAATGACAGGATGGATAATGAAGAACTCTCAAAAACTAGGTTGCCAAGCCCATGATAACACTCTTCAGGTCACTTGTTCTTATCTAGGGCTGGAATATTGCTGCACTCTAACAGCACCCTTTCAAGGCAGGTGAAATTGCCGACCTAGAAAATGTACAGAGAACTTTCACGGCAGCTAACGGAGATTAAAACACCTCAATTATTTGGGAGCGCTTGAGGGTTCCTAAACCTGTATTCCCTGGAATGCAGGAGGGAGAGATTTCATGATTATATACACCTGGGAAAATCCTAGGGGGGACTAGTACCGAACTTGCACATGAAAATCAACTCACTACGAAAGCAAGAAAGACTTGCAGACGATGACATCCCCCCATATGAAAAGCTGGGGTGTCACTAGCACGTTTATAGAGGACCATTACAATAAGTGTCAGGGGCCGAGACTGTTCAACTGCCTCCCAGCACACATAAGGGGGATTACCAACAGACCCCTGGCAGTCTTCAAGCTGGCACTGGACAAGCACCTAAAGTCAGTTCCGGATCAGCCGGGCTGTGGCTCATACGTTGGTTTGCATGCAGCCAGCAGCAACAGCCTGGTTGATCAGGCTCTGATCCACCAGGAGGCCTGGTCACAGACCGGGCTGCGGAGCCGTTGACCCCCGGAACTCTCTCCAGGTAAACTCCAGGTAAACACAAGTCTTCTACTCTGGATTACTTGTAATCACTGTAAATAATTAAATTCACAAGCTTCTCTAGCCTACCTGGCCTTCCTGTAAATTACTGCAAATAACAACTTCTGTGTATAGTCAGCTTGGCCTTGCTCTGTGTAACTTTAGCCTAGGAGTGCTAACTTAACCTAACTTTGTTAAACTGGTTCCTAACTGTGGCCTAGCTATGATAGCTTAACCTAGCTATTTCACATCATGGTTTTCGAAGGACCACTTTTGTGAAAATTTGTGTGGACTGCCTCCAAGTGAGTCGCCTACCCTGGCAAACTCTGTTGACACCGAGCTCTGAGGTGGGTACCTCAGCCTCACAAGTGGCTTATAGGACAGATTTTCACAAATGATTGATGTTGCAGAAAACTCGCCTGCATGCACGTATAAAGGACTAACTTACTTGGTGTTGCAGCATATATCCTGATCTTCAACTTCCCTAAGCTTAGCCTTAGCCCCTTTGGACTTCCCCTCAGAAACCACGTGCAACCGGGAGCCTTAATTCCTGCAATATTCAATCGTTATTAGTGTCCTGCCTGCACCTCAGAAATTGCTATATCCAAGAGGGTATGTATTCCCTAGTATAACTATGCAGACACGGACACTAGCTTCCAGACTGCCCTGAGACACTGATACTTACTGGGCATGCACTGCCTGTTGCACACCGAGCCCACAGATCAAACTCACTCACAATTCTCCCCAGACACTGGCCAGAAATCTACGAGATAAAGTGGAGGTCTTGTCTTACTGTATGGGCCTGATGGAGGTCATCTACAGTACATCGAGGTGCCTCTACCAGATTTCCCTAGGTCTCAAATGTGAAGACACGTGGGGGGCGCCGTATGCTGATCACGGCACGTCTTGTCCAGTTGGTGTCTGTCTTAAGAAGAACGAGCTGGTCTCTCTTCCAGACCCTCGTCTCTTCGTTCAAACTAGGGCTGCCAGTTCTCCCTAGCTAACTTATCCTAGTGTTTGCCTACATTATCGGCCTATTACTACCTATGTTAAGGTCTTAGGTCTACATTATTATTATCTACAGTTGCCTTAGTAAACCTAATATTAATATACTAACAGTAAAACTACCTACTCCTTCCCTGAAGGGTAAATGTATAAATTAAATAAGCTTACCAACAATCCACGCCAACTAGAGAATGCTTTGTTTGTTTGGGAGGGTTTAAGGGCCACCCAGCTCAGCCGTTCTATTACGGCCATGCCGGATCTGTCCTGTGGAACTTTAGGGACCAAATAAGTTTCCACATGCACTCTGACTCCACTGTCCACAATCTTACCATATCTATGTCTGGCTTCTGACACAAGCATGCCACAATTTATACTTAATGAGTTGAGAGCATTTATGGATGACAGAGAATCAGTTATAATTAAAATGTCAACCTTAGATACATGGACACATTTGAGTGCAAGGAGTATGGCGAACAGTTCTGTTTGAAGGGTAGAGGCCCAGTTATTGATGCGTGCTCCAATTTCTTTATGAGAGCCATCACTCTGTGTGACAACAGCAGCACTACCAGCTGCACCAGTGGACTGGTGAACAGAACCATCGACGTAAATAATTTGTGAAAGAGTGTTCTGTGTGACTAAGTTATCAATACAGCTTAAAGCATCATGTTTGGCTTCAAGACGAAGCTTTGGTTGTGATTTAAGAAGAGTTTTGGGGGGAAATGGAGGAATGGTAGTTTGGAATGGGGTAATATCCAATGGAGCAGGGAAATGTCTCTGTTGTCTAACTTGATATAGATCATGTAGCTGGTTCATGCGGAGGTCGGTTCCAGTTTTTTCTATCCATCTGGAAGGATGTTCACCAGTGCTGAGGAAAGTTTGGAGGGCTTCTGTGCAGGGGTTTGAATGGGCTAGCCTAAGCATATTGACCCCAATAAGGATATTTCTTTCAGTAACATGATCTTGGAATATTAAGTTCTTTCCGCATATTTAAAATTTTGGCAGTACGAGGGCATCCTAGGATGATCCTCATTGCTTCATTTTGCAGTTTTTCCAGCCCTCCAAGCTTCCAGTCAGACACGAGTGTAAGTAGTGGCGCCGCATAATCAACCAATGATCTAATATAAGCAAGATACATCATTTTCACAATTTTAACATTAGCTCCATA
This sequence comes from Cherax quadricarinatus, assembly GCF_026875155.1. Taxonomy (NCBI): domain Eukaryota; kingdom Metazoa; phylum Arthropoda; class Malacostraca; order Decapoda; family Parastacidae; genus Cherax; species Cherax quadricarinatus. Next base: position 16,036,641 of record NC_069405.1, on the reverse strand, counting down.
CCTGGGATGAAAACCTGCCACAACTCTAAGTGCTCTCAGCCTTTCTTTGTATTGGCGACAAAGTCTCGTTACAACAGGTCCAAGTAGTGGAACCTCAAAGCCTAGATACCTGTATCTGCTTACATATTCTAGAAGAGACCCATCATGCAACTGGTCTGACGAACTGTGCCTCTCTGCCGAGGAGGACGCCTGTTGAGTATCTTTGTTTTATCCCCTGAGATTATTAATCCCAGGTCCTGACACGAGGCTAGTACATGATTAAGAATGTTTTGGGTGTTGGAGAATCCGGTGGTGTGAATCATTATGTCATCAGCAAAACTAACCATATAATGATGGGGCTGGCTAGGCATGGCATTAAGTAAGGCATTAATCAAAATGTTGAAAAGGGTGGGACTAAGCACACCTCCCTGTGGGGTTCCTAATTCAAAATCTTTAGTTACACTTCTATGTCCCTGGAACAACACAGACGACTTTCTGTTGGACAGGTAACCTTTAATCCAGTGGAGAAGCCATCCTCCAACATCCATTCTGGCAAATTCACTAATGATTACATGTCGGTTGGCTACATTAAAAGCGGATTTAAGGTCAAGGAACGTAGTGTATGAGCTGTCAGTGTGCAGAGTGAGAAAGGTGGTAATGCAATGATGCACACTCCTTCCATGCATGAAACCATGCAACCAGGGTGACAAGAATTCCTTAATTCTGTGCATAAAACGATTAAGAATCATCCTTTCGAATGTTTTACACAAGCAACTAGTAAGGGATATTGGGCGAAATGAGTTTTGTTGATTGGGCTTCGGAATGGGAATAATGAGGCTATTGGTCCATGATTTAGGGAGCTCCCCAGTGACATAACTCTTGTTATATAATTCAAGTAAAGGATTACCTGGTACTTGACACAGCAATCTGAGTATGTTGTAAGTAATACCATCCTCACCAGGCGACGTGGAGTTGCCCTTAGTGCTGCATCAAGTTCATAATTAGTGAAAGGAATGTTGCAGTCAAAAAAGAAATTTGCTGCTATAAATCTCCTCCTGTAAATATTATCATCGTTTAATATTTGATAAAAGATGTTGTATAAAGTAGGAAGAAGGATGAAAAGGTAATTATAGGTATGTGGAAGAGTGGAGAGTAGAGCTGAGGAAGATTGAGTAGAGAGCAGTGATGTACGCAGGTGACGGCCATACTGAGTCTGTACTCACCTATTGTGGTTGCAGGAGTCGAGTCACAGCTCCTGGCCCCGCCTCTTCACTGGTCTCTACTAGGTCACTCATCCTGCTTCATTAGCCCCGTGGCCTGGTGGCATGTTTCTTTACACAGGTTGTCTGTTCCCAATCAGAAAAATGGGTACCTGGGTGTTATTCAACTGGTGTGGGTCGCATCTCGGGACAAAACTGACTTAATCTGCAGAAATGCCCTGCATAACAACCATGGATGATTGTGATCAATACACTACACTACACAACACTGCACTACACAACACTACACCACACAACACTGCACTACAGAACACTGCACTACACAACACTGCACTACACAACACTACACTACACAACACCACACTATACAACACTACACTACACAACACTACACTACACAACACCACACTATACAACACTACACTACACAACACTAACACTACACAACACTGCACTACACAACACTGCACTACACAACACTACACAACACCACACTACACAACACTACACTACAAAAACACTACACTACACAACACTACACTACACAATACTACACTACACAACACTACACTATACAACACTGCACTACACAACACCACACTACACAACACTACACTACACAACACAACACTACACAACACTACACTACACAACACTACACTACACAACACTACACTACACAACACTACACTACACAACACTACACTACACAACACTACACTACACAACACTACACTATACAACACTGCACTACACAACGCTACACAACACTGCACTACACAACACTATGCTACACAACACTACACTACACAACACTACACTACACAATACTGCACTACACAACACTACACACGCCAGGCGGACATCAACCAAATCTTTCAGTGGGCTGCAGAAAACAATATGAAGTTTAACGATGAGAAATTTCAATTACTCAGATATGGCAAACACGAGGAAATTAAATCGTCATCAGAGTACAAAACAAATTCTGGCCACAAAATAGAGCGAAACACCAACGTCAAAGACCTGGGAGTGATCATGTCGGAGGATCTCACCTTCAAGGACCATAACATTGTATCAATCGCATCTGCTAGAAAAAATGACAGGATGGATAATGAGAACCTTCAAAACTAGGGATGCCAAGCCCATGATGACAGTCTTCAGGTCGCTTGTTCTATCTAGGCTAGAATATTGCTGCACACTAACAGCACCTTTTCCTAAAAATGGCAGGATACATTATCCCACATTACGATAATATGATGCGATGAGTATTTTTAAAATTTCAAACTAATATGGTAAAATTGCTGACCTAGAAAATGTACAGAGAACCTTCATGGTGCGCATAACGGAGATAAAACACCTCAATTACTGGGAGCACTTGAGGTTCCTGAACCTGTATTCCCTGGAATGCAGGTGGGAGAGATACATGATTATATACACCTGGAAAATCCTAGAGTGACTAGTACAGAACTTGCACATGAAAATCACTCACTACGAAAGCAAAAGACTTGGCAGACGATGCAACATCCCCCAATGAAAAGCAGGGGTGTCACTAGCACGTTAAGAGACCATACAATAAGTGTCAGGGGCCCGAGACTGTTCAACTGCCTCCCAGCATACATAAGGGGGATTAGCAACAGACCCCTGGCAGTCTTCAAGCTGGCACTGGACAAGCACCTAAAGTCGGGTCCTGACCAGCCGGGCTGTGGCTCGTACGTTGGTTTGCGTGCAGCCAACAGTAACAGCCTGGTTGATCAGGCTCTGATCCACCAGGAGGCCTGGTCACAGACCGGGCCGCGGGGGTGTTGACCTCCGGAACTCTCTCCAGGTAAACTCCAGGTAAACACACACACACATACACACACACACACATACACAGGGACTTAACACACACACACACACACACACACACAGGGACTTAACACATGCACACAGGGACTTAACACACACATACACAGGGACTTACACACACACACACACACACACACACACACACACACATTCAGCATGTCGTTCCTGACAATCAACTTCTTGGTGTTCTCTGTAACTTCTAATTCAGGGCTTTATCAGTTTTTGTGGTGGTCCTGAGGGCGTCTCGCTGTCCAGTTGACGTTTACCAGACTTATTAGTCTTCCTTAATTCAACCAGATGACTTTTAATCACTTCCTTCAATACACTTTTTTGGAAATCATCGCAGGAAGTATCTATATTATTCTTGAATTCAGTCAGCATTGACCTGACCCTGTTGATTGCCTTAATGTCCGGGAAATATCTCATTCTAATGCAGAACCAGTAGATGATATTGTGATAGAAACACAGGCCTTATCTCTAGGCTTTATTGAACATAGAATCTTCATAGTACTTCTGCAACAACAAAATATAATGACTAGTACATCTAATAACGGCTTCTACAGGGATGGTGATGTCTTGCATATGTCAAGAGAAAAGTTATAACTACAGGCCACATATGTAAACTCACCATGTAATCTGCATCACTAATATAGGGATAGAAGAGAAGAGAATCACACACTATGTGTTGGCGCCCATGACACACACCAAACTGTTGTTGTTGTTAAGGGCCCCGAGAGGTGGTGCAGTATTATCCTGCTGCTGCTCCCCACAGGAGCAGTATCACTACAGATATCAATGGGGTCAGTGAGGCCAGAGCTGACAACTATGTCCATGAATGCCAGGGCATGGTACGTGTGTGTGTGTGTGTACTCACCTAATTGTGGTTGCAGGGGTCGAGACTCAGCTCCTGGCCCCGCCTCTTCACTGATCGCTACTGGATCCTCTCTCTCTCTGCTTCCTGAGCTTTGTCATACCTCTTCTTAAAACTATGTATGGTTCCTGCCTCCACTACTTCACTTGCTAGGCTATTCCACTTGCTGACAACTCTATGACTGAAGAAATACTTCCTAACGTCCCTGTGACTCGTCTGAGTCTTCAGCTTCCAGTTGTGACCCCTTGTCCCTGTGTCCCCTCTCTGGAACATCCTATCTCTGTCCACCTTGTCTATTCCCTGCAGTATCTTGTATGTCGTTATCATGTCTCCCCTGATCCTTCTGTCCTCCAGTGTCGTCAGTCCGATTTCCCTTAACCTTTCCTCGTACGACATTCCCTTGAGCTCTGGGACTAACCTTGTTGCAAATCTTTGTACTTTCTCTAACTTCTTGACGTGCTTGACCAGGTGTGGGTTCCAGACTGGTGCTGCATACTCCAGTATGGGCCTAACATACACAGTGTACAGTGTCTTGAACGATTCCTTATTAAGGTATCAGAACGCTATTCTCAGGTTTGCCAGGCGCCCGTATGCTGCAGTGGTTATTTGGTTGATATGTGCCTCCGGTGATGTGCTCGGTGTTATGGTCACCCCAAGGTCTTTCTCCCTGAGTGAGGTCTGTAGTCTTTGTCCACCTAGCCTATACTCTGTCTGCGGTCTTCTTTGCCCCTCCCCAATCTTCATGACTTTGCATTTGGCTGGATTGAATTCGAGAAGCCAGTTGCTGGACCACATGTCCAGCCTGTCCAGGTCTCTTTGCAGTCCTGCCTCATCCTCGTCCGATTTAATTCTTCTCATCAACTTCACGTCATCTGCGAACAGGGACACTTCAGAGTCTATTCCTTCCATCATGTCGTTCACATATATCAAAAATAGCACTGGTCCTAGAACTGACCCCTGTGGGACCCTGCTCGTAACATGCGCCCACTGTGATACCTCTTCACATACCATGACTCGTTGCTGCCTCCCTGTCAGGTATTCCCTTATCCATTGCAGTGCCCTCCCTTTTACGTGCGCCTGATCCTCCAGCTTCTGCACTAATCTCTTGTGGGGAACTGTGTCAAAGGCCTTCCTGCAGTCCAGGAAAATGCAATCTACCCACTCCTCTCTCTCGTGTCTTACTTCTGTTACCTTGTCATAAAACTCCAGGAGGTTTGTGATACAAGATTTGCCTTCCATTAACCCATGCTGGTTTTCATTTATAATCTTGTTCCTTTCCAGGTGTTCGACCACTCTCCTCCTGATAATCTTCTCCATGACTTTGCACACAATACATGTCAGAGACACAGGTCTGTAGTTTAGTGCCTCGTTTCTGTTTCCTTTCTTAAATATGGGGACTACATTAGCTGTCTTCCATTTCTCAGGTAGTTGCCCAGTTTCAAGGGATGTGTTGAAGATTGTGGTTAGAGGCACGCACAGCATTTCTGCTCCTTCTCTATGGACCCATGGGGAGATGTTGTCCGGTCCCATCGCCTTTGAGGTGTCAAGGTCACTTAAGAGCTTCTTCACCTCCTCCTCAGTTGTTCGTATGTCATCCAACATTTGTTGGTATATTCCCTCTTGATGTTCCCTTCTGCGCTGTCTTCCCACAGCCCTTCCTGTCTTTACTGTAAAAACTTTCTTAAATCTCCTGTTCAGCTCCTCACATACCTCCTGATCATTTCTTGTGAGTTCTCCACCTTCTGTCCTTAATCTGATCACCTGGTCTTTGACTGTTGTCTTCCTCCTGAAGTTCTTCAACCCTATGTAGTCCCCTCTTTTATAGTCAGGCTTTTCCCATTCAACTCCTGTTACTCTCTCCACTTGCAGTTCTACTATGTATTCAAAGCACAGAACCACGTGGTCGCTAGCTCCTAGGGGACTCTCATACTTGATGTCCTCAATATCTGAGCTGCCCAGGGTGAACACAAGGTCCAATCTTGCTGGTTCATCCTCCCCTCTCACTCTGGTAGTGTCCTTAACATGTTGGTGCATGAGGTTTTCCAGCACCACGTCCAACATCCTGGCTCTCCATGTTTTGGGACCCCCATGTGGCTCCAGGTTTTCCCAGTCAATCTCCCTGTGGTTGAAATCCCCCATAACCAGCAACTTTGCTCTGCTGGAGTGAGCTCTTCTTGCCAGCTCAGCAAGTGTGTCCACCATTGCTCTGTTGCTCTCTTCATATTCCTCTCTTGGCCTCCTGCAGTTCTGTGGTGGATTATACATCACTGCAATGACCACTTTGTGTTCCCCAGACTGAAGTGTACCTGCTATGTAGTCTCTTTCTCCCGTCTCATCTATTCCTTCCATTTTCTTGAATTTCCATCTGTTTTTTACGAGCAGAGCAACCCCACCTCCCCCCCCTACCCCTTCTATCTTTCCTCATGATCTGGTATCCTGGTGGGAAGATTGCATCTGTTATTGTCTCCATGAGTTTTGTTTCTGTAACTGCTATGATGTCTGGGGACTTCTCATTGATTCTTTCTTGCCATTCCTCATGTTTATTCGTTAATCCATCTGCATTTGTGTACCAAACCTTCAACTTCTGTCTAATAATGTAACTGTGGTGCCGGGGTGGAAACAGAGGGATCGTGTGTGATGGTTTGGTTTGGGAATGTTTCAGTTGCCTTGGGGGGTGTCATAGCTGGAGTACTTCTGGCACGGGTTTTCTGGGGTGCACTTGTCCGTTCGCATTTTATGCCTGGATTTTATTCCTGCTCCTCCTTTTCGTTTTCCTCCTCCCATTTCTCCTTTCGTTTTTGAACTCTCTCTTTCATTGTCTTCCTTTCGTCCTGTGTTTCTGTCTCGCTCGAGTACACACTCTGGTACACCGCTTGCCTCTCACCCATGCTTCTCCTGCAGGATCATGGTTCGGGTTGATTCTAGCCTTGAAAATTACTTTGAAGGCCCGATTCCTTTTCTTGTGAACCACCCAATTCTCCGAAAATTTGCCACCTGGGTCATGTGTGTGTGTGTGTGTTTGTGTGTGTGTACTCACCTATTTGTCTCACCTATTGTGGCTGCAAGGGTCGATCACAGCTCCTGCCCCGCCTCTCGCTGATTGCCTACTAGGTCCTCTCTCTCCTCCTGCCCATGAGCTCTATCCATTCCTCGCCTATAAAACTATGTATGTTTCCTTCCTGCCTCCACTACGTTCACTTTCTAGGCTATTTCACACTGCCTTGACTACTCTATGACTGATGAAATACTTCCTGGAGTTTACTCTGGAGAGAGTTCCGGGGTCCAACGCCCCCGCGCCCGTCCTGTGACCAAGCCTCCTGGTGATCAGAGCCTGATCCACCAGGCTGTTGCTGCTGGGGCACGCAAACCAACGTACGAGCCACAGCCCGGCTGGGTCAGGAAACCGAGTTGTGTCTTGTTGTCGTGTCCCTTCTCTGGAACATCCCCTTTGTCACCTTGTCTATTCCCGCAGTATTTTATATTCGTTTTCATGCTCCCCTGACCCTTCTGTCCTCCAGTGTCCGTCAGGGGCCGGAAAAAAAATAATATTTTTTCCCTCAACCTTTCTTCTAGACAATCCGCCCCCCCCCCATAGCTCTGGGACAGTCTTTTCGCAAACCTTTGCACTTTCTCTAATTTCTTGACGTCCTTGACTAGAAGTGGATCCAAACGTTGCTGCATACTCCAGTATGGGCCTGACGTAAATGGTTTACAGAGTCTTAAACGAATCCTTACTGAGGTATCGGAACGCTATCCGTAGTTTGCCAGGAGCCCGATGCTGGAGTTTTACCTGGATTACCTGGAGAGAGTACTCGGGTGTCAACGCCCCCGCGCCCTCCCCCTGTTACCAGCCCTCCTGGTGGATCAGCGCCTGAGCACCAGCTGTTGCTGCGCTGCACGCAAACAATTGACGAACCACCAGCCCGGCTGATCAGGAACTGTACTTTAGTGGCTTTCCCAGTGCCCAGCTTGAGACTGCCAGGGTCTGTTGTAATCCCCCTTATGTGTGCTGGGAGGGCATTGAACAGCCTCGGGCCCCTGACACTATTAATATGGTCTCTTACCGTGCTAGTGACACCCCTGAGTTTCATTGGGGGGATGGTGCATCGTCTGGCCAAAGTCTTTTGCTTCGTAGTGAGTGATTTTTCATTGCAAGTTCGTACTAGTCCCTCTAGATTTTTCCAGTGTATATAATCATGTACTCTCCCTCCTGCGTTCCAGGAAATACAGTTTAAAACCTCAAGCCTTCCCCAGTAATTAGGTGTTTTATCTCCGTTTTGCGCGCCGTGAAATTCTCTGTACAATTTCTAGGGTCGCAATTTTCACCTGCCTTGAAGTGCTGTTAGAGTGCAGCAATATTCCCAGTGCCTAGATAAACAAGTGACCTGAAGAAGAGTCCATCAAGGCTTGCCTCCCTAGTTTTTTGAAGTTTCATTATCCATCCAGTCAAGTTTTCTAGCAATGCGAATGATACAAGTTATGGTCCATGAAGGGAATCATCCGACATAATCACTCCAGTCTTTGACGTTGGGTGTTTCGCTCTATGTTGTGGCCAGAATTTTGTTAGTATCTCCTGATAAGATTTAATTTCCCTCATGTTACCATATCTGAGTAATTAAATTTCTCATCGTTGAAACTTCTATTGTTTTCTGCAGCCCACTGAAAGATTTGGTTGATCCCGCCTGAACCTTGCAGTTCTGCAAATGGAAGACACTGTCATGCACGATTCGGGTGTCATCCGGCAAAGGAAGACACGTGCTGTGCTACATCCTTGTCTATGGCCGATATGAGGATAGAACAAGAGGGACGAGAACTGTGCCTTGTGAACGAGCTTTTCAACCGTACTTGCCTCGGAACTTTACTCTGTGACCGCTACTCTCTGTGTTTCTGTTAGTGAGGAAATTATAGATCCATCGACCGACTTTTCCTGTTATTCCTTTAGCGCGCATTTTGTGCGCTATTACGCCATGGTCCACACTTGTCGAAGGCTTTTGCAAAGTCTGTATATATTACATCTGCATTCTTTTTGTCTTCTAGTGCATTTAGGACCTTGTCGTAGTGATCCAGTAGTTGAGACAGACAGGAGCGACCTGTTCTAAACCCATGTTGCCCTGGGTTGTGTAACTGATGGGTTTCTAGATGGTGGTGATCTTGCTTCTTAGGACCCTTTCAAAGATTTTTATGATATGGGATGTAGTGCTATTGGTCTGTAGTTCTTTGCTGTTGCTTTACTGCCCCCTTTGTGGAGTGGGGCTATGTCTGTTGTTTTTAGTAACTGAGGGACGACCCCCGTGTCCATGCTCCCTCTCCATAGGATGGAAAAGGCTCGTGATAGGGGCTTCTTGCAGTTCTTGATGAACACAGAGTTCCATGAGTCTGGCCCTGGGGCAGAGTGCATGGGCATGTCATTTATCGCCTGTTCGAAGTCATTTGGCGTCAGGATAACATCGGATAGGCTTGTGTTAATCAAATTTTGTGGCTCTCTCATAAAAAATTCATTTTGATCTTCGACTCTCAGTCTGGTTAGCGGCTTGCTAAAAACTGAGTCATATTGGACTTGAGTAGCTCACTCATTTCCTTGCTGTCATCTGTGTAGGACCCATCTTGTTTAAGTAGGGGCCCAATACTGGACGTTGTTCTCGATTTTGATTTGGCATAGGAGAAGAAATACTTTGGGTTTCTTTTGATTTCATTTATGGCTTTTAGTTCTTCCCCGCGATTCCTGACTCCTAAAGGATTCTTTAGCTTAAGTTCGATGCTGCTATTTCTCTGACCAGTGTCTCCCTGCGCATTTCAGATATATTGACCTCTTTTAGCCGCTCTGTTATTCTTTTCCGTCGCCTGCAAAGGGAGCGCCTGTCTCTTTCTATTTTACATCTACTCCTCCTTTTTCTTAGAGGAATAAGCCTTGTGCATACATCGAGTGCCACCGAGTTAATCTGTTCTAGGCATAAGTTTGGTCTGTGTTGCTTAGTATATCTTCCCAGCTTATATCGGTTAGGACTTGGTTTACTTGGTCCCACTTTATGTTTTTGTTATTGAAGTTGAATTTGGTGAATGCTCCCTCGTGACTAGTCTCATTTTGTCGGTCTGGGGCTCCACGCATACATGTCTGAACCTCAATTATGTTGTGATCTGAGTATATTGTTTTTGATATGGAGACATTTCTTATCAGATCATCATTGTTAGTGAAGATGAGGTCTAGTGTATTCTCCAGTCTAGTAGGCTCTATTATTTGCTGGTTTAGAGGGAGCATGGACACGGGGGTCGTCCCACAGTTACTAAAAACAACAGACATAGCCCCACTCCACAAAGGGGGCAGTAAAGCAACAGCAAAGAACTACAGACCAATAGCACTAACATCCCATATCATAAAAATCTTTGAAAGGGTCCTAAGAAGCAAGATCACCACGCATCTAGAAACCCATCAGTTACACAACCCAGGGCAACATGGGTTTAGAACAGGTCGCTCCTGTCTGTCTCAACTATTGGACCACTACGACAAGGTCCTAAATGCACTAGAAGACAAAAAGAATGCAGATGTAATATATACAGACTTTGCAAAAGCCTTCGACAAGTGTGACCATGGCGTAATAGCGCACAAAATACGTGCTAAAGGAATAACAGGAAAAGTCGGTCGATGGATCTATAATTTCCTCACTAACAGAACACAGAGAGTAGTCGTCAACAGAGTAAAGTCCGAGGCAGCTACGGTGAAAAGCTCTGTTCCACAAGGCACAGTACTCGCTCCCATCTTGTTCCTCATCCTTATATCCGACATAGACAAGGAGTCAGCCACAGCACCGTGTCTTCCTTTGCAGATGACACCCCGAATCTGCATGACAGTGTCTTCCATTGCAGACACTGCAAAGCTCCAGGCAGACATCAACCAAATCTTTCAGTGGGCTGCAGAAAACAATATGAAGTTCAACGATGAGAAATTTCAATTACTCAGATATGGTAAACATGAGGAAATTAAATCTTCATCAGAGTACAAAACAAATTCTGGCCACAAAATAGAGCGAAACACCAACGTCAAAGACCTGGGAGTGATCATGTCGGAGGATCTCACCTTCAAGACCATAACATTGTATCAATCGCATCTGCTAGAAAAATGACAGGATGGATAATGAGAACCTTCAAAACTAGGGAGGCCAGCCCATGATGACACTCTTCAGGTCACTTGTTCTATCTAGGCTGGAATATTGCTGCACACTAACAGCACCTTTCAAGCAGGTGAAATTGCCGACCTAGAAAATGTACAGAGAACTTTCACGGCGCGCATAACGGAGATAAAACACCTCAATTATTGGAGCGCTTGAGGTTCCTAAACCTGTATTCCCTGGAACGCAGGAGGAGAGATACATGATTATATACACCTGGAAAATCCTAGAGGGACTAGTACCGAACTTGCACACGAAAATCACCCACTACGAAAGCAAAAGACTTGGCAGACGATGCACCATCCCCCCAATGAAAAGCAGGGGTTCACTAGCACGTTAAGAGACCATACAATAAGTGTCAGGGGCCCGAGACTGTTCAACTGCCTCCCAGCACACATAAGGGGGATTACCAACAGACCCCTGGCAGTCTTCAAGCTGGCACTGGACAAGCACCTAAAGTCAGTTCGGATCAGCCGGCTGTGGCTCGTATGTGGTTTGCATGCAGCCAGCAGCAACAGCCTGGTTGATCAGGCTCTGATCCACCAGGAGGCCTGGTCTCAGACCGGCCGCGGGGGCGTTGACCCCCGGAACTCTCTCCAGGTAAACTCCAGATATTTTGTGCAGAGATTTAAAAGCTCGTGTGAGTGTGAGTTTCATCAGAGCTGCCTCCTGGTGTTATTACTGCAACAATATTATTTGCTATATTCCTCCATTTTAGGTGCCTTAAGTTGAAATCCCCCAGGAGCAAGATGTTGGGTGCAGGAGCTGGAAGATTTTCCAGACAGTGGTCAATTTTTAACAGCTTTTCCTGAATTGCTGGGATGTTGCATCCGGAGGCTTGTAGACTACCACAAAAAATAGTTTTGGTTCTCGACCTTTACTGCTAAAATTTCCCACTACGTCATTTGGGGCATTTGGGCCATTCTTTTGCAAACAAGTGACTCTGCAAGGGACGGGCCCAAACCCCCCCCCTTTTTTTCCCCTTTTTCACTCTGTCACATCTGTATTTTTTTTTGTAACCGGGGATCCATATTTCGTTGTCCAAGTATCCTTTGGGGGGTCCAGTGAAACCCCGCGAAAAATTCCCTTTTGCCTCTCAAGCAGTCCAGGATAAAAGGTTTTTTTTTTGTTTTTGGGGGGGCCCTTTAAAACCCTGAAATATTGCAAAGAAAAGGTCCTTTGGGACTGGGGAAATTTTTGGGGTACGGGGTTTGGGGTTTTTTTTTTCCGGGCCCAAAAGTACCCGAAATTCTGTTGGTTTGGATGGGCCATCAAACGGGGTTTCCCCTCCAGGAATGACGGGATTTGGTGTACATTTTTGGCCTTTTTCCTCCCTTTTTTTTTTTCCTTCCCAGGAAAAAAAAAAACCCCTTTCCCTTTTGGTGGTTTGGGGCCCACCCGGTTTTCCCCGGGCCTGGATTTTTTGGTTTTCTTTTTGTCCCCTTTAGAGGGTATGCCTGGAAATTTTAAAATTAATGGGGCACGTCCTTTTCCTGTACTAAAGATACCCCTTTCGGGGTAAAAAAGTTTCCCGGGAAGGGTTTGCATTTTCCGGGTTGTCATAGGGGCTTTGGCTTTTTTCCTAGGGGGGTCATATTTTGCTTTTCCCCCATCTTTTTTTTTTCCAGATTCCCAGGGCCAAGCAGATACCAAGTGCTTGTATTTTGCCGGGTTTGGGTTTCCTGCTTCCCCTTTGGGGTTTTCTGTGACTGTATTCCCTTTGGTCATTTTCCCCCCCGGTCTTACTTCAAACCTCCCTAGCACCAACAAGGGGAGCCCCCAAACCATTTTTTTTTGGTAATTTATCCTCACTATTGCTTTTGGAGCCCCCTTCTTGATTGCAAATTTTCCTCGGTATTTTCTATTTTGCAATTTTGGGTTTTATCTTTTCTTTAAATACACTTTTTTCCCCTACTAGGCTCCTGCCCCCATAGGTCTTTTAAATGTTTTTCCTTCCTGCGTATAATTCCCAAACAAACCTGGACAAAATATCCAGTTTTCCAACCCTTTAAATTTCCCCCCGGGCCCAGTACCCTCCAGTTCACCCATTTCTTTTCTCCCGGACAGCACCTCCCTTCACCCTTTACTGTCTCCCGGGCCCAAGCACCTCCGCTTTACTTTACTGTCTCCCAGGACATAAACCTTTCCACCCCTTACTTTTTTTGCCCTACAGGGCCATTATAAAGGGGCAAACCATTCAGCCCAATTTTTTAAGGGCCCATCTTTGTAGAAAGCTTCCCTTTTTTTCCTAGGAAAGCACTTTGATTTTGTCCTTTTTTAATACCCTTGTTTTTTTAGCCCAAAATTTTTTCCTCTTTTTGGGCATACACAAAACACTTCTCTGTTTTAATACTGCTTGTACCCTATTTTTCGGGGATATCTGAAAAGGGGGCCGGCCCACCAATTTTTCCAAAAAATGAAAATTTTATCCGGGAAAGCCCGTTTTTTTGGACTGCCCCACAGACTACAAAACGGCTTCAAAATTTTTTTTAAGGGTTTGATTTACGGCAATTCTACTGAAACCCCCTTTTGAATTTTAAATTTTAAATAAACCTTTAAAATTGAAGCTCTAGTTATTTGTATTTCGTTTCTAACTTTTTTTTTATATTGGACAGTTTAAACCTCACGTTCCGTTTTTTTAATTTTTTGTGTTTTTTAAGGGCCCTACAACCCCACCCCGTTTACAGTCTGCTTTTTTTGTCCCAACAAAACTGTTTGAAACCAGCCCCGGGTTGGGCCCCATAAAGGGGTTCGGACCAGTAAAGGGGTTTCGGACCATGGGACTGCTCTATCAGGGGGGGCACTTTTTTTTAAAACATACGGTCGGTGATTTAGCTAACACATGAAGGTTTCACTGGAAATTACTTCCCGCTAATATGTGTTTTGACTGATAAAAAAAGTATAACTTGCGTGTTGAAGAGCCGGGGGGGGGGGGGGGATATCTTTCCCGCTCCTACAAGACGAACGGGCGACCCCCCCTTGTTTATCAAATTTGCGTATCTGGGTTTTTTATTTTTTTGGGGGGGGGGCCCCCACAATTTAAAGGGTATAATTAAAACAATAGTTTTACTGGTGCAAATTTTGGAGGGAAAACGCTTTTTTTAAGTAATAATTGGGTTCTTCCCTTGTGCTTTTTCGACCCGGGGGTAACTACGGGTTTTATGAAATTCACCGTAAAAGTCCCCTATTTCAAAAAAAGAAACTAATTTAAAGTCACTCCACTCCCCAATACCATTATAATACCCGGTTAGTTGCCCACTACTAAAACTGTATTCTGCTATTCACTGGTAAACACTAGATTTTATGCCCAGGACACTAGCAAACCAGGAAGATTATTAAAAACAGCGACCGTGGTAAGTTTCGGGACTTTTGGCACCCGCCCCTATTGGCTTTTTCACTTCATTTTCAAATTTTACCTGTTTTTAAATGACACCTTTTGCCTTTAACAACAAAATTTCTAAAGGGGGCCACTGTAGTATACACTTTTAAAACTATGGGATACTCAATTTTTATCAGGGGGACTTTTTCTTTCCTCTGACACGAAAAGTTCAATTATTATTATTTTTTTTCCACACGGGACACAGGCCTTTTGATTTCCCCCCTGGGAGTAAACTCTGCTAGGTAAATTCACATTAATTTTCCCTTTTTTACCCCTTTTTTTAAATATAATGTTTTCCCGCCCAAGATTGGTTTTCCCGGCGCTAAAGGGGTGTATCGTATAGGGTTGATAAAAAATTAAAGTTTTTTTAAACATGTAAAAGCGAAACCCTAAAACACGAGATAACCCCGGGGCACCCAAGGGGGAAACCGACAACGCTGACACACCCCAATCGCCTGCAGCAGTTATCAAATTTATGTGCGCCTCAGGGGAAAAGCTCGTGTGGGGTTGGGACTCAACCCATTTGTGTTGCAGGGGTCGATTCATACTCCCCGGGCCCCCCCCTCTTTACTGATTGCTACTAGGTCCTCTTCTCTCCCCCGCTTTCCCTGCTTTAAACATAAACCCCGCCTTAAAATTATGTATGGGTTTCCCCCCTCCACTAAATTCACTTTCCAGACTTTTTCCACGACTTTACTACTCTATGACTTTTAAGAAATACTTTCCCAACATCCCTTTTTATTTTAACGAGTCCCTTTTAAATTCCAAATTTTGACCTCTTTTGTCGTGTCCCCATTCGGGGAAAATCCTTCTTTGTCCACCTTTTCCTATTCCGTGCAGTATTTTTTTATTTCTTATCATGTCTCCCCTGACCCCCCCTGGCCTCCAGTGGGCCCTCAGGGGCCCATTTTCCCCCGACCCCTTTTTCGAGGGCAATCCCCTAACCCCTTTGGGGCCCAGTCTTGTTGGGAAAACCCTTTTCACTTTTTTCTAATTTTTTTGACGTTTCTTGACTTTGTGTGGATTCCAAACTGGTTTCTGCAAACTCCAAATGGGGCCCGACTAAAGGTAAACAGTGGGCCCTTTAATGACTCCTTTCCCGAGGGAACGGAAAGCTTTTCCGAGGTTGCCAGGCGCCCATATGCGCAGGGAGTTATCTGATTTAGGGGCCCTCAGGAGATAGGGCCCCGGGGTTTTTACTCCCCCCAAATCTTTTTCTTTTAGTGAGGGTTTTTCAAACTTTGGCCCTCAAACTATATTGTGGGCTGCGGTCTTCTTTGCCCTTCCCCAATCTTCATGACTTTGCATTTGGCAGGGTTAAACTCAAGGAGGCAGTTGCTGGACCAGGCTTGTAGCCTGTCCAGGTCTCTTTGTAGTCCTGCCTGATCCTCATCCGATTTGATTCTTCTCATTAACTTCACATCATCTGCAAACAAGGACACTTCTGAGTCTATCCCTTCCGTTATGTCGTTCACATATACCAAGAACAGCACAGGTCCTAGGACTGACCCCTGTGGAACCCGCTTGTCACAAGCGCCCACTCTGACACCTCGTCACGTACCATGACTCGTTGTTGCCTCCCTGTCAGGTATTCTCTGATCCATTGCAGTGCCTTTCCTGTTATGTGTGCCTGATCTTCTAGCTCTTTCAGTAACCTCTTGTGAGGAACTGTGTCGAAGGCCTTTTTGCAGTCCAAAAAAATGCAGTCGATCCACCCCTCTCTCTCTTGTCTTACTTCTGTCACCTTGTCATAAAACTCTAGTAGGTTTGTGACACAGGATTTTCCCTCCCTGAAACCGTGCTGGTTGTCAATTATACACTTGTTTCTTTCCAGGTGCTCCACCACTCTCCTCCTGATGATCTTCTCCATGACCTTGCATACTATACACGTTAGTGATACAGGTCTGTAGTTTAGTGCCTCATGTCTGTCTCCCTTTTTAAAAATTGGGACTACATTTGCCATCTTCCATAGCTCAGGGAGTTGCCCAGTTTCAAATGATGTGTTGAAGATCTTTGTTAATGGCACACACAATATCTCTGCTCCCTCTTTAAGGACCCACGGAGAGATGTTGTCTGGTCCCACCGCCTTTGAGGTGTCAAGTTCGCATAGCAGCTTCTTCACTTCACTGTGTGTGTGTGTGTGTGTGTGTGTGTATGTGTGTGTGTGTGTGTGTGTGTGTGTGTGTGTGTGTGTGTGTGTGTGTGTGTGTGTTAAGTCCCTGTGTATGTGTGTGTGACCCAAAAATTTATATTTGCACCAATAACTCATTACAGTTGTGACCGGTTGTGGAAGTGTGAATTGCTCATTACTGTATAATTTGTTCTTGATTGTAGCCATGTATAAACGTAAGTAAATTTACTTACTTACATGATTCATTACCTTTGTACCTAGTTCAGCTATCAAAACTTTGGGGGATTGGATCTGGATTTTGCCACCGAAGTGGCTAGTTTATTGTGCACCCCATATCCATCCTGTGGACGGTAGCGCGAGAGCATATGGATACACAAAAGGCCTAGGAACTAGGCCCCAAAGGGTTAACAGGAATACATATGGATTTATATCTACATATCTATAGTTCACTTTGGGGGGCAAGTCCCTGGACCTATTATGTACCTCTGTAACTTTTTGACTACTGTACTGTAATACAATATAATACAATTACAATTACTTCTAAATGCTTTCATTTAATTTCCTTGGTTAGCTCAGTCGGTAGAGCGTCGGACTGTAAATGTGAGGACGGCGGTTCGATCCCCACCTGAACCTTTCTGTTTATTAATGGACAGTTGTTAATTAAACTTAATTTGAGTTAATATACATAACTAAGTATGAGAGTGAGAGTCAGGATGACTTGGTCATCATTGTTTGTGTGTAAGATCATCCCTGGATCCCTGGAGATCACAGTAAAGTGAAGCAATGGTATCCTCCATAAGACAACATTCAGTTGCAAGATTATCATAAGACAACATTCAGTTGCTAGATCATCATAAGACAACATTCAGTTGCAAGATTATCATAAGACAACATTCAGTTGCTAGATCATCATAAGACAACATTCAGTTGCAAGATTATCATAAGACAACATTCAGTTGCAAGATTATCATAAGACAACATTCAGTTGCAAGATTATCATAAGACAACATTCAGTTGCTAGATCATCATAAGACAACATTCAGTTGCAAGATTATCATAAGACAACATTCAGTTGCTAGATCATCATAAGACAACATTCAGTTACAAGATCATCATCTTGCAACACCAGTTGTTCCCCCAGGATGCCACCCACACCAGGCCATTAACACCCAAGTACCTACTTGCTGCTAGGTGAACTGTACAACAGGTATAAGGAAACACGTCGAAATGTTTTCACCCCGTAGGGAATCGAACCCGGGTCCTCCGTGTGTGAAACGGCCGCCTGGTTCAGCGCCTCATGAAACACAATGCTTACAAGGTCTAGGAACGGCATCCAGACGACGAGACTGTACCTGATCATTACAAAGGCACAGGGACTGTACCTCAACATTACAGAGGCACAGGGACTGTACCTCAACATTACAAAGGCACAGGGACTGTACCTCAACATTACAGAGGCACAGGGACTGTACCTCAACATAACAGAGGCACAGGGACTGTACCTCAACATTACAGAGGCACAGGGACTGTACCTCAACATTACAGAGGCACAGGGACTGTTCCTCAACATTACAAAGGCACAGGGACTGTACCTCAACATTACAGAGGCACAGGGACTGTACCTCAACATTACAGAGGCACAGGGACTGTACCTCAACATTACAAAGGCACAGGGACTGTACCTCAACATTCCAGAGGCACAGGGACTGTACCTCAACATTACAGAGGCACAGGGACTGTACCTCAACATTACAGAGGCACAGGAACTGTACCTCAACATTACAGAGGCACAAGGACTGTACCTCAACATTACAGAGGTACAGGAACTGTACCTCAACATTACAGAGGCACAGGGACTGTACCTCAACATTACAGAGGCACAGGAACTGTACGTCAGCATTATAGATGCACAGGGACTGTACCTCAACATTACAGAGGCAGAGGAACTGTACCTCAACATTACAGAGGAACAGGGACTGTACCTCAACATTACAGAGGCACAGGGACTGTACCTCAACATTACAGAGGCACAGGGACTGTACCTCAACATTCCAGAGGCACAGGGACTGTACCTCAACATTACAGAGGCACAGGGACTGTACCTCAACATTACAGAGGTACAGGAACTGTACCTCAACATTACAGAGGCACAGGAACTGTACCTCAACATTACAGAGGCACAGGGACTGTACCTCAACATCAGTCTCGGCTGAGTGGTTGAGGGAAGTAGACGTGTGCTGGGGGATGATCTGGACCTACTAATTTGCAGGCCTACCCATTTCTCCCGACTGATAAGTCATCATTAAAACTCATACTGTTGGAAGACAGCTTCAGGGGGCTGTATACCAAATAAATGTAGCACTTTTGTTTACCGTCCGATTTCCTCCAGTTTCGGTGCACAAGACAAAGTGTTTTCACTCTTTCTTGAAAATATTTATCAAAAATGTACCTCAAACAACAACTGAGAAAAGACTGAAAAAGGACTGATTTACTGAAAATGCCCTTTGGTCCGGTGGTAGGCCTATATGGGACGACGTAAGGTTGTTTGGACACTTGGTGCCGAGAGAACAATGCTTATACGTATTTATAATTGTTACCTTTCCTCCAAATAACTTATCTTTATTTCACAAAAAATAAAGTTTGTTAGTTCTTGGAATGTTGCAAAAAATCTGCCCTTTACTCCCACATAACTCCCAAAGTATTTGGAATATTTCCAAAAATGAATAACTGTTAATTAGAGAAATCATTATTCTACAATTTCTGTGAATATTATTACATTTAATTAAGTAATAAAGGCAGACTAGGTACCGTAAAGTGAATAAGTTACTTCCGAGATATTGACCTGGAGCGCCGGCCAGCCCACCGTCTCAAAAAAAAAAAAAAAAATAGCGAAAATCGCGTTTGTTTGGATGTATTTCTTAGTAAACTGATGTTCTAGTGCAGTTATCCTCTTCAAAATACCGTTTTCTCTTACTCAGAGACCAAAGAATACGACATTAGAGTAGTAACTCATTTATATCGAAATATTCCCAATGGTCTCGCGTCATATTATGGCTTATTTTATTCAGTCTAGAGTATATAACATGTTTGTATGTTATTTATAGTGTTTATTATATCATATTAGATCAATTCTGATAGATAAATAAGCCGTAGAGTTGATATATAAGCTGATATAAGCGTAATAATGAAGTAATTTCTCCTGGCACTCTCTGGAGCGGGAACACTGCCGAGTGATCCCATATGGTGCCAGGTTGGCTCTAAGTCTACGGATAATCTCCGCCTACTGTTTTATGATGCCAAATAGTCAGTTATTATATTAGAAAGAATAATGCAAGAAAAAGAGATAAATAAAGGAAAAAATTTCCAAAAAATATATGGGCTGTGAGCAGACTCGCTACCCACATCGCCGTCACCATACCTGATATAAATGACTATAATTTCTTGTAGAAACGTCGTAGAACATTCATTCTGGTACTATTGTGTTGCCAAAGAGTTAAGCTATTTTTCGGTATGAATAACTCAATTTCCATAACTTTTCGATTTTTTTTGACAGCGCGCTGAGAGCGCGCGGAAAATTGCAATACAGCCCCCCTTCAGTGTTGTGAGAACTCTTATGTGTGAGTTGTGACTATGGATATACCTAGTGAAACTGGAAAAAGTTTTCAGTTTTGAAAATGCCCTCACAGGCCTCTGCTTCCTCTCTTCCTTTCATTTGACTTCAGTCTTTCGCCTCTATCAACATACAGTGTAGAGGTGAATTTTGCTAATCCACTGCTACTCGTGCCTCTGAAAATGCGCACAGCTCATATCTTTACCAACCTGAGGAATAGCGACGAGTGTGCAGTCCTACGTCAGTTGGTAATCCAGTTGCAATAGAGAAAAAAGAAGTCCCACTGGGGATCTTCATTGACTTACGTAAAGCTTTTGATACAGTTGACCATGACTAGCTCTATATAAAATTGTCACACTATGGTATAAGAGGGCACTCCCTCAACTACCTAAAGTCATACCTCAGCAACAGAAGCCAATATGTGTACACAAATGGGGCAAACTCTTCCGCACAACCAAGTACAGTTGGTGTCCCACATGGAAGTGTCCTAGGCCCTCTTCTCTTTCTCATATACATAAATAACCTACCAAATGCTTCACAACTACTCAAACCCACACTATTTGCAGATGACACTACATACATCTTCTCTCACCCGAGCCCAGTCATGCTAGCCAATACTGTATATACCGAATTACAGAAAATATCTACCTGGATGAGTACTAACAAACTTACTCTAAACCTACTTCATTCAGTTTGGTAACAGAGCTACAGATGTCCCTCTTAACATAATGATAAACGGATCACCTATCACAAAACTCACAGAGGGAAAATTCTTAGGAATCCACCTTGATAATAGACTCAAATTTCAAACACATATACAGCAAATTTCCAAGAAAATTTCCAAGACCGTAGGCATACTATCGAAGATACTGTACTATGTTCCACAGTCAGCCCTCCTGGCCCTATATCACTCACTTATTTACCCCTATCTCACCTATGGAATTTGTGCATGGGGCTCAACAACAATTAACCATCTCAGACCACTAATTACCCAACAAAAGGCTGCAGTCAGAATGATAACAAATTCCCACTACAGGAAGCACACTCCACCAATATTCAAAACTCTAAACCTACTCACCATACAAAACATCCATACTTATTACTGCACCTACTACATACATAGAACACTTAATTCTGATATAAACCCTCCCCTCAAACGTCTCCTTACCAACCTCAACAGAACACACGACCATAACACAAGGCACAGATCACTTTTTGATGTTCCTCGTGTCCATCTCACGCTATGCAAAAACTGAATGCACATAAAAGGCCCTAAAACCTGGAATTCATTACCTGTGAATATAAAAGAAACACTTTCTGTTCATAAATTCAAGTCTCTTCTCAAAAATCACTTACTCACCCACAACTAAATAAATACTGAATAATTGTATCTTAAAAATTGTATCTCATAAATGTTTAACCTGATACCCAATCAAACTTTGTTATTTTTTAATTACATTACCTAACAGAATACTCCATTCTACTGAATGCTCAGCAACACAGTAAATGACCATATGACCTGTCTTTGTGATCGACACCATGCCTAACCCTTCTAGGGTAGGGTAGGTGCCTGAGCCCGAGCCTTTAGCTCATAAGACTGTCATTCCCATTTGCCCCCTTGGGGCGGGGATGGCAGACCAGAGAGGCCTAGCTTGTGGCTAGGCCTGGGGACAGTTTGTCCCAAAGATGAGGAGGTACTTGTGCCTCCTCCCATGGGAGACTTAGGTCTCAGACACTCCCTAAAGAGGGAGCCAAGGCCGGGCCACCACTTGGACAAGGCCCGGGCCGGGAGAATACCGGCTAATCTTTAACTAACTAACTAACCTGTCTTTGTAATACTCATTTGTGCTTAATTGTTATCTGTTTACAATAATGTTTTTACCACTGAATATACCATTGCTTAGTTAATCTTAAGTTAATTTTAAGCCTGTCCATAATGCTCTGCATACAAGGGACTTTGGCATGTTGCACTTAACTGCATTCATTTGTACTACTCTGTATCATGTTCAAATTAATTACCTGGAGTTTACCTGGAGAGAGTTCCGGGGGTCAACGCCCCCGCGGCCCGGTCTGTGACCAGGCCTCCTGGTGGATCAGAGCCTGATCAACCAGGCTGTTACTGCTGGCTGCACGCAAACCAACGTACGAGCCACCAAAATAAATAAATGAAATAAATAAAAAATTTGTACGAGTATTGCAGTGTTCGGTAACTCTTGAGAAGTCTGCCTCAGTCAATGACCTTGAGCCAGGCACTGCATCACTTGCCTGGGACTTTCGCCCATATTGACTATGTGAAGAGAGGCGAATGTGCGTGCTCAGTTACCCCTGCTATTCTCCTGTATCCCCAACTATCCGCCTTTAAACTCAGCCGTTCGCCTCTATCAACGTGCAGTGTAGAGGCGTATTTTGCTGCTCCGCTGGTACTCGAATATCTGAGTTCCGCACAGGTAGTCACCTCTGCCTACCTGAGAAATACGGACGAATCTCCCATCCTGCGTGAGTTGGTGATCCAGACCTGACTGAGGCCTGCCAGGTGAGTCCGACTGTGCCGCTTGTACAAAATGTGTTATATCTCTAACTGAGGAAGATGACCTGTTATTCTTCTATGTACTGAGTGTATCTGGGAGGAATGCTGCAGTTGTAACAAGAGTGGTTCAGAGAGTCGCCGTCAGCCGCCGTGGAGAGAAGACGCCGTCGTTCCTGCTCTTCGGTTATCCTGAGTAATTCTCGATCAGAGCAACTCTGAACACTGTTACTCGAGGTTTTTCTTGGGTTATCCTGAGTTGTTCTCGACCAGAGCTGAGAGGAAACTTGCTGGCAGTCACTTCGAGTCCCATCCCATCAAGAGGGTAAGGCGGTGACTTGCTTGCTTGTTCACCCCTCTCTTCCCCATCTCCCCATCCTTCCCCATCCTCCCCTCACACAAACATCTACACTGGCCCACACACTAACACACTACATACATTGCTATCCTTCTCACTTTCCTATCTTCTTCTTTTTCAGCAACTTCGTCTTTGGCGAGTTAACACAAGGCATTTTGACCATCCGGTAGCCCGTGTGGTTTTTTAAAATCCGGCCGATCTTTGCCTTGGGCCCTGTGTCCCCCTCACCACTCGAGGGTAGGCTATCTTAGGGGCCCTGTCCCCCTCACCACTCGAGGGCAGGCTATCTTAGGGACTGACCTTCATAAGTCAGCTGAAATAGGATGTCAGGACTAACACTAAGGAAAGACCATTTTTGTTAAAGCAACTTCTGTGCCAGATGTACCTTCCTGGACATCATGGCGCGGATAAGAGTAACATTACGTGTTGATGACAATCAAAAGTCGAAGAAAGAAATTCTAGAATGTATTTGTTCGAATTCAACTGTTGCTCCGGTGGATGTTTTTCAAACCCTCGCTGGGGCAGTACTTCTCCTCTCTTCTGAAGAAGAGTTGCTTCAACTGCTTAAGCAGGACGTTCTGGACAAATTGAAAACTTTTGGTATCAACCCAATGGTACCTGAAAGCTATCAAGCCCAGAGAACTGTGTTTGTTGCCAGAATTAACAGTTTCATGCGAGAGAGAACAGTGAATGAAATTATTGATGACTTTAATACTGAGAATTCTGAATTTCAGGCTGTCCAAGCATATAAATTCTCTAAACCTGGCAACAACCAGGTAACATTAAAGTTAATACTTGAGACACCTGAAGCAGCCAAACTAGTGTGTCAAAATGGTTTCAAATGTTTTGGCACCTAAAGTCAGTTCCTGATCAGCCGGGCTGTGGCTCGTACGTTGGTTTGCGTGCAGCCAGCAGCAACAGCCTGGTTGATCAGGCTCTGATCCACCAGGAGGCCTGGTCACAGACCGGGCCGCGGGGGCGTTGACCCCCGGAACTCTCTCCAGGTAAACTCCAGGTAAACCAGATGTACACCTGACCAAATCTCTCTTGAGCGGTTTGTCAGTGTTACACAATGTTTTAAATGTTACGCATTTGGTCAAGTAGTGTGATAGGTCTAGTAAGTGGGTGGGCCTCTTCAAGAGTTAATGTATCGATGTTAGGTAGTGGTTGTAGATCAGCTAAGTTCTCATCTCTCCATTCATTGACCAACTGATAGTGATTATTATTAAATCGACGACTGTTCTTGTGGGAGAGAATTTTCTCCCATACATCACCCATCAAATTAGCCTGGTCCTGTGGATCATCAAGTTTAATCTCTTCCTCTTCATCGTCATCATCAGTGAAGGTATGAATTAGGTAGGTAGGAGCCTTGTGTTTTGCACCTAAAGGGGGCCGTCAGCAATTTTCCGAGCAATTTTCCGCGCGCTCTCAAAAAAAAATCGAAAAATTATGGAAATTGAGTTTTTTATACCGAAAAATAGCTTAACTCTTTGGCAACACAATGGTACCAGAATCAATGTTCTAGTAAGTAAGTAAGTAAGTAAATTTATTCAGGTATACACAATACAGTTACATAGAATTATCATACATAGCAGCATATGTGTAGAGAACCTAGGATAACCCAAAAAAGTCAGACAGAGTGACTTATTTCTACAAGAAATTATAGTCATTTATATTAGGTATGGTGACGGCGATGTGGGTAGCGAGTCTGCTCACAGCCCATATATTTTTTGGAATTTTTTTTCCTTTATTTATCTCTTTTTCTTGCATTATTCTTTCTAATATAATAACTGACTATTTGGCATCATAAAACAGTAGGCGGAGATTATCCGTAGACTTAGAGCCAACCTGGCACCATATGGGATCACTTGGCAGTGTTCCCGCTCCAGAGAGTGCCAGGGGAAATTACTTCATTATTACGCTTATATCAGCTTATATATCAACTCTACGGCTTATTTATCTATCAGAATTGATCTAATATGATATAATAAACACTATAAATAACATACAAACATGTTATATACTCTAGACTGAATAAAATAAGCCATAATATGGCGAGAGACCTACGGGAATATTTCGATATAAATGAGTTACTACTCTCATGTCGTATTCTTTGGTCTCTGAGTAAGAGAAAACGGTGTTTTGAAGAGGTTAACTGCACTAGAACATCAGTTTACTAAGAAATTCACCCATACAAACGCGATTTTCGCGAAAAAAACAAAAAAAAATTCTAGACGGCGGGTCGGCCAGCGTTCCAGGTCAATATCTCGGAAGTAACTTATTCACCTAATATCCATAATTCTTCCTTTATTACTTAATTAAATGGAATAATATTCACAGAAATTGTAAAATAATGATTTATCTAATTACTAAAGGTATATTTTGGGGAAATATTCCAATTATTTGGGGATTTATGTGGGAGTAAAGGGCAGATATTTTGCAACATTCCAAGAACTAACAAACTTTATTTTTTTGTGAAATAAAGATAAGGTATTTAGAGGACATTGTGGAAAATAATGTATTTTCCAGAAAAAATACAGTGTATTTTTTATATAAATTAGTGTAACATACTGTATTTAATAAAAATTTGTTATAAAAAATGGGAAACTGCGCCTGCGCAGACGAGACTCGCCATTGTTTTTTGAATTGAGTAACAAACGTTAGTGAATATTGGGAAGAATTTTCGTGCTCTAGAGGTTAAAATTGGGCTGACACCTCTCAAATAGGAGCCGAAATTGTTGGATGTGCATTCTTGCATAACTTGAGATATCAGGCGACTGGACAAGACAGCTCCAGGAACCTCAGATAAGTCATGTCTATATTTATGTTTATAGTTCGGGCCAGTATTATTATCATAAATGTAGACTGAGATTTTCTGGGTATAATACACCTTAATCTCCAGTCAAATTGGTGAGTGATATTAAGATATATTCTCCTTCTGTTATGTGTATGTGTATATATATAATCCTTTTTTAATTTTAATATACAGTCCACAAATTTATATATTTACCAGAATTCTTGTTGATGCATCTTTCATTTGTAATTAATAGCTCTAGAGCAACTTGTGGACAGTGGTAGGTATCGAAGGGGGACATTTTTGCGACCTAGGTGTCCCAAATTCCTACTTGTCTATGTAACTGATAAATAATAATTATCTTTGTTATCATTTACTGTTATGTACATAATGAGTTACATTCAGATAAATGCAATTTTCCACAAGGAGTAAGGAAACGTCGAAATATTTCCACTCCGCCAGGAATTGAACCTGGGCCCTCCATGTGTGAAGCGAGAGCTTTACCAACCAGGCCACCTTGGCATTTAAGTTATTTGCTATAGTTTCAATATTAAGCTGCCATTTGTATCCTCCTTCTGTACTATTAACACTGATGAGTAAAACTGACGGATGTTCGGGTCCTGAAAAGTACAAAGAACTTTTAAAAAAACAAAATAGATGGATGGATCCATGTTACGAGAAGTTTATTATTACCTGGAGTTTACCTGGAGAGAGTTGCGGGGGTCAACGCCCCCGCGGCCCGGTCTGTGACCAGGCCTCCTGGTGGATCAGAGCCTGATCAACCAGGCTGTTACTGCTGGCTGCATGCAAACCAACGTACGAGCCACAGCCCGGCTGGTCAGGAACCGACTTTAGGTGCTTGTCCAGTGCCAGCTTGAAGACTGCCAGGGGTCTGTTGGTAATCCCCCTTATGTATGCTGGAAGGCAGTTGAACAGTCTCGGGCCCCTGACACTTATTGTATTGTCTCTTAACGTGCTAGTGACACCCCTGCTTTTCATTGGGGATGTTGCATCGTCTGCCAAGTCTTTTGCTTTCGTAGTGAGTGATTTTCGTGTGCAAGTTCGGTACTAGTCCCTCTAGGATTTTCCAGGTGTATATAATCATGTATCTCTCCCGCCTGCGTTCCAGCGAATACAGGTTTAGGAACCTCAAGCGCTCCCAGTAATTGAGGTGTTTTATCTCCGTTATGCGCGCCGTGAAGGTTCTCTGTACATTTTCTAGGTCAGCAATTTCACCTGCCTTGAAAGGTGCTGTTAGTGTGCAGCAGTATTCCAGCCTAGATAGAACAAGTGACCTGAAGAGTGTCATCATGGGCTTGGCCTCCCTAGTTTTGAAGGTTCTCATTATCCATCCTGTCATTTTTCTAGCAGATGCGATTGATACAATGTTATGGTCCTTGAAGGTGAGATCCTCCGACATGATCACTCCCAGGTCTTTGACGTTGGTGTTTCGCTCTATTTTGTGGCCAGAATTTGTTTTGTACTCTGATGAAGATTTAATTTCCTCGTGTTTACCATATCTGAGTAATTGAAATTTCTCATCGTTGAACTTCATATTGTTTTCTGCAGCCCACTGAAAGATTCGGTTGATGTCCGCCTGGAGCCTTGCAGTGTCTGCAATGGAAGACACTGTCATGCAGATTCGGGTGTCATCTGCAAAGGAAGACACGGTGCTGTGGCTGACATCCTTGTCTATGTCGGATATGAGGATGAGGAACAAGATGGGAGAGAGTACTGTGCCTTGTGGAACAGAGCTTTTCACCGTAGCTGCCTCGGACTTTACTCTGTTGACGACTACTCACTGTGTTCTGTTAGTGAGGAAATTATAGATCCATCGACCGACTTTTCCTGTTATTCCTTTAGCACGCATTTTGTGCGCTATTACGCCATGGTCACACTTGTCGAAGGCTTTTGCAAAGTCTGTATATATTACATCTGCATTTTTTTTGTCTTCTAGTGCATTTAGGACCTTGTCGTAGTGATCCAATAGTTGAGACAGACAGGAGCGACCTGTTCTAAACGCATGTTGCCCTGGGTTGTGTAACTGATGGGTTTCTAGATGGGTGGTGATCTTGCTTCTTAGGACTCTTTCAAAGATTTTTATGATATGGGATGTTAGTGCTATTGGTCTGTAGTTCTTTGCTGTTGCTTTACTGCCCCATTTGTGGAGTGGGGCTATGTCTGTTGTTTTTAGTAACTGTGGGACGACCCCCGTGTCCATGCTCCCTCTCCATAGGATGGTAAAGGCTCGTGATAGGGGCTTCTTGCAGTTCTTGATGAACACAGAGTTCCATGAGTCTGGCCCTGGGGCAGAGTGCATGGGCATGTCATTTATCGCCTGTTCGAAGTCATTTGGCGTCAGGATAACATCGGATATAAATTATTTCTGTAATTTAAAGCCTAACAGCATATGAGGTGGGTTATACTGTAGTAATTTTGACCTATTACAATAAAGTAGTACAAAAAATGACAATTTTTTTGTACTACTGTATTGTACTAGGTATTGTGTCTGGTATGTAAATCTATTTTTCCCACATGTTCTTTTCTTGACAAATTATTATCTATAATACACTAAGTTTTCAGAAACATAAAGCCCCCCCTTCCATGTTATCAGAGGTATTGCTTATGAGAGAGCCACAGAATTTGGTTAACACAAGCCTATCCGATGTTATCCTGACGCCAAATGACTTCGAACAGGCGATAAATGACATGCCCATGCACTCTGCCCCAGGGCCAGACTCATGGAACTCTGTGTTCATCAAGAACTGCAAGAAGCCCCTATCACGAGCCTTTACCATCCTATGGAGAGGGAGCATGGACACGGGGGTCGTCCCACAGTTACTAAAAACAACAGACATAGCCCCACTCCACAAATGGGGCAGTAAAGCAACAGCAAAGAACTACAGACCAATAGCACTAACATCCCATATCATAAAAATCTTTGAAAGAGTCCTAAGAAGCAAGATCACCACCCATCTAGAAACCCATCAGTTACACAACCCAGGGCAACATGGGTTTAGAACAGGTCGCTCCTGTCTGTCTCAACTACTGGATCACTACGACAAGGTCCTAAATGCACTAGAAGACAAAAAGAATGCAGATGTAATATATACAGACTTTGCAAAAGCCTTCGACAAGTGTGACCATGGCGTAATAGCGCACAAAATGCGCGCTAAAGGAATAACAGGAAAAGTCGGTCGATGGATCTATAATTTCCTCACTAACAGAACACAGAGAGTAGTCGTCAACAGAGTAAAGTCCGAGGCAGCTACGGTGAAAAGCTCTGTCCCACAAGGCACAGTACTAGCTCCCATCTTGTTCCTCATCCTCATATCCGACATAGACAAGGATGTCAGCCACAGCACCGTGTCTTCCTTTGCAGATGACACCCGAATCTGCATGACAGTGTCTTCCATTGCAGACACTGCAAGGCTCCAGGCGGACATCAACCAAATCTTTCAGTGGGCTGCAGAAAACAATATGAAGTTCAACGATGAGAAATTTCAATTACTCAGATATGGTAAACATGAGGAAATTAAATCTTCATCAGAGTACAAAACAAATTCTGGCCACAAAATAGAGCGAAACACCAACGTCAAAGACCTAGGAGTGATTATGTCGGAGGATCTCACCTTCAAGGACCATAACATTGTATCAATCGCATCTGCTAGAAAAATGACAGGATGGATAATGAGAACCTTCAAAACTAGGAGGCCAAGCCCATGATGACACTCTTCAGGTCACTTGTTCTATCTAGGCTGGAATATTGCTGCACTCTAACAGCACCTTTCAAGGCAGGTGAAATTGCCGACCTAGAAAATGTACAGAGAACTTTCACGGCGCGCATAACGGAGATAAAACACCTCAATTACTGGGAGCGCTTGAGGTTTCTAAACCTGTATTCCCTGGAACGCAGGAGGGAGAGATACATGATTATATACACCTGGAAAATCCTAGAGGGACTAGTACCAAACTTGCACACGAAAATCACTCACTACGAAAGCAAAAGACTTGGCAGACGATGCACCATCCCCCCAATGAAAAGCAGGGGTGTCACTAGCACGTTAAGAGACCATACAATAAGTGTCAGGGGCCCGAGACTGTTCAACTGCCTCCCAGCACACATAAGGGGGATTACCAACAGACCCCTGGCAGTCTTCAAGCTGGCACTGGACAAGCACCTAAAGACAGTTCCTGATCAGCCGGGCTGTGGCTCGTACGTTGGTTTGCGTGCAGCCAGCAGCAACAGCCTGGTTGATCAGGCGCTGATCCACCAGGAGGCCTGGTCACAGACCGGGCCGCGGGGGCGTTGACCCCCGAAACTCTCTCCAGGTAAACTCCAGGTATAGTGAGCAAATAAAGTTATCTTTTATCAGGAGTGAGGCGAGAGTCAGTAGCCAGACAGCAGCGGGAGGGGGAGGACGTGTTTCTTGTGCTCTGTATCTCTAACATACATCACGGTGTTTATATATTACAAGGTATATAACATATACATGGAGATATAACAAAGTGCTATTAGCAAACATAAAGGTGTATGACATCGTTCGTGTTCTGTGTAATTTTCAAGGTAATTTGAAAATCATGTGTTGATGCTCTGAAATAATTACTATTATTACATTACTTTCATGTTCCCGGCAGTTTAATATAGTTCTTTTTCTTCTTCTTCTTCTTCTTCTTCTTCTTCTTCTTCTTCTTCTTCTTCTTCTTCTTCTTTTTATTATTATTATTATTATTATTATTATTATTATTATTATTATTATTATTATTATTATTATTATTATTATTATTATTATTATTATTACAAATTTAGGTAAAGGTATTTTGACCCATAATGAGTGTCAAGGTCAACCATTGAAAAAATATAAGAAAAATAATTTAAGTTGGATTTTATCACATTAAGATGACATAAGGAGAGAATTATACTGTGGTATATACTGCCTTATATTATCTCTCTCTCTCTCTCTCTCTCTCTCTCTCTCTCTCTCTCTCTCTCTCTCTCTCTCTCTCTCTCTCTCTCTCTCTCTCTCTCTCTCTCTCTCTCCTCTCTCCTCTCTCTCTCTCTCTCCTCACTCACTACCATAGGCTGAGTAATATGACCAGGAAGAAAGATCAAGGATATATACGACAAATTCGATGCAGTAACGAGGCTCCTGGGGAGAGTTTAAGTCAGGTTGATATCAACAATATCTAGCAGAGCTGGTTAGTTACATATACTGCACTAATCTACAATCTCAAAGATAACACAGAGATAACGAGCAGACTTACTACAGAACTTACGGATCTATGATTCATCCAGATCCTGTAACAAATATGCTGGTGAAGGGCTCTTGATCTAGGGAATTGGATCTGTGCTCCAGTTCCCTGAATTAAACCTGAGTACCTTCCGCTGCATAATCCTACTGGTTTAGCGCTCCCCTTATAATAATCCTGTAACATTATTATTATTATTATTATTATTATTATTATTATTATTATTATTACACAACCGGCTTCTTGATGTCCTAATGACATACCATCGTGTGCCAGGGGTGAAGTCACATCATCGTGTGCCAGGGGTGAAGTCACACCATCGTGTGCCAGGGGTGAAGCCACACCATCGTGTGCCAGGGGTGAAGCCACACCATCGTGTGCCAGGGGTGAAGTCATACCATCGTGTGCCAGGGGTGAAGTCACATCATCGTGTGCCAGGGGTGAAGCCACACCATCGTGTGCCAGGGGTGAAGCCACACCGTCGTGTGCCAGGGGTGAAGTCACACCATCGTGTGCCAGGGGTGAAGCCACACCATCGTGTGCCAGGGGTGAAGTCACACCGTCGTGTGCCAGGGGTGAAGCCACACCATCGTGTGCCAGGGGTGAAGCCACACCATCGTGTGCCAGGGGTGAAGCCACACCATCGTGTGCCAGGGGTGAAGCCACACCATCACTAGGATGGAGACTCATCACCACCAGGAAGGAGTCACATCAGTATCAGGAGGGAGCCACATTAACAGTAGGGTGACCATTCTGCCTCGACATAGGCCGTCCAAGGCACTCAGCGAGGAAGAAAATGATGACGTCTTCAGCCTACTCCAGCCTGGCTGTGAGGTAAGTCTTGGTCAGATTGTATACCTGCAGACCCCTACCTTGACGCTGGTGAGGGGCTCTTAATCTAGGGAATTGGAGCTGTGCTCCGGTTCCCTGAATTGAGCTTGAATACCTTCCATCCCCCATGTGCTGTATAATCCTACGGGCTTAGCGCTCCCCATAATAATAATGTATACCTGGAGAGGGTTCCGGGGGTCAACGCCCCCCGCGGCTCGGTCTGTGACCAGACCTCATGGTGGATCAGGGCCTGATCAACCAGGCTGTTACTGTTGCCGCACGTAACCCAACGTGCGGCAACAGCTGGTCAGGTACTGACTTTAGGTGCCTGTCCAGTGCCTGCTTGAAGACAGCCAGGTGTGAAAAGCAGCACCAGTAATGTGTGTCGGTCGTTACATGATCCGTGATAGGTATCCCATAAGCTCATCCCGTCTACCTCAGTGATTCGAAAAAGGCATCTCTGTATCCCTTATAAGTTTAGCCCCTTTTTCCTCAGTGATCTGAGAAAGGTATCTTCGTATCCTGCAAATTACGCCTCCTTTATCTCAGTGTAAACAAAAGGAAAAGCACAGAGTGATGATTTAAAGCTACTGAGTTATCTTTATAAAGACTGCTATTTCAAAATACACCAGAACTACGAGTTTGAAGCAGTTCAGAAGTTACATTTTCAAGTTATCGGCATCGAAGGAATGAAGCTGATCGTATCAGATATTCATACATTATCGCATGAAAACCACTATTTCAATTTTCCCAATTTCAATAACATTGGCGACTCATGGGTAACATTAGTCAGGCCATTCAACCTACATTACTGAAAATAAAGTGGATCTCGTGAAGGGAGATAAGTCACTGTAGAGCAACTCCGGGAACTATGGGAGGAGATATTAGGACATTGAAGACCAGAAGAAAGAACAGTAAATTTTTCTTCACAGTGTGGTAGATCAGTGGTATGAATTACAAGAGAATGTAATAAGTTCTACATTCGATGAAAATGACAATATGTAAAGAACAAATTACTATGGACGGGGTACCACAAGCAAACCTCTGCTACTGTAACTACATATAAATATTTACAGATATGTAATTACGTAGATAATTCATGACAATCTTCAATCTAGATGCAAGTATATTGCTCACCTCAGTACATAGCTTCGGTATGGACTTAATGTCCTGCGATGTCCATCTTTTCCCATGTAGGCTATCAATACTAGATTTATAAGATAAGATTTCGTTCGGATTTTTAACCCCTGAGGGTTAGCCACCCGGGATAACCCAAGAAAGTCAGTGCGTCATCGAGGACTGTCTGACTTATTTCCATTGTGGTCCTCAGTGTTGTCCCCCAGGATGCCACCCACACCATTCTACTAACACCCAGGTACCTACTTGCTGCTAGGTGAACAGGACAACAGGTGTAAGGAAACACGTCGAAATGTTTCTACCCCGCCGGGAATCGAACCCGGGCCCTCCGTGGGTGAAACGAGAGCTTTGCCAGCGAAGCCACTGGGTCACCGCTCCTCGACCTGTGTCCAAACATGACGTAATCAATTAGGCTGTTGGCGCTGGCCACGCAACCAACGTAGGCACCACAGCCTGGTTGATAATGAACTTTCTTCATGTATAATTTGTAGATATTTAACACCACCGTCGTTGTCTGAGCGTATTCTTGACATGTGCAGGCCAAGGCGACTGGGGTGGTGCAAGTATTCTCCACAGTGCCGCCTCACCATAACACCTGGACCAAGATGACTGCCGGTGTCATCACCTTCACCAGAGACAGCACAAAAAGATCCTTCTACATTCAGGTACGATAAGACGAACTTCACCCAGACAGATTTGCAAATATTTTACCAACAGTATTAATTTCTACAATAGTGTAGTTCTGGGAGCACATACATATTTTATGCAGGCAACTGTGGTACATTGTGTACATTTAACTTAATATAACCCAACGAAGTTAGTCTGAATTATTTTCATTCAGTGTATAGTGTGTGTGTTAAAATTTATTTTACAAAGATTGTGTAGCAGCAACACTAATGCAGACATGGCCTTCTCCAGTCATAGTTGGTTACCAAGCAAAACTACCCCTCTCCTGCTTAATTTAAGTAGAGGTATAGATGATCATCGACCTAGGTCCTCGAACATCAAGGTCACACTTTACCCTGTTGGGAAGTGACCTTGATTATCATCGGCCTAGGTCCTCGAACATCAAGGTCACTACCCTGTTGGGAAGAATTAATTTCGACACCCATTGTTTTTTTGAAATTATCCCTCTTGTTTTCATTAATGTCTTCATCTGTTTTGTTATTAGTGTCTTGATCTGTCTTGTTATTAATGTCTTCATCTGTCTTGTTTAAAATAAGACAAAAGTTACTGCAGTGATATGTTTTTCAGCCTAGTTTACCATTTTCGAGTTTAGGATGTTCCTATAAATACACTTAATAATAACTTATGTTTCTAATACGTGGTCAGCAAAGAAACTTATGTAGGTCATTTGTTAAGCTCAGTTAATTAATGTGCATTGCAGGTATTTAACACACCTGTCAATGATGTGTTTTAGCTATTCTGATGCGTGTGTGTCTTCACAGGTGTACGACATCGTAGAGAGGGTCAAGGTGTTCGAACAAGAGATTTACAGAGAGTTCGAATACAGCAACTCTGTTTCCTTTTTCCACCAGTTCGAAAGTGAGGTGAGGCGAACTTCTGGGTATGTTATATGAAAATGGAGAGAGAGAGAGAGAGAGAGAGAGAGAGAGAGAGAGAGAGAGAGAGAGAGAGAGAGAGAGAGAGAGAGAGAGAGAGAGAGAGAGAGAGAGAGAGAGAGACTAACCTATTTCCCCTCCCCCCTCCTTTTCTCAGGAAAGGATGATAGGTCTCAACTTCTCTGACGATGACGATGCTCTCAACTTCAGTAACGCCGTCACCAGTCTTCTCACCAGCAGGAGGCTCAAGAGGGAAGGTCAGGTTATATTCCTCTCCTGGGGGTGAAGATGTTTATGCATGCACACAAACACATACACACACACATACATTGTAGAAGAGTTAATCTACAGTCAAACAGGTAAAAAAGTGACTAGACACTCAAATTGTATGCACTATAAAAAATCAAAACTGAAAAAATGGTATGAACGATTTTTTTAACTTTAAAATGTACATAGCATTTCTGTTACATTCAGAGCGAAGACGGCAGATAATGGCACAACAACAACAAAAACTGTCTTCAGGGTTGGGTCAACCACAGCAGCAGCAGCAGGAACAACAACAACACGTGCAACAACAACAAATACAACAGAAGCAACACGAGCATAAGCATAAAGAAAGGAAAATATTTAAAGGAATAGCGACAAGACGAGAAAAGAAGAAATATAGGTTAGTAACTAAGCCAAAAGTAGGCACAGTTTACTACTAGCTAACCTGTCTATAGTCCTCTGCCTCATTCCTTCCCGTCCCTTCCTTCTGCCTAATATGTTGCCTCCACATTGCAGAAAGTCGATGATAGGAGGTCCCTTTGATTTCCAACACATCAGCCACGCTGGCTTTGACATCAACAAAACTTTCTCCACCTTTAATGTTGATGAGGAACTTCAACACCTGTTTGCTGCAGTGAGTATATTTTAAGAGGAGGAAGGTGTTGTTGGATTTTGTGGGTGTGTGGAAGGGAAGGTGTTGGAGAGATTCTGATAGTGGGTGATCTCGAAGAGGGTGGAGATGTGTATACACTTTTGTGTGGAGCTATTGTAAGGGCAACGACATGGATGTCCGAGGTTGAGCAAAATTGTGGCGGTCGTGATATGCAATATCACATACACACAACACAAAATTAGTATGGAGTTTGTTTCAGTTATCTCACGTGATGCTTTGCGTCGCCAGGTTGGGCTGGATCAGAGCAAGATGGCTGACGACGACACCCGCAATTTTGTCTACGACTTCATAGAGAAACACGGGGGAATGGAGGAGGCGAAGAAGGCCAGTAGGAAATACTCCACCAGGCGCGTGTTAGACAACAACAGCAGTGCTCCTGGAGGTGTCA
This sequence comes from Cherax quadricarinatus, assembly GCF_026875155.1. Taxonomy (NCBI): domain Eukaryota; kingdom Metazoa; phylum Arthropoda; class Malacostraca; order Decapoda; family Parastacidae; genus Cherax; species Cherax quadricarinatus. Next base: position 16,000,656 of record NC_069405.1, on the reverse strand, counting down.
AACAAGGTCATCGTGATGGTAGGAGAGGTCACCGTCTTACGCCACCCTCCCGTGCTACTGCTCCAAATACCGCACCTCCCCCTCCACCTCCACCTCCACTTCCACCTCCTCGAGGTCCTCCGCCCTCTCCGTCGGGTATCTGGCCTTCAGTTTAATCTGATTCGTGTTGTAGATATGACGAATAGTGAATCAAAGAAATATTAACGTTATTAAATAAAAAGTTTTCTCTGTCTATGTTTCTTTGAGTCATTAGTAATCGTAGCAGACACCAGATAGAAATTTGGATATTTGGTCCCTGAACTCTTCAGTCCAAAAGTCACTGATGGCCACTTAATTAAGTTTAGCTTTCACCAAGCTCGGTCTCCGAAAGAGTTGGAAATGATAGCGATTTCCTTCAATATTTTACTTGTATTCTGATAAGGGTTGTATGACTTTAGTAAGTGCTTTAATTATTCCACACGTGATTCCATTATCCCAATTACTAATTTGCTTGTCAGCTACAGCATCTTTGCATTGCACTTTTAACATTATCTTCTCAATTTTTTTGTAGTTCATAATGCTTCTTAGTATAATTAAATAGAGACACCCACGATTTATTAGCCTATAACTCCATTACTTACTCTACTTTCCCCTAGGATGTGCAGCTGCACGGTATATTAAATAAAAATGTGTTTAACTTCTAAGAATAACTCTACTGTTTCGTGCAGGAGTGCTGAGTGAAACACTGTTAGTGTCTGCCCACCGTCACGATCACTCAGTCTCCCCACCAAAAGAACCTGCCCCTCAGCTGCCTATGGGTGCTACAGTACCTCCACTACCACCACCACCCATGCCCAGAGGTATACCAATTCCTCCTCCACCACCTATTCCAAAGAGCAACAGTGCAATACCGCCACCACCACCCATGCCGAAAAGCAGTGAAACCTCTTCACTACTCTCATCCAGCTACTTCGTGCCCCCACCACCACCACTGCCATCATCCAAGAGGTCAGTTATACCTCCTCCACCACCCCTGCCTCCATCGAGTACACACCATTCCCAGCAGGGTAGAGACTCCCATGCGCCACAGGACCCACGTTCTGCACTCCTCGAGCAGATTCGTAGCGGCAAGCCTCTCAATGTAAGTTGTCAGACGTGACAAGAATTTATCGTATCAAAAGTTATGATTATTATTTACCGAAGACAACCTCAGCTCTGCTAGTTTACATTCTCTTGATTTCAGAGCTATTACAACTTAATAAATTTATTTTTGCAGTAAACAAGAGCTTTTATAACTTTAATTACTCAATTATGACTAGTATAGCCTTTTAAGATAAGATTAAATTAATCTGGTTTACTACGTTGTATTATCCCCTTCCCCTCGCATCTTCCTCCTTCCCCTCGCATCTTCCTCCTTCCCCTCGCATCTTCCTCCTTCCCCTCGTATGTATAAAGCTTGATGCTTAACAGTCTTCATAACTTGTCTGAAATCTCCCAGTTCAGACTAACAGATTTCCATTACCTGATATATGTGATAAAATATGACAAGGAAAAAGCTACAGTATCTTTGGTTCATACTCTGTTCTATCATAAAGAATAGTCACACACTACGAGTGTTGTCATTGTAACTATCATATAGAATAGAATAGTTAAACACTGCAGGTATTCTTACAGTTTAACAATGATACAGAATAAGGTAGCCTTACATTGCAAGCGGTTTTTGCTGTGTAACTTCTCATATAGGATAGGATAATTGCACAATGCAGGTGTTCTCAGTGATCCTATCATAGAATAGTGTAACTGCACACTGTGGATGTATCTAAGTACAAACCTTATTCATCTTTGTGCCCTCAGAAGGTGGAGCAGCGGCCGGCTGGCATATCCACTCAGACTGACTGTAGAGCTCAGCTCCTCGATGACATCAAGAATGGCGCCTTCAGGCTGCAGAAGGTAGTAATGGTTGGACTCTGCGCTTGTCACATGCATGGAGAGTACATTGTCGAATTACATCTTGGGACATTACTGTGGTGTTCCTCTTTTTGTAACTCTAGTAGGCTATCAGATGCTTAACTACTAAATGGGTCATGAAACATCCTTGTCAGGATTCATTTTCTTAACAAGCAACTACCCCCCCGAAAATAGTGCATGGACCGAGTAGATTACATGATTCTTTTGATCTATGCAAATATCTTTAAATAATAACTACTGTCCTTGCTAAATTTGCCAGTCAAGATAGACAAGTTACTTACAAAAGAGTCCCATTACATTATCCACTCCTTTCTGCATCCATTCAGTTTTCTTTTATGCTATACATATTATAAAGCTTTAATTACTCTTAAATGAGGCTAGGATATTTTTTCCCTGGTATAATTCTGTATAGTTAAAAATGTTTAGCTAATTGTCATTAGCAGTGCCGCTCATACTGAGTGAATGTGCTGTCGTAAAGAAGTACTGGGCAGTAACACTCATAAGTGGGCATACTGCCATAAAAGGTATTGGGTAGTATCATGTGTCCTGTGAGTGACTATGTTATGATACAGACAATACATTTCAGCCTCTATAATGGCTGTTGAGCATTCAGGTATAACTGTTTTTACAAATTATCCTTATATAACTCCATCAAATCCTCCATAGTTTTGGTAAAATTCTAACTGCCTTGACTACAACTTGCTTAATTACATCATACAGATACTCTGTTTATATTGCATTTCAGCTGTGAAAGTAATGTGTTTCAGTCTATATCTCTTGGCCCCACTTTCATTATAGTTTTTCCTGTGTCGGCTCAGTCGACGGAGGATCGAGCCTCCAGCAGTTTTTGTGCTGAATAACTTACACAAATTCCTAAATCTACTGATATGAATTAATAAATATAATTAAATATCTTGAAAGTCTGTGTTATGTCTTTGTATTCTACGTGTAATTGGATTAAAACAGTTTTTAGCCTTTATTCTGTATGTTCTTTCGTAATAATGATGTTACATGTTTAATCTCTCATGAGAGAAGGAGAGATTAATGAATATAAATGAATCTGCTTGTGGTATCTTCAGGTATCACCGTCGGAGAGTGAGAGTAAGGCAGACGAGCCACTAGGGTTGGAAGGTATCGCTCTGGACCTGCACAGAGCACTGCAGGAGCGAGCACAGTTCATCCATTCTGACAATAACTCTGATACTGACGAAGACGTCGACGATGACGATGATGACAGCGACTGGGACACAGAATGTTAATGAGGTGCTGGTGGAATGAGGCAGCATTCCACTCGACCAACACTTCGAGCTGGACAAAGATGACGGTGATTGAAACGTCTGCCGCAGCAATATGGGATTATTATGCCCAGAAAAAAGCGCAAAATCCGTAGGGATCATCACCGCTGCTGCGGTGAAGGTAGAACTGGAGTGTACTGGTCCATGCCTTGTGTTGATTAAATTTAAACACCGTGGAATGGTGTTGATGCCAGCCTCAGTATTCATGGCAGCCACAGCTGTGTAACATGCTACTTGAAATACAAATGTTAGGTGTAAGACTTATTACTTACCTAAACTGCGCTGTAGCTACAGACCTCGTTACTCTCTTGTTAATATAATAATATCTCTTACATATAAGGATTGCAATTATCAATCTATGAATTTAAGTATACAATAGTTGAATTTGATATTATGAAAAGTATATGAATAAAATTACCCTCTATATAGTATTTCTTGATTATCTTTGCTTTATTATTATTATTAATAGTAGTAGTAGTATCAGTATTATAGAAACTAAGGGCAAAACGAGTGTCCTTGCTTCAGTGCTAGGCATCACTAGGCTCAATCATGTGTTCTGTAATATTTCAGAAAATTTTATGACAAGTAAACTGAACTGTCATATATGTTGAGTTAAATGAGGTATGTAATATAGGTATACGTAGGTTATGTGAGAAATTTGTATACATGTGTGAGGATGAATAATGACTACATGTGAGGATGCATGGGTCACTATTATACATGTGATGATACACGTATGACAGCGTGAGAATGAATGTATGACTAGTATGCGTGAGGCACGTATAACTAGTATGCATGTGTGATGTATGTATGATTAGTATAATTGTATGAATATATATATGTCGTGCCGAATACGTAAAATTGGTCAATTAGCAAGAATCATTTCAAATTAAGCCCTTTCTAAAATTTTCTCTTATACCTTTAAAGATATATATTTTTTTCATTTATGTTAATGTAAAAATTAATAATTTTGTGCCAAAAGAACCTTAGAAAGCTTACCTAACCTTATAATAGCAAGCGCAATTTAATTTAGCCTAATTCAACTAAAAATATTTTAGATAAGTTTAACATAATTTAATAAACAAAAACACAATGAAATATATTTTTTTTCATTAGGTTCAGAATGATTTTTGCGAAATTATTGCATACGCAAATTTTCGCTTGCCTTATTCGGCAAAAATAGCTTTGCTATTTAAGCCAAAATCGCAAGTTTTACCTATTCGGTACGATATATATATATATATATATATATATATATATATATAAACACTGATCTCTGGCTGAAGGAGACTCGAACCTACGAACCTTAGGACAAGGTACACAGTGCTTTACCAATCTACCCACACTGGGTCCAGTGTAGGTAGATTGGTAAAGCAATGCGTACCTTGTCCTAAGGTTCGTATGTTCGAGTCTCCTTCAGCCAGATCAGTGTTTGTGTATATTTCGCATGCTCTCGCGAATTCCTTGCATATATATACATATATATATATATATATATATATATATATTTTTTTTTTGTAACTCAAGGACGAGTGTGGGAGTCCAGCAGATCCGGCTGAGCGTCAGTAGGTTACGTGATCAGCCCAGAATTAACACCTATACAGAATAATTAGTCTGAAGGGATAACTGGGAATTATTACCGTGTATGCTACCGCTGCATCGTTCACTGCAACTGTACCTCCATGGCGCGCACTGGAAAATCTAACATACCTGCAGGAGGTTTTAAAGGGTCAACGCCCCCGCGGCCCGGTCCGTGACCAGGCCATGGCAAGAAATATTGTACAATTTGAGTGGCCATAGGCTGTAGTTTGTATTGGTTATAATAAGTACAATGGCTTAATATAGATTGATTATCACGCGCCACATATCACAAAAGAGCACTGGGAATACTAAAATTTATGCATTTACTGAGATCTGTCTTGTATATGGTGTGTGGGGAGGGCTCGATCTTAACTTGAGCTACTTACCTTTATTTATTTATTTATTTATTAATTTGAACATGATACAGGAATACAGTTATTACAGTGCAACATGCCAAAGCCCCTTGTATGCAGAGCATTATGGACAGGCTTAAAATTAACTTAAGATTAACTAAGCAATGGTATATTCAGTGGTAAAAACATTATTGTAAATAGATAACAATTTAGCACAAATGAGTATTACAAAGACAGGTCATATGGTCATTTACTGTGTTGCTGAGCATTCAGTAGAATGGAGTATTCTGTTAGGTAATGTAATTAAAAAATAAAGTTGATTGACCTTGACCATCACACTGTCATTATCTACTTGTAACATTGTGAAGGCTACACTAACTCCTGTACATACATAATGTACTTCAATGTACTATTAAACGACGCGAGATCGTTAGTTATCTCGATAACTACAAGAGATGGAGGACGCAGACTACTATTACCATCTCTTTACAAACCTCTATCCTCCCCTCCCTCTCACGTCATGAACCAGAGTTCACACTTACGATTCAGTTACTGTTCAGATGTTATGCCTATTTTGAGCATTATGTAAAATATGATCTGTTTCAATATGACTAAACGCAATATCATCAACTGGCTTCTTCCTACAGGCTCTTCGTATCTGCAAGAATGAATTATAAGAATGCTGGTTCATCGAACAAGTCTTTTCCAAACTTCTCTTCCCTCAACACTTCATAAAATATTACAAACGTCGTGCACAAAATATTAACTCGTCCAGAAAATACACCACTGAACGAAGATAAGTGGTATTCCCTAATAACTCTGTTATCAATCATGTCTCCAATACTCTCACAACTCCAAATTCCAAGTTCACGCCAACACTTCAATAACATTCGATTAATTACAAGAAAGTGCTAAATTTTCAAAGAGGACACCCAGAGGTGAAGAATTCTAGACTCTGCTCCCTTAGGTATTTCCAACATTTTCATCCAAAACACCGGTTTCTATAATATAACTGAGCCTCATGCCATGAGACCTCGTACCACTGCAGTGACCCGTTATCATGCTACTGCAGTGACCTACCGACCTCTCACCACTACAGTGACTAGCACACCACCTACCTCCCTGTGCTGTCCTATATATACTCAGTTTTCCTGTCTAAGTTTATGTTTGATTTGCTAAAGCTCACTGTATGGACGAAATATCGCAAATAAAGGATGATATTAAACCACATTTGCGTTAATTTTACCTTGGTGTTGCGTTTTAAATAATTTCTCTCAACACTGAAGAGTTCTTCATCTAAAGTATTGGACGTTACCTTCCCTTCCATGGATCGAACCTGATTGCCTCCCAGGTGATGCATAACCCGTAAGAGTTATTTAAAGCTAGTAATCCTCCTGGGTAAATAATCCGAAGGAAATTTTCACCTGTATTGTGAAGTGTAATTAATACTTGAGCTAATCATTAAAATTTAGAAGAAAACCTAATTTGTTACTTATTAAAGAAAACGATTTAAGGGTAACTAATGTATCTTCATGGTTATTTTTGTTTATTTGAATGTCTGTTTCCTTTTGTTAGACCTATATTATTAAAATTATAATTATTATAATCATAACTAAGCGCTGACCCACAAGGATCATATATGTAGTATTCAAAGATATTACAGTAAATATAAGCAATCTATATCCATATTTGTATCACATAACATAGTCAGTTTTGATAACTAAACGAACTCAGTAATATTTTAAGACAGCTTACTTGTCTTATAAGAAAATATAATTTTTATCAGCCTATATATGGGCTTTGCAGTTTGCAGTTTACAAGTAATTTTGCAGGATGAATTCCTAGAAAAAACTCTCAGGTAGCATCATAGAGGAGGGAGCTTTGAATAGTTTTAAATATAAATAGCACGAGTACATGAGTGTGTGTGTGAGTTGAACCTACCTAACATGGGCTAGAAGGCTTACTTATTTCCATTGTGGTCCTCAATCTTGTCCCCCAGGATGCCACCCACACCAGTCCACTAACACCCAGGTACCTACTTGCTGAACAGGACATGCATGGAAACACGTCGATATGTTTTCACCCCGCCTGGTGTCGAACCCGGGCCCTCTGTGTGTGAAGCGAGAGCTTTACCAACCAGGCCATCGGGGCTCCTAGAGGCAGTTCCTTACGGAATTCCCAAAGAGGCTGTAAAGTCAGAAGTTGGGAGCATTAAAGTGTCAAGCTTCACTTTACCCACGTGAGAGGAAAACATCAGATTCACAGAGAGAATTTTAACTCAGTTTACCCTAAAAATGTAGTTATGAAAACAAGATACTAGCATTAGCTTTTTCAAAATAATATTGCAAAGTTGAACATTTCCTTTGAACAGTGGACATGGAACTGAGTGATAGTATCTTGTGGAGACTCATACTTCAGTTTACCCAATATATTTCAACTGGTAATTTTAACATGATTTAAAAAAGTCACACCTGTGTTGGTGGGCACAAGTTGATCTCCCAACTTTGTGTCGTGAAATCTAACAGTGACTACAGAAACGAAATTAAGATCGTGTTGTCTCCTCTCCAGGACTAAGTTTTTATTTAAGATTTGGGTATATAAGAGATATTTATTTATACAATAGTCTTGAGGACACACAAGTTATGGGTACATAAAGGATGCTGTGGTGTGTGTGTATTCTATCTTTTATCGACAGAGAATTGTCCCATAAAGACAATTCTTGTGAAAAGAAGACCAAACTCTCTTACAAAAAATGACATTGACTTGTCGCTCGTCTGCAAGAGGAGCTAAAATGTAGCCATGAATGCGACTCACGAAGGTCTGTCAGGTACAAGTTTGGTATGGAACAAGCTTGGTGTAGCAGTCTGGGCCTCACTATCTGCCCATTCATCACCCGGGCACCCTGAGATGTTGCAGGATCCAGAGGATTCCACGGCCTTGTACCGGGCATGCATACAGAGGTGGTCAGGTTGAGCTGCTCCCACAGTTGTAGTAGTAACACTATTTTAATTATTCATTTCTCGAAAACGAGAGAGAAATACATCTAGGGAGATGCATTTATGAAATTTCTTCTTTCTAGAATTTTGTAATGATTTCGCTATTTTTTATGAACACTATAATAGTGTTTGTAAAAAATGGTGAGACATCTCATTTTTCCATGTTAAAAATGTTTTTCATGATTAATTTGTGATCTTCCTTTTCTTATTCACTGAATGAAGTAAGTGTACCATTAATACATTTATCCAGGCTACTGGATATATGCATCGAGAGGTGTATTTCTCTGAGAGTTTATTCTAATCCCTATTTTAGGGATTCAAGTATTCTTGTCTGGTGGTGAAGTTACGCGCAACCTTGAAAAACCCTAGTGTAGTAGATAGGCTTCAAACCTCCATTAAGCAACCAACCCTGCCCAAGGTAAACATAGTGCACACACTGTATATTCCTTGCGGTGTACCTGTAACCAGCTTCGAGAGGCCAGCTCTGGAAGTCCTCTCTGAGGCCAAACTTTATATTACGTTGTAGTATAAAGGACACTGTTAATTTTAATACATAGAGTGTGTGGGTGCCTGTGGATAATGTATATCTCTGGGCGAGGCTCCAAGCCTGTCTCTCACCTCCTGAGGGAAGGATATAAGAGCAGCGTGCAGCTGCTGGCTGTGCATGCGGTCATGGAGGGGAAAGTGCGTGTGTGAGTGCATGTTTGAGTGCATGTGTGTGTGAGTGTGAAGGGAGGGAGAGACCAGGAGACGGTCAGTGTGTGCGCGGACGTGAGTGAAGGTGGATCGTTGTTGTTGCTGGCTTACTCAGGCTTCAGTTGCTGCCTCCTCCTGCCTCCCCTCCTCCAGACAGCAGGTGAGGCTCCTCTATCCCTCTTCCCCTTCCCTTACGACCCCTTCCCTCTCCTCCCCCCTCTCTCTCTCACTCTCCGGTGTTTACTGTGTGTGTTTGCAGGTGTCATGATTGTCTTCTGTACTTCTGTCTATCTTACTCCCACCTCACAATCTCTGCCAGCATCCTCTCCTCCCCGCCATCCACTGCCAGCATCCCTGGACAATACTACCACCATCCCTGGACAATACTACCACCATCTCTGGACAATACTACCACCATCCCTGGACAATACTACCACCATCCATGTACAATACTACCACCATCCCTGGACAATACTACCACCATCCCTGGACACCACCACCATCCCTGGACACCACCACCACCATCCCTGGACACTCACCACCACCATCCCTGGACACTCACCACCACCATCCCTGGACACTCAACCACCACCATCCGGACACTCACCACCACCATCCCTGGACACCACCATCCCTGGACACCACCATCCCTGGACACCATCCCTGGACACCACCACCACCATCCCTGGACACCACCACCACCGGACAGTACTACCACCATCCCTGGACACCACCATTACTAGCATCTCTGGATTCCACCACTATTAGCATCCCTGGACACCAACACCGCCACCAATGTACAGTACTACCACCATCCCTGGACACCACCACCACTATCATCCCTGGACAACACCGACACTACCAGCATGAACACCACCACCCCCACCAACATCATCCTCGGACTCCATTAGAATCCCTGGACACCACCACCACCACCACTGTCATTTCTGGACACCACCAAGAGCCCAACACCACTATCACCAGCATCCCTGGACACCACCACCACCAGCAGCCCTGGACACCACCACCACCACTGTCATTTCTGGACACTACCAAGAGCCCAACACCACTATCACCAGCATCCCTGGACACCACCACCACCAGCAGCCCTGGACACCACCACCATGAGCAGCCCTGAACACCACCACCAGCAGCAGCCCTGGACACCACCACCACCAGCAGCCCTGAACACCACCACCACCAGCAGCCCTGGACACCACCACCACCAGCAGCCCTGAACACCACCACCACCAGCAGCCCTGAACACCACCACCACCAGCAGCCCTGAACACCACCACCACCAGCAGCCCTGAACACCACCACCACCAGCAGCCCTGGACACCACCACCACCAGCAGCCCTGAACACCACCACCAGCAGCAGCCCTGAACACCACCACCACCAGCAGCCCTGAACACCACCACCACCAGCAGCCTTGAACACCACCACCACCACCAGCAGCCCATGACACCACCACAAGCAGCCCTGAACACCACCACCACCAGCAGCCCTGTATACCACCACCACCAGCAGCCCTGAACACCACCACCACCATCAGCCCTGAACACCACCACCACCAAGCAGCCCTGGACACCAACACCACCAGCAGCCCTGAACACCACCACCACCAGCAGCCCTGAACACCACCACCACCAGCAGCCCTGAACACCACCACCACCAGCAGCCCTGAACACCACTACCACCAGCAGCCCTGAACACCACCACCACCAGCAGCCCTGGACACCACCACCACCAGCAGCCCTGAACACCACCACCACCAGCAGCCCTGAACACCACCACCACCAGGCAGCCTGAACACCACCACCACCAGCAGCCCTGAACACCACCACCACCACAGCCCTGAACACCACCACCACCAGCAGCCCTGAACACCACCACCACCAGCAGCCCTGAACACCACCACCAGCCCTGAACACCACCACCAGCAGCAGCCCTGAACACCACCACCACCAGGCAGCCCTGAACACCACCACCACCAGCAGCCCTGAACACCACCACCACCAGCAACCCTGAACACCACCACCACCAGCAGCCCTGGACACCACCACCACCAGCAGCCCTCAACACCACCACCACCACCAGCAGCCCTGAACACCACCACCAGCAGCCCTGAACACCACCACCACCAGGCAGCCCTGGACACCACCACCAGCAGCAGCCCTGAACACCACCACCACCAGCAGCCCCTGAACACCACCACACACCAGCAGCCTTGAACACCACCACCACCACCAGCAGCCCTGGAACACCACCACAAGCAGCCCTGAACACCACCACCACCAGCAGCCCTGTAATACCACCACCACCAGCAGCCCTGAACACCACCACACCACCAGCAGCCCTGAACACCACCACCACCAGCAGCCCTGGACACCAACACCACCAGCAGCCCTGAACACCACCACCACCAGCAGCCCTGAACCACCACCACCACCAGGCAGCCCTGAACACCACCACCACCAGCACCCTGAACACCACTACCACCAGCAGCCCTGAACACCACCACCACCAGCAGCCCTGGACACCACCACCACCAGCGCCCTGACACCACCACCACCAGCAGCCCTGAACACCACCACCACCAGGCAGCCCCGAACACCACCACCACCAGCAGCCCTGAACACCACCACCACCAGCACCCTGAACACCACCACCACCAGCAGCCCTGAACACCACCACCACCCGCAGCCCCGAACACCACCCCCACCCTGAAACACCACCACCAGCAGCAGCCCTGAACACCACCACCACCAGGCAGGGCCCCGAACACCACCACCACCAGCAGCCCTGAACACCACCACCACCAGCAACCCTGAACACCACCACCACCACAGCCCTGGAAAACCACCACCACCAGCATAGCCCTGAACACCCCCACCACCACCACAGCCCTGAACACCACCACCACAGCCCTGAAACACCACCACCACCAGGCAGCCCTGGACACCACCCCCCCCGCCCTGAACACCACCACCACCAGCAGCCCTGACCCACCACCACCAGGCAGCCCTGAACACCACCACCACCAGCAGCCCTGAACACCACCACCACCAGCAGCCCTGAATACCACCACCAGCAGCCCTGAACACCACCCCACCAGCAGCCACCTGAACAAACCCCCACCACCAGGCAGCCCTGAACACCACCACCACCACCAGCACCCTGAACACCACCATCACCAGCAGCCCTGAATAAACCCCCACCAGCAGCCCTGGACACCACCACCACCAGCAGCCCTGAACACCACCACCAGCAGCAGCAGCCCTGAACACCACCACCCCACCACCAGCAGCCCTGAACACCACCACCACAGCCCTGAACACCACCACCACCAGCAGCCCTGGACACCCCCACCACCATAGCCCTGAAAACCACCACCGCCAACAGCCCTGAACACCAACCCCCAGGCAGCCCTGAACACCACCACCACCACCAGCCCTGAACACCACCACCACCAGCAGCCCTGAACACCACCACCAGCAGCCCTGAAAACCACCACCACCAGGCAGCCCTGGACACCACCACCACCACACCCTGAACACCACCACCAAACCCGCACCCTGAAAAACCCCCACCACCAGGCAGCCCTGAACACCACCACCACCAGCAGCCCTGAACACCACCACCACCAGCAGCCCTGAATACCACCAGCAGCAGCCCTGAACACCACCACCACCAGCAGCCCTGAACACCACCACCACCATCAGGCAGCCCTGAACACCACCACCAGCAGCAGCCCTGAACACCACCACCACCAGCAACCCTGAGCACCACCACCACCAGCAGCCCTGGACACCACCACCACCAGCAGCCCTGAACACCACCACCAGCAGCAGCAGCCCTGAACACCACCACCACCACCAGCACCCTGAACACCACCACCAGCAGCCCTGAACACCACCACCACCAGCAGCCCTGGACACCACCACCACCAGTAGCCCTGAACACCACCACCGCCAGCAGCCCTGAACACCAACACCACCAGGCAGCCCTGAACACCACCACCACCACCAGCCCTGAACACCACCACCACCAGCAGCCCTGAACACCACCACCAGCAGCCCTGAACACCACCACCACCAGGCAGCCCTGGACACCACCACCACCATAGCCCTGAACACCACCACCACCAGCAGCCCTGAACACCAACACCACCAGCAGCCCTGAACACCACCACCACCAGCAGCCCTGAACACCACCACCAACCAGCAGCCCTGAACACCACCACCAGCAGCCCTGAACACCACCACCACCAGCAGCCCTGAACACCACCACCACCAGCAGCCCTGAACACCACCACCACCAGCAACCCTGAACACCACCACCACCACCAGCCCTGAACACCACAACCACCAGCAGCCCTGAACACCACCACCACCAGCAGCCCTGAACACCACCACCAGCAGCCCTGAACACCACCACCAGCAGCCCTGAACACCACCACCTGCTTCATTTTCAACCAGCAATACAATAAAGGATACCAAGCCACTGTGATCCTCTGTAGGACACGTGTTCTACACTAACAGTATCCTCCGAGGCAGCGAAACTGGATATCTGGAGAATGTACAGAGGACCTTCACTGTACATGAGTTCAGTGAAGCATCTTAATTACTTGGAACGATTGAAGTCCCTTGACCTGTATTCCTTGGAATGCAGGCGAGAAAGATACTTAATCATTTACACCTGGAAAATCCTTGAGGGACTTGTCCCAAATCTGCACACACAAATAACTCCCTATGAAAGCAAAAGATTCGGGAGGCAGTGCAACATCCCCCAATGACAGTCAAAGGTGCCATGAGTACACTAAGAGGCAACACAATAAAAGTTCGAGGCCCAAGACTCTTCATTTGCTTCCCATCACAAGGGGAATTTCCAATAGACTGTCCTCAAGACTCCTGGCTGTCTTCAAGACTCTTGGCTGTCTTCAAGACTCCTGGCTGTCTTCAAGACTCCTGGCTACCTTCAAGACCCCTGGCTACCTTCAAGACCCCTGGCTGTCTTCAAGACTCCTGGCTGTCTTCAAGACTCCTGGCTGTCTTCAAGACTCCTGGCTGCCTTCAAGACCCCTGGCTGTCTTCAAGACTCCTGGCTGTCTTCAAGACTCTTGGCTGTCTTCAAGACCCCTGGCTACCTTCAAGACCCCTGGCTGTCTTCAAGAATCCTATCTGCCTTCAAGACTCCTGGCTGTCTTCAAGACTCCTGGCTACCTTCAAAACCCCTGGAGGTTACCTGGAGGTTACCTGGAGTTTACCTGGAGGTTATTCCGGGGATCAACGCCCCTGCGGCCCGGTCCATGACCAGGCCTCCCGATGGATCAGGGCCTGATCAACTAGGCTGTTACTGCTGGCCGCACGCAGTCCAACGTACGAGCCACAGCCCGGCTGATCCGGCACTGACTTTAGGTATCTGTCCAGCTCTCTCTTGAAGGCAGCCAGGGGTTTATTGGCAATTCCCCTAATGCTTGATGGGAGGCTGTTAAACAGTTTTGGGCCCCGGACACTTATGGTGTTTTCCCTTAGTGTACCAATGGCACCCCTACTTTTTATTGGGGGCATTTTGCATCGCCTGCCCAGTCTTTTACTTTCGTAGGGAGTGATTTCTGTGTGCAGATTTGGGACCATTCCTTCCAGGATTTTCCAAGTGTATATTATGATATATCTCTCCCTCCTGCGTTCCAACGAGTACAAGTCAAGTGCTTCCAAGCGTTCCCAGTAGTTAAGGTGCTTGACAGAATTTATACGTGCAGTAAAGGATCTCTGTACACTCTCTAGATCTGCGATTTCACCTGCTTTGAATGGAGATGTTAATGTACAGCAGTATTCCAGCCTAGAGAGAACAAGTGATTTGAAAAGGATCATCATGGGCTTGGCATCTCACGTTTTGAAAGTTCTCATTATCCATCCTATCATTTTCTTTGCACGTGCGATTGTGGCACTGTTGTGATCCTTGAAAGTGAGATCCTCAGACATTACTACTCCCAGGTCCCTTACATTAGTTTTCCGCTCTATTGTATGGCCAGAGTCAGTAGTATACTCTATTCTAGTTATTATCTCCTCCAGTTTTCCATAACGGAGTAGTTGGAATTTGTCCTCATTGAACATCATATTGTTTACCGTTGCCCATTGGAAAACTTTGTTTATATCTTCTTGGAGATTAACCGCGTCCTCAGCAGATGACAGTCTCATGCTGATCCTAGTATCATCCGCAAAGGATGATACGGTGCTGTGGTGTATATCTCTGTTTATGTCTGATATGAGGATAAGGAATAAGATGGGGGCGAGTACTGTGCCTTTTGGAACAGAGCTCTTCACTATGGCAGCCTCCGATTTAACTCTGTTGACCACTACTCTTTGTGTTCGATTTGTTTGGAAGTTGAAGATCCATCTCCCCACTTTCCCAGTTATTCCTTTAGCACGTATTTTATGGGGTATTACGCCATGATCGCATTTGTCAAATGCTTTTGCAAAGTCTGTGTATATTACATCTGCATTCTGATTTTCTTCCAGTGCATCCAAGGCCATGTCATAGTGATCCAGTAGTTGTGAGAGGCAGGAGCGACCTGCCCTGAACCCATGTTGCCCTGGATTGTGCAGATTTTGGGAATCCAGGTGATTTGCAATCCTGCTTCTTAGCACTCTTTCAAAGATTTTTATGATGTGGGACGTCAGAGCTATTGGTCTATAGTTCTTAGCTAATGCTTTGCTGCCACCTTTATGGAGTGGGGCTATATCCGTTGTTTTAAGTGACTGTGGAATTTCACCCATGTCCAAGCTCCTCCTCCATAGTGTACTTAGGGCACGCAAGAGGGTTTCTTGCAGTTCTTAATGAAAACAGAGTTCCACGAGTCTGGGCCCGGGCTGAGTGCATAGGCATGTTGTCAATGGCTTTTTTCGAAATCTATCGGAGTTAGGGTAATTTTCGGAAATCTGGGATACATTTATGGAGTTTTGAGGCTCATTCATGAAGAAATCATTTGGGTCGTCGATCCTCAGACCGATTAGTGGTTCACTAAACACAGAGTCGTACTGGGATTTCAATATTTCACTCATTTCCTTGTTGTCATCTGTGTAAGTCCCATCCTGTCTGAGTAAGGGCCCGATACTAGATGTGGTATTTGCCTTGTTTTTGGCATATGAAAAGAAATATTTTGAATTTCTTTCAATTTCACTAATAGCTTTAAGCTCCTCCTGCCTCTCCTGGGTTTCCTGTAAGAGTCATTTAGCTTAAGTTCGATAGTCTCCACTTCCCTGGTCAGCGCCTCCTTTCGTGTATCAGATGTTCTAGCACTCCTGAGGAGCTCAGTGACTCTTCGTCGTCTTCTGTAGAGGGAGCGTCTTTTTCTCTCCAGTTTACTCCTGCTCTTCTTCTTTCTTAGGGGAATATGCCTAGAACATGCTTCGGCTACCAGGAAGTTGATCCTTTCAAGGCACTGGTTTGGATCCATGTCATTTAAGACATCTTCCCAACATGTTTCGTTTAGGACATGGTTTACCTGGTCCCAGTTGATGTTCTTGTTGTTGAAGTTGTATTTTGTGAAGACACCTTCACAGGTACATGCATTCTGCTGATCAGGACCCCTATGCATGTACGTCTGGACTTCGATTAGGTTGTGATCGGAATTAGTTGTTTTTGATATTCTTATGTCTCTTATCAGGTCCTCATTATTTGTGAAGATAAGGTCAAGTGTGTTTTCTAGTCTTGTTGGCTCCACTATCTGCTGGGGCCTTCAAGACCCCTGGCAGTCTTCAAGACTCCTGGCTGTCTTCAAGACCCCTGGCTGCCTTCAAGACCCCTAGCTGTATTGAAGACCCCTGGCTGCTTCAAGACTTCTGGCTGTCTTCAGGACCCCTGGCTGTCTTCAAGACTCCTGGCTGTCTTCAAGACCTCTGGCTGCCTTCAAGACCCCTAGCTGTATTCAAGACCCCTGGCTGTCTTCAAGACTCCTGGTTACCTTCAAGACCCCTGGCTACCTTCAAGACCCCTGGCTGTCTTCAAGACTCCTGGCCGCCTTCAAGATCCCTGGCTGTCTTCAAGACCCCTGGCTGCCTTCAAGACCTCTTGCTGCCTTCAAGACCCCTAGCTGTATTCAAGACCCCTGACTGTATTCAAGACCCCTGGCTGCCTTCAAGACCCCTGGCTGCCTTCAAGACCCCTGGCTGCCTTCAAGACCCCTGGCTGTATTGAAGAGGGAACTGGACAGATACCCGAAGTCAGTACTTGACCAGCCGGGCTATGGTTCGTGCGCTGGATTGTGTGTTGCCAACAGTAACAGCCTTGTTAATCTGTCCCTGATCCACCAGGAGGCCTGGTTATGGACCGCGGGGGCGTTGACCCCCGGAACACCCGCCAGGTAGACCACCTGTTCAATAATTACCCACCACAAACTATCAATCTACAATACTCTCTCGCTGTCCCACAATCAACCCTCACCATCTGTCCTACAATCCACCATCACCACTACCACCTATCCCACACTCATCTGCTACCACCTGTTGCGCAGTCAACTACCACCATCTATCCCACCCTCAACTACTATTAAATCTACCACAATCAACAACCTCGACACCACCTGTCCCGTAATCAACCACTATCACCACCACTACCACTATTCTAATTAAAAATAACCACCATCTGTGTGATAGGAACCACCAAACACAAAACGTACACCAAACACAGTGTATTTTACACAGTTATGTTTGTACTTGACACTGTAACCACAATTCTGACCACACCACACCTACAGTCTACCATACAATCTACCTGTCTACTCGCATCTACCTCAACTCCTTCGTCTGATGCGCACTGCGTCATCATCCAGTTGATCATTGATCTATCAATTCAGTTGTGTACGCTTATATGGTAGTAGTAGTAATAATAATTGTAGTAGTAATAGTAATGAGTAGTAGTAATAGTAGTAGTATTATTATTAGTAGTAATAGTAGTTCCCAGTGTCCATTCATCAGCTGGTCTGTGATTAGAAGAATCCTTAACCGATTCATTCACAAAATACTTAATGAAGGGAACAGACACCAGCTGCATGATTGATCATCCACTCGACCTTATTTGACAGTGTGCGCGCACTCACCTAATTGTGGTTGCAGGGGTCGATTCACAGCTCCTGGGCCCGCCTCTTTACTGGTAGCTACTAGGTCCACTCTCTTCCTGCTCCATGAGCTTTATCATACCTCTTCTTAAAGCTGTGTATGGATCCTGCCTCCACTACATCACTCTCCAGACTGTTTCACTTCCTGACAACTCTGTGGCTGAAGAAATACTTCCCAACATCCCTGTGACTCATCTGAGTCTTCAACTTCCAGCTGTGACCCCTTGTTGCTGTGTCCCATCTCTGGAACATCCTGTGTGTATGTGTGTACTCACCTAATTGTACTTCAGCTTCAAATTGTGACCCCTTGTTTCTGTGTCCCATCTCTGGAACATCCTGTCTCTGTCCACCTTGTCTATTCGGCGCAGTATTTTGTATGTCGTTATCATGTCTCCCCTGACCCTCCTGTCCTCCAGTGTTGTCAGACCGATTTCCCTTAACCTTTCTTCATAGGACATTCCCCTTACCTCTGGAACTAGCCTTATTGCAAACCTTTGCACTTTCTCTAATTTCTTGACTTGTTTGACTAGGTTTGTGTTCCAAACTGGTGCTGCGTACTCCAGTATGGGCCTGACGTTGGAAATAAATGGTATAAAATACCGACACAAATGGAAATATAAGCACATATGCAGTATAATGTGATCCTTTATTGACAACGTTTCGCCCACACAGTGGGCTTTTTCAAGTCACAAACAGATCTACCTGGGGTGGAAGATATGCAAGTATTTATAGTCAGGTTCAGAATGCTGAGGTCAGGTGGAGAATGCTGCATCTAATGATGCACCGAGCAACCCCAGACCTGCCAGAATATACGGCCTGCCAAAAACTCACAAGCCTGGTATCCCACTGAGGCCCATATCCTCGGGAATAGGCAGTGCTCCCCACCAACTCTCAGGAATTCTCGCAAAATACCTCTCTAAACTCTTGGGCACTATCACTCCAGCACATCTCAAACACTCGGGTGATCTTCTCAATCGCATTGACAACATCAACATCAGGAACAAGAAACTTTCCAGTCTTGACGTAACTTCCCTATTCACCAAAGTACCTACTACACAAGCCATCGATCTCTTGCGCAGGAAAATTGACGATTCACTTGATCTTCCTATTCCAGCCAGCGATTTCATCGACCTTGTTGAACTATGTGTTGGCTTTACGTGTTTCTCTTTCTTCTTTCAGCAGACTTTTGGACTACCCATGGGTTCGCCACTCAATGCAGTCCTGGTGAACCCATACATGGAACATCTAGAAGCCGAGCGTTTCTCCACCATTATTCCTTCGTCTGTCACCTGGCTCCGTTATGTTGACGACATTCTCCTCATAACTCCCAGACACTTCAATGTTCAAGCTCTCCAAGACAAGCTCAACCAGGTCGAGCCTTTAATCCAGTTCACACTTGAAGAAGAAGTCGACAACACTCTTCCTTTCCTTGATGTTCTTCTCTGCAAAGCTGACCATGAACTTCGTTTTAAAGTCTATCGAAAACCCACCAACCAAAACGATCTTCTCCACTTCTACTCTCACCACGGCACCAAAACTAAACGTGGTGTAATTATAGGCTTCTTCCTGCGCACACTCAGAATCTGCAGCAATGAGTTTCTTGAGGAAGAATGTACTATAATTGAACAAGTATTTTCTAAACTCCACTATCCTCGTCACTTCATCAGAGACTGCAGACGACGGGCATTAAACATCAACAACACACCCAGAGAAGACACTGCCGAGAAGAGATACATAGTCCTCCCCACCAACTCCATTGCCAAACACGTTTCCAACATCTTTTCCAATATCTCATTCTAAGTATCTACCTCCACAACCACGACCATCAAGGACATTACCAGTGATAGACAGGACAAGCTTCCACCCTCTGCAGGGGTATACATAATCCCTTGTAATGACTGCAGCAAATTATACATGGGCAAAACATCAAGGGACCTCCAAACACGTATTTCAGAACACCAATACGCAAGCAGGTCTGACGATACAAGGAATGCCTGTGTACAACTCTGTAATTCACACAACCACTTGATAAACTACAGAAACTCAAGACTTATCGCCACAGAAGACAACACTCAATACCGAAGAATCCTGGAATCATCGCTTATCTCTATATCCGACTTCAACCAGAATAGTGGCTTCTATAACATAGCTGAACCACTTGCCAAGGAACTTCTCCATCGTTATCCCACATAAGAGCATAGGAATGGAAGAACACTGCAGAAGGTCTGCTCACAAACTTATCCAATCTCCCTTCCAAGTTACCCAAGATTTTAGACTCTATAACTCCACTCGGTACATCATCAGATGCAGCATTCTCCACCTGACCTCAGCATTCTGAACCTGACTATAAATACTTGCGTACCTTCCACCCCAGGTAGATCTGTTTGTGACTTGAAAAAGCCCACTGTGTGGGCGAAACGTTGTCAATAAAGGATCACATTATACTGCATATGTGTTTATATTTCCATGGGCCTGACGTACACAGTGTATAAAGTCTTGAACGATTCCTTACTGAGGTACTGGAATGCTATTCTCAGGTTTGACAAGCACCCATATGCCGCAGCAGTTATCTGGTTAATATGTGCTTCTGGCGATGTACTCTGTATTATACTCACTCCTAGGTCTTTCTCCTTGGCCATTTAGCCTATACTCTCTTTGTAGACCTGTCTGGTCTGCGTTTGATTTAATTCTCCTCATTAACTTCAAGTCATCTGCAAACAGGGACACTTCTGAGTCTATCCCTTCCGTCATGTCATTCACATATACCAAGAATAGCACTGGTCCCAGGACTGACCCCTGTGGGAGCCCGCTTGTCACTGGTGCCCACTGTGATACCTCATCACGGACCATGACTCGCTGTTGCCTCCCTGTTAGGTATTCTCTGATCCATTGCAGTGCCCTTCCTGTTATACATGCCTGTTCCTCTAGCTTCTGTACTAATCTCTTGTGAGGAACTGTGTCGAAGGCCTTCTTGCAGTCCAAGAAAATGCATTCAACCCACCCCTCCCTCTCATTTCTTACTTCAGTTACCTTGTCATAAAACCCTAGTAGGTTTGTGATACAGGATTTGCCTTCCATGAATCCGTGCTGGCTGTCATTTATAATCTTGTTCCACTCCAGGTGCTCCACCACTCTCCTCCTGATAATCTTTTCCAAGACTTTGCATACTTTACATGTCAGTGACACTGGTCTATAATTTAGTGCTTCATTTCTGTCTCCCTTCCTAAAGATGGGGACTGCATTTGCCTTCGTCCATACTTCAGGTAGTTGCCCAGTTTCAAGGGAAGTGTTGAAGATTTTGGTTAGTGGCACACGTAGTGTCCCTGCTCCCTCTCTAATGACCCACAGAGAGATGTTGTCCGGTCCCACTGCCTTTGAGGTATCAAGGTCACTTAGGAGCTTCTCCACTTCCTTCCTCAGTTGTGTGTAATTCATCCAACACTTTTGGTATATCCCTTATTGCTGTACCCCACTGTTTTGTCTTCCCGTTGTCCCTTCAGCCTCCACTGTAAATACTTCCTGAAATCTCATGTTGAGCTCCTCACATACCTCCTGGTCGTTTCTTGTGAGCTCCCCACCTTTCCTCAGCCTGATTACCTGGTCCTTGACTGTTGTCTTCCTCCTGATGTGGCTGTAGAGTAGTTTCAGGTCAGACTTGACTTTCGATGCTATGTCATTTGCATACTGCCGCTGCGCCTCCCTGTCGTAGGGGCTCTTAAAAGGAGATATCGAGGGTTGAAGGTAGACACACTTGTTGGATGGTAACGATATATTGTCAG
Organism: Cherax quadricarinatus; assembly: GCF_026875155.1. NCBI lineage: Eukaryota > Metazoa > Arthropoda > Malacostraca > Decapoda > Parastacidae > Cherax > Cherax quadricarinatus. The sequence continues at coordinate 15,978,886 of NC_069405.1, read as the reverse complement.
ACTGTGGTAATGGAAGATGGAGCCCAGCCTTGCCGTGTTCTAGCCTGAATGTCTATGCGCCAACTGAGAGGGAGGCAGAGGTACGAACGTACATATGCGCATCCCGTGACGTCACACAGTCACAGGCCTAAAAGGGATCATCTATATAAACACATGGATGGTACTATGATATGCTATACAACACATATAAGGGGATTCAGCAACTATGCTGACAGCTCGGTCATGTTACGTATGTCGTCTCGACATACACTACTATCCTATAGGCTGAACAGGCAGGTGGTTCTGGGCTGATTCTATACAATAACAAATTCATATATAACTTAGAACTAATGGATGGTATCATAATGGATATTAACAAAATGAGTTTTACGTAATGGGTGTTAACGTAATCACTTTTAACGGGCCGCGGGGGCGTTGACCCCCGGAACTCTCTCCAGGTCTCCAGGTAATGCATTACAAACTATAAGAACAAATCATTGTACAATATGGATGGAATTGATCGATTGATCTGTATTCATGCACTCTACGGATTCTGAGGAAGAATAAATATATATATACAAGGTGAAATTAACAGCAAAGGCATCTGGTGTGCACTCAGATCATTACTGTCAAATTCTCAGAATATGGAGAAAACATTGAATACAAAAAAAAAAAAAAAAAATTCTGAAAAACTAATCAGTTAATAACAAACAGTTGACAATTTACTTCATCTCGGACATCTGGTTATACAGACTATGTACATTTAAACCCAATTCTGCGAGGGTAAGATTTACATATGCAGAATGGTTATCATCTCTGGGAGGATCGAATTCCTCTGCAATGACTAACACATGCCTTGACTGAGGGAGATCTGAACGAGCATCTACAAAAGATGCTTGTGGGTTTCTCATTACTTGTCAAGTACTCAAGGAGTAACGACATTCAGGTTGATTATCTGACTTGAGCATTTGAGGTAGAGGGTACAGAGTCAAGAGGATTTTCAGCATCTGTCACATTAGTCTGGGTAGCAATATCATAAACATGGGCATACTAATTTCATATGATCTAAATGCGATTCTTTGTACTTACCAGTACTAATTTCTCTAACCTTATACTTATTGCCAGAGATATGTTCTACAACTCGATAAGGGCCAACAAACTTTTGATCGAGCTTAGGCATTGCGGATGTTTTGTTGAAATTTATCAGCATTACTCTCGAACCTACTTTGACTTTTGATGGCTTAGCATGGCTATTTGTTACTCTAGTAAATTCTGCTGTTGATTTATGAAGTGTTTCACGGATTCTTCTAAAAACACTTTGAGCCATGCTTGTACGAGTTGCTACGAAATCATCAGGGTTGTAATTGGGTTTCGGAGTGGAATATAACAATTCATAGGGTAAAGCTTGTCTACACCATTCAATGCATAATGTGAAGTATCACCTATGGAAGCATTGTAAGCAGAATTTATGGCACATTGGACATCTGGTATGATTTCATCCCAAGTTTCACTATTGGGGTTGATAGTGGCTCTCAGGACATCAAGTACTTTCTTATTGGTTCATTCGGCTAACCCATTGCTGGCAGGATGATGAGGAACAATGGTGGATTTAGAGATCACAAATTTTCAAGAATCTCATTACAGAATTCACCTCCATTATCTGTTACTAAGGACTTAGGGGTGGTATGCCTGCAGATAATGCATTCTTTAAACGCTTTAGCTACTGTCTCAGCAGTCTTATCTGCAATAGGAACTAACTCACAATATCTTGTGAAATGGTCTACCATAACACACAGATGTTTGTTGCCTTGGAGGGAACATTTAAAATTGGTTAACAAGTCAAGGGGAACTCTTTCCCATGGTTCGCTAGTGGTTGGGTACACTTGGATTGGATTAGGACCATTGACATTTCCTTTATGTTGCATACAAACACTACATTTCTTAACATACTCTGAAATGAAGATTGAGACACTTATGCAGCATATGGGAATCTTTATTCAGGAAACGTTTCGCCATACAGTGGCTTCATCAGTCCAATACAAAGAGGAAGGCGTAAGGAGAGGAGGAGAATGAGGTAATCAGTCCCTCAACCTGGAGTCGATGTGTTCAGTCCATCAATCTTGTAGAAGATTGATGGACTGAACACATCGACTCCAGGTTGAGGGACTGATTACCTCATTCTCCTCCTCTCCTTACGCCTTCCTCTTTGTATTGGACTTGAAGCCACGTGTGGCGAAACGTTTCCTGAATAAAGATTCCCATATGCTGCATAAGTGTCTCAATCTTCAACTTGTCGGTTTTTCAAACCATTCATCACATACTCTGAAATGTCAGTTGCCATACGTGGCCAAAAGTATTTCATTCTGGCTTGTTTCACAGAACGAACCATACCAGGTGTGCAACACCTGGTGCATCATGAACTAGCTGAGAGCTACGTTCACTAGTGACTGTGGAATTACTAACTGGTACACTCTTTTACTTGGAGTACCCAACTCGGCTGTTCGATACAGTAATTCCTGGCTCATTACAAAGTCACTAATGGGTGCTGGTGGCTTCACAGTCAGAATAAGATCTTCCTGGAGCAGGAATCGAATCACACCAGACCACAAGGGATCTGTTCTTTGGGCATTTTTGACATCCTCAACAGTAAATGGAGGATCTGCAGTAACTACACTAACATGTCGCGATAAAGCATCTGCGACTACATTTGACTTGCCAGGTAAATGTTCAAAAGTGGGATTGAACTCTTGGATAGTCAAGGTCCATCTGGCTAACCTTCCAGTAGGTTCTTTGTTCTGGAATAAAGGTATCAATGGTGCATGGTCTGTCAAGACATGAACAGGGTACTGGTAAATAATGTCTCGGAAGTGCTCTAAAGACCATACTATTCCTGAAGCTTCTTGCTCCGTTACTGTATAATTACGTTCAGCCTTTGTAAGGACTCGGCTAGCAAATGCAACTGCGTTGTACTTGCTATCAGTCTTCTGAGCTAGTATGGCACCTATGCCAAATGAACTAGCATCAGTTGTCAGATAGAAGGGCTTAGAAAAATCTGGAAATTTCAAAATTGGAGCAGATGTTAGCTTTTCTTTTAGAGTTTGGAATGCTCTTTCTTGACGGAAGGTCCAAATGAAAGGAGCATCTTTCTTAAGCAATTCAGTTAGAGGAGCTGCAATTGAAGAAAAATTTGGAATAAAAGATCTGTAGAAACCTGCTAGACCCACAAAGGATCTTACAGCATCAGCAGTTTTGGGAGTTGGAAAATTTAGTACTGCCATTACTTTACTTTGATCAGTCGTAACTCCTCTAGGAGTGACTACGTGACCCAGAAACTTAATTTCTGATCTGAAAAATTGACATTTCAACAGTTTGATCTTTAAATTGGCTTCTTCAAGCTTACCAAGTACTATATCAAGTCTTTTCAGGTGTGTATCCACATCTTTGGACATGACGATTACGTCGTCTAAGTACACCATAAGTGCTTTACCTATTAGACCTCTAAAGATGTTGGTCATGAGTCTAGAGAACGTGATAGGTGAGGATCGTAATCCAAAAGCCATTCGAAGGAAGTGATAATGACCTGTGGGAGTAGAGAATGCAGTTAACTCTTGGCTGTCCTCGTGAAGAGGGACCTGCAAAAACCCTTGTAACAAGTCCAGGGTCAAGAAGACTTTGTTACCTCCAATGTTGCGTAAAAGATCACCTAGTACAGGAAGTGGGAAGCGATCTGGAATAGTTTTCGCATTTAACTTCCTAAAGTCAATCACCGGGCGCCAAGTGCCGTCCTTCTTAGGCACTAGGATCAAGGGCACATTCCAGGGTGAATTGCTATGTGCAATTACTCCATCATCGAGCATCTGATTGATCAATTCCTCTGCGACAGCAACTTGTGAATGAGGCATTCTGTACGCAGGTATATAGATAGGTCTAGTACCAGGTTCAAGTGGAATACGATGGGACAGTAAGTTCGTTATACCCATCTTCTCACCTGGTAAGGCAACGGCTTTACGACGTTTGTTCAACAGAGTCAACAAACGCCTGACTTCGTCTGGGAAGTCATTGGGAGCTAAGTCTTTCTCCTCAACTGGTGGAATGGATTGATCCAGTGGAGTGGATGAGGTCCCCCCTGTTGAAATAGCACCGACCCACTGGTCAGGTGACACATCATCCTGTACTTGAACAGGGTAAGGATAGTGAACTAGGTCAACGAGATTGGTATTTGCTCTGAGACGAACACTGTGACCCGAAGTGTTAGCAAGGAATAAATGGATCTTACTCTCTTACAACATGTAAGGAAGGTTCAACAAATAAACCCTTGACCTTGCAGGAATCACTGTCAACTAGGACGTTATCACCATCTGGAACATTAGGAACAACAACAGACACTCTAGTGAGAGCACTAGCCGCAACAGAGACGTCTTTCTGGAGACGGCATGTGACATCAACAAGAGATGGCATTACTAGTTTCAAGTAATCGTTTTCTGACAAGGCATCCCCTGTGGAGAAACTACTACTCGAACTAGCAGTCATTGCAGGGATAGGCTGTGCACTCAAGGCAGTCTGAATGTCCCTGGACACTTGAGGCAACGGAACAATATCTTGCATGTCTGAAGGTGTAGGTGGAACACAGATGGGAGTGACAGAGTTACCAGTGCCTGACCGCTTGGGTACGCTACTGGAGAATGCATTGGCTTGTAAGGACTTAATTCGTACATCATACTCTGCGGCAGTATGGCAGATTTCTGATACCTCATCCACTTCACTGGATCAATCTGTTCCACCAGTTGAGGAGAAAGACTTAGCTCCCACTGACTTCCCAGATGAAGTCAAGCGTTTGTTGACTCTGTTGAACAAACGTCGTAAAGCCATTTCCTTACCAGGTGAGAAGATGGGTATAACGAACTTATTGTCCCATCGTATTCCACTTGAACCTGGTACTAGACCTATCTACATACCTGTGTACAGAATGCCTCATTCACAAGTTGCTGTCGCAGAAGAATTGATCAATCAAATGCTTGATGATGGAGTTATTGCACCTAGCAATTCACCTTGGAATGCACCCTTGATCCTAGTACCTAAGAAGGATGGTACTTGGCACCCAGTAATTGACTTTAGGAAGTTAAACGCGAAAACTATTCCAGATCATTTTCCACTCCCTGTTCTGGGTGATCTTTTACGTAACATCGGAGATAACAAAGTCTTTTCAACCCTGGATTTGTTACAAGGGTTTTGGCAAGTCCCTCTTCACGAGGACAGCCAAGAGCTAACTGCATTCTCCACTCCTACAGGTCATTATCACTTCCTCCGTATGGCGTTTGGATTACAATCCTCCCCTATCACGTTCTCAAGGCTCATGACTAATATCTTTAGAGGTCTCATAGGTAATGCACTTATGGTGTACTTAGATGACGTAATCGTCATGTCTAAAGACGTGGATACACACTTGAAAAGACTTGATGTAGTACTTGGTAAGCTTGAAGAAGCCAATTTAAAGATCAAACTGTCTAAATGTCAATTTTTCAGATCAGAAATTAAGTTTCTTGGTCACGTAGTCACTCCTAGAGGGGTTACGACTGACCCTCCATTTAGTGTTGAAGATGTAAAGAATGCTCAACAAAACAGATCCCATGTGGTCTGGTGTGATTCGATTCCTGCTCCAGGAAGATCTTATTCTGACTGTGAAGCCACCAGCACCCATCAGTGACTTTGTCATGAACCAAGAATTACTGTATCGAACAGCCGAGTTGGGTACTCCTAGCAGAAGAGTATACCAGTTAGTAATTCCATAGTCACTAGTGAATGTAGCCTTACAGCTAGTTCACGATGTACCAGGTGTTGCACACCCTGGTATGGATCGTTCAGTAAAACAAGCCAGATTGAAATACTTTTGGCCTCGTATGGCAACTGATATTTCTGAGTATGTTAAGAAATGTAGTGTCTGCATGCAACATAAAGGTAATGCTAATGGCCCTAATCCAATCCAAGCGTATCCAACTATTAGCGAACCGTGGGAAAGAGTTGCGCTAGATTTGTTAACTAATTTCCAATGTTCCCTCCAAGGCAACAAACATCTGTGTGTTATGGTAGACCATTTCACCAGATATTGTGAGTTAGTTCCTATTGCAGATAAGACTGCCGAGACAGTAGCTAAAGCGTTTTAAAGAACGCATTACTGCAGGCATACCACCCCTAAGTCCCTAGTAAACAGATAATGGAGGTGAATTCTGTAATGAGATTCTTGAAAATTTGTGCACCTTGTACAAGATCTCTAAATCCACCATTGTTCCTCATCATCCTGCCAGCAATGGGTTAGCGGGACGAACCAATAAGAAAGTACTTGATGTCTTGAGAGCCACTATCAATCCCAACAGTGAAACTTGGGATGAAGTTATACCTGATGTGCAGTGTGCTATAAATTCTGCTTACAATGTTTCTATAGGTGACACTCCACATTATGCATTGTACGGTGTAGATAAATGGTTGCCTTATGAGTTGTTATATTCTAATCCGAAACCAAATTACAACCCTGATGATTTCATAGCAACTCGTACCAGGTTAGCTCAAAGTGTTTTTAGAAGAATCCGTGAAACACTTCATAAATCAACAGCAGAATTTACAAGAGTCGCAAACACTCGAGCAAAGCCATCCAAAATCAAAGTAGGTTCGAGGGTTATGCTGACTAACTTGAACAAAACGTCTGCAGTGCCAAAGCTTGATCAAAAGTTTGTTGGTCCTTATCGAGTAGTTGAACATATCACTGGTAATAAGTATAAGGTTAGAGAAATTAGTACTGGTCAGTATAAAGAATCGCATTTAGATCATATGAAGTTAGTATGTGATGATAATGATGTTCCAACCCAGACTAATGTGACAGACTCTGACAATCCTCCTGATCCTGTACTCTCTTCCTCTGATACTCAGTCAGACGATCAACCTGAATGTCGTTATTCCCTACGCACACGACAGGTATTGAGAAATCCTCAAGTATCATTTGTAACTTCCAATTCAGATTTGCCTCAAATACAGCATGATTAGCCAATGCAAACAGAGTTTGATCCTCTCAAGATGACACCCATTCTGCATATGTCAATCTTACCCTAGCAGAGTTGGGGTTAAATGTAAATAACCTGTATAGATGAATAATTACAGTATCAACTTATCAGTATTCAAGAATTTTTTTTTTGTGTTCACGTTCTCTCCGAATTCTGAGAGATAACAGTCTAGATTTGAGTGCCCCGAATCTGCCTTTCTGTTAAACACTCTTTCTTTGTATATATTCCTTCCTCAGAATCCGTAGATCACATGAATACAGATCGATCGATCAAATTTTTTTTTATCACTTCTATTGTGTAATCTCAACATTGAGTTTCATTCGATGAGTTTCATTTGATGAGTTTCATTCGATGAGTTGTGTTATATTATATCTTGTATTGCATTACAGTTTCAGTTACGTAAGCTTCCATTCCAATGTTCTACTTATGTATGTTATAATGTTCAATTGTTGTGTACTTTGACATTGTATAGAATCAGCCCAAGCCGTATACCTGCCATCTCTAGTTTGCATTAGTTGTATGTCGGGACGACATACGTTAGCAGTTAGCATCGCCGAGCTCTCAGTAGTAGTACCAGTTCCAGTAACCAGTTACCAGTAACCAGTGTACCAGTAATGACTCACTACCAACCGTCTCTGCGTGAATCACTGTCTGTATTCATATTGTTGCTGACCACAGCAGTATTCAAACACCCCCCTCACATATGGGTACTGGGGTTAGTTAGTCTTACGAGAGAGAGCAAGGAGGCAGGCCACGGCTGTTTGGCGCTTCCCACATTATCCGTAATATACGTACTTCCAGCCTACGTGAGTATTCCTTTACCCTATCCACGTGTTCGAACCCCACATGATAATGAAGGGTAACTAGAAGTGCCCTACCTGAACGTGAAGCTGTTCAACATATTGTTTTACGAATTCCAACTGTGGCACTGGAGCACCAAGTGCCACGCAAGTGAGGGGAACAACAGAGCCCCACAAAGGGAGACCAAGGACCACAGTCTATCAGGTAGGACTACTCAATGAGACCCCAAGACCAGTTTCATAGAACTTGTGGTCTGTAGCAACCACCCACACACACACACACACACACACACACACACACACACACACACACACACACACACACACACACACACACACACACACAGCCTGAGGGCCCATAAGAGGTTATTCACTCATATTAAATATTTACAGATCTGAAGATGACCTCAGATACACATCTTCAAGACAGCTGATTATTGTTTATGATCCCCCCCAGTCTTGTGCATCCCCGCCCTCCCCCCACCCTCCCCCTTCTTCCATCCCCTCTCCATCCCTCTTCCCCACCCTCCTCTCCATATATCTCTCTCTTTCACCCTTTCTCTCACCCTGTTTCGCTTTCCCTCCTCGTCACCATCCCTATTTTCTCTTAAGTGGACATGGCAGTATCATAATGCCTAATACCTAGTACTCAGTACCTAGTACTCAGTACCTAGTGCCCACTGTAGAGACTTTAATTTAAATATGTTACATTACCTGGCTTGATTACGTTTTTGTATAACAAATTACATAAAATACTTTTTATGTTGACATGTGTGGCCTCAAAACCATTGTATTTTTGTGTATGTAACCCACACAAAACTTAAACCAAAAATTTGCTGAATACCTAATATTTCGTATCTAATCAGTTTTGAGATAAGTACCATGAGGAAGGTGTTAGGTGATCACCTGTTGTCTTAGAAGAACTAGAGTACTAGATAGTATTTAAGCGAGTACCGGAAGGTAACTTGTCCATGTTGGCATGCTGACTGATGCTGGCGACATCTGTCAGTAGAGATGGGGAGCATCTCTGCTGACAGGGGTGTCATTCTACAAGTTTCTTTACATTTGTAGATGAATGGTTCAGAGAACCGACATGTTGATAAATTAGACACATGTGCAACTCTTGGGTATCTTTATTGAGGAAACGTTTCGCCACACAGTGGCTTCATCAGTCCATACGTAGGAGAAACTTGAAGAACAGGAGGAGAATGAGGTAATCAGTCCCTCAACCTTGAGTCGATGTGGTCAGTCCATCACTCTGTTGCTGAAGGTTCGACTCGGTACTTAGAGGACGGAGACTATTGTTAACATGTTATGTAGGTCCTCAGCCTCCTGGAGTGTCCTCCGCTAGAGACACTGTTCATTAAGTGTCCCATGGCTAGGGTGACAACGCTTTCGCCTCACACTGAGTGTCCGTGGTTTAATTCCCGGCATGAGTGGAAACGTTGGGCATGTTTCTTTAGACCTATTATCTCTGTTCACCCAGTAGTAAGTAGGTACCTGGGTGTTAGTGGACTGGTGTGGGTGGCATCCTGGGGGACAAGATTGAGGACCACAATGGTATAAGACAGACAGTCCTCGATGACCCACTGACTTTCTTGGCTTATCCTGGGTGGCTAACCCTCACTACCCTGAGTTATCCTGGGTGGCTAACCCTCCCTACCCTGGGTTATCCTGGGTGGCTAACCCTCCCTACCCTGGGTTATCCTGGTGGCAAACCCTCCCTACCCTGGGTTATCCTGGGTGGCTAACCCTCCCTACCCTGGGTTATCCTGGGTGGCTAACCCTCCCTACCCTGGGTTATCCTGGGTGGCTAACCCTCCCTACCCTGGGTTATCCTGGGTGGCTAACCCTCCCTACCCTGGGTTATCCTGGGTGGCAAACCCTCCCTACCCTGGGTTATCCTGGGTGGCTAACCCTCCCTACCCTGGGTTATCCTGGGTGGCTAACCCTCCCTACCCTGGGTTATCCTGGGTGGCTAACCCTCCCTACCCTGGGTTATCCTGGGTGGCTAACCCTCCCTACCCTGGGTTATCCTGGGTGGCTAACCCTCCCTACCCTGGGTTATCCTGGGTGGCTAACCCTCCCTACCCTGGGTTATCCTGGGTGGCTAACCCTCCCTACACTGGGTTATCCTGAGTGGTTAACCCTCCCTACCCTGGGTTATCCTGGGTGGCTAACCCTCCCTACCCAGGGTTATCCTGGGTGGCTAACCCTCCCTACCCTGAGTTATCCTGGGTGGCTAACCCTCCCTACCCTGGGTTATCCTGGGTGGCTAACCCTCCCTACCCTGGGTTATCCTGGGTGGCTAACCCTCCCTAACCTGGGATATCCTGGGTGGCTAACCCTCCCTACCCTGGATTATCCTGGGTGGCTAACCCTCCCTACCCAGGGTTATCCTGGGTGGCTAACCCTCCCTACCCTGGGTTATCCTGGGTGGCTAACCCTCCCTACCTTGGGTTATCCTGGGTGGCTAACCCTCCCTACCCTGGGTTATCCTGGGTGGCTAACCCTCCCTACCCTGGGTTATCCTGGGTGGCTAACCCTGGGTTATCCCGAGGACTCCTAGAAATGTGTGGTCACAATCACTTTCTAATAGGGTAAATTGCTCTTGACTGGTGCCAAACAGGTTCCGTACAGCCTAAATGACCTCTCGTATGGTCGATAGGCTTCAAACCCCATTACCCAGGCAACCAACAGCAAACAACGTAAGATTTCTCACCAGCACGAAGATGAAAGCTACACCAGGTGTGTCTCCTGAAGCCTGTACGAGGGTTGACAGTGATGGTAATGTTTTGTTGCTGGGGAAGGGCTCTTGATTCAGGGACTTTGAGCTCTTCTTCCCTTCCTCGGAGGAAAGTTGATTACCCTACCACCTCGCTCATTACCCTACCACCTCGCTCATTACACTACCACCTCGCTCATTACCCTACCACCTTGTCCATTACCCTACCACCTTGTCCATTACCCTGCCACCTTGTCCATTACCCTACCACCTTGTCCATTACCCTACCACCTTGTCCATTACCCTACCACCTTGTCCATTACCCTACCACCTTGTCCATTACCCTGCCACCTTGTCCATTACCCTACCACCTTGTCCATTACCCTACCACCTTGTCCATTACCCTACCACCTCGCTCATTACCCTACCACCTCGTCCATTACCCTACCACCTTGTCCATTACCCTACCACCTCGCTCATTACCCTATCACCTTGTCCATTACCCTACCACCTTGTCCATTACCCTGGCACCTCACCCATTACCCTACCACCTTGTCCATTACCCTACCACCTCGCTCATTACCCTACCACCTCGTGCATTACACTACCACCTCGCTCATTACCCTACCACCTCGTCCATTACACTACCACCTCACCCATTACCCTACCACCTTGTCCATTACCCTACCACCTCGCTCATTACCCTACCACTTTGTCCATTACCCTACCACCTTGTCCATTACCCTGCCAGCTCACCCATTACTCTACCACCTTGTCCATTACCCTACCACCTCGTCCATTACCCTATCACCTCACTCATTACCCTACCACCTCGCTCATTACCCTACCACCTCGCTCATTACCCTACCAACTTGTCCATTACCCTACCACCTCGTCCATTACCCTGCCACCTCGCTCATTACCCTACCACCTCGTCCATTACCCTACCCCCTCGTCCATTACCCTACCACCTCGCTCATTACCCTACCACCTCGTCCATTACCCTACCACCTCGCTAATTACCCTACCACCTCGTCCATTACCCTACCCCTTGTCCATTACCCTACCACCTCGTCCACTACTCTACCACCTTGTCCATTACCCTACCACCTTGCTCATTACCCTACCACCTCGTCCATCACCCTACCCCCTTGTCCATTACCCTATCACCTCATCCATTACCCTACCACCTCGTCCATTACCCTACCACCTTGTCCATTACCCTTCCACCTCGTCCATTACCCTACCACATTGTCCATTACCCTACCACCTCGTCCATTACCCTACCACCTCGTCCATTACCCTACCACCTCGTCCACCTGTTCCACAAGGCACAGTACTCACCCCCATCTTATTCCTTATCCTCATATCAGACATAAACAGAGATATACACCACAGCACCGTATCATCCTTTGCGGATGATACTAGGATCTGCATGAGGCTGTCATCTGCTGAGGACGCGGTTAACCTCCAAGAAGATATAAACAAAGTTTTCCAGTGGGCAACGGTAAACAATATGATGTTCAATGAGGACAAATTCCAACTACTCCGTTATGGAAAACTGGAGGAGATAATAACTAGAACAGAGTATACTACTGACTCCGGCCATACAATAGAGCGGAAAAATAATGTAAGGGACCTGGGAGTAGTAATGTCTGAGGATCTCACTTTCAAGGATCACAACAGTGCCACGATCGCACGTGCAAAGAAAATGATAGATGGATAATGAGAACTTTCAAAACGAGAGATGCCAAGCCAATGATGATCCTTTTCAAATCACTTGTTCTCTCTAGGCTGGAATACTGCTGTACATTAACATCTCCATACAAAGCAGGTGAAATCGCAGATCTAGAGAGTGTACAGAGATCCTTTACTGCACATGTAAGTTCTGTCAAGCACCTTAACTACTGGGAACGCTTGGAAGCACTTGACTTGTACTCGTTGGAACGCAGGAGGGAGAGATATATCATAATCTACACTTGAAAAATCTTGGAAGGAATGGTCCCAAATCTGCACACAGAAATCACTCCCTACGAAAGTAAAAGACTGGGCAGGCGATGCAAAATGCCCCCAATAAAAAGTAGGGGTGCCATTGGTACACTAAGAGAAAACACCATAAGTGTCCGGGGCCCATCAAGCATTAGGGGAATTGCCAATAAACCCCTGGCTGCCTTCAAGAGAGAGCTGGACAGATACCTAAAGTCAGTGCCGGATCAGCCGGGCTGTGGCTCGTACGTTGGACTGCGTGCGGCCAGCAGTAACAGCCTAGTTGATCAGGCCCTGATCCATCGGGAGGCCTGGTCATGGACCGGGCCGCGGGGGCGTTGATCCCCGGAATAACCTCCAGGTAACCTCCAGGTAACCACCTCGTCCATTACCCTACCACATCGTACCTTACCCTACCACCTCGTCCATTACCCTACCACCTCTTCCATTACCCTGCCACCTCGTCCATTACCCTACCACCTCGCCCATTACCCTACCCCCTTGTCCATTACCCTATCACCTCATCCATTACCCTACCACCTCGTCCATTACCCTACCACCTTGTCCATTACCCTAACACCTCGTCCATTACCCTACCACCTTGTCCATTACCCTACCAACTCGTCCATTACCCTACCACCTTGTCCATTACCCTAACACCTCGTCCATTACCCTACCACCTTGTCCATTACCCTACCACCTCGCCCATTACCCTACCCCCTTGTCCATTACCCTATCACCTCATCCATTACCCTACCACCTTGTCCATTACCCTAACACCTCGTCCATTACCCTACCACCTTGTCCATTACCCTACCCTCTCGTCCATTACCCTACCACCTCGTCCATTACCCTAACACCTCATCCATTACCCTACCACCTTGTCCATTACCCTACCCTCTCGTCCATTACCCTAACACCTCGTCCATTACCCTACCACCTCGTCCATTACCCTACCCTCTCGTCCATTACCCTACCACCTCGTCCATTACCCTACCCTCTCGTCCATTACCCTACCACCTCGTCCATTACCCTAACACCTCATCCATTACCCTACCACCTCGTCCATTACCCTACCCTCTCGTCCATTACCCTACCACCTCGTCCATTACCCTACCCTCTCGTCCATTACCCTACCACCTCGTCCATTACCCTAACACCTCGTCCATTACCCTACCCTCTCGTCCATTACCCTACCCTCTCGTCCATTACCTTACCACCTCGTCCATTACCCTAACACCTCATCCATTACCCTACCACCTTGTCCATTACCCTACCCTCTCGTCCATTACCCTAACACCTCGTCCATTACCCTACCACCTCGTCCATTACCCTACCCTCTCGTCCATCACCCTACCACCTCGTCCATTACCCTACCCTCTCGTCCATTACCCTAACACCTCGTCCATTACCCTACCACCTCGTCCATTACCCTACCCTCTCGTCCATTACCCTACCACCTCGTCCATTACCCTACCCTCTCGTCCATTACCCTACCACCTCGTCCATTAACCCTAACACCTCATCCATTACCCTACCACCTCGTCCATTACCCTACCCGCTCGTCCATTACCCTACCACCTCGTCCATTACCCTAACACCTCATCCTTAACCCCTACCACCTGTCCATTACCCTACCCTCTCGTCCATTACCCTTACCACACTCGTCCATTAACCTACACTCTCGTCATTCACCCTACCACTGTCCATTTATCCCTAACACCTCAATCCAATTACCCTTACACCTGTACATTACCCTACCCTCTCGTCCATTACCCTACCAACCTGTCCATTACCTAACACCTCATCATACCCTACCACCTCGTCCCATTACTCCTACCGCTCGTCCTTACCCTACCCACCTAGTCCATTACCCTAACACTCGTCCATTACCAATTCCCACTTCGCTCCCTTACTCAGCCATACATGAGCCTCACTGGTTTAGAGGTTCCCAGGCATGACACAGCACTGTTACTACTGGTTGGCTGCTGCACTACTTTAATAAAATATAATAATAATAATAATAATCATAATAATAATATATATAAGCAATCATATGAGTTGTTATGCTTGCGTCGAGAAAGATGAGAGAGAGAGAGAGAGAGAAGAGAGAGAGAGATGAAGAGCCGCAGAGCGAGAGAGAGTGAGAGAGAGAGAGGAGAAAGAGAGAGAGAGAGGAGAGTGAGTAGGAGAGAGGGAGAGAGGAGACGACCTGGGAGTAGAGAGAGAGAGAGCGGAGAGAGAGTGGAGACGAGGATGAGGATGAGAGAGGAGGGGAGAGAAGAAACGGGAGGAGAGACGAGATGAAGAGGAGAGACGAGAGGAGCGTGAGAGAGGCAGAGTAGAGAGAGAGAGGGTCGAGGAGAGGGGGAGGAGAGGAGAAGAGAGAGAGAGTGAAGAGAGAGAGTGCGAGAGGGCTGAGAGAAGGAGGAGAGAGAGATTGAGAGGGAGGAGCGAGAAGAGTGGATGGAGAGTGAGGAAGAAGAGTATGAGAGGTAAGTTAGAGTGAGAGAAGGGAACGACGGTGAGATGAGGGAGAGAGTAGAGGGTGAGCAGGAGAGAGAGAGAGAGACGAGCTGGTGACGAGAGAGAGGAAAGGACGACGAGAGAGGCTGGAGAGAGAGGAGGCGAGGAGATATGGACGAGAGGAGAGAGAGAGAAAGAAGAGAGAGAGAGAGATAGAGAGAGGAGTGAGGTGTGAGAGGGAGAGGAGAGGAGACGAGAGGAGAGAGAGAAGTGAGAGGAGAGGAGGAGAGAGTAGAAGAGAGAGTGAGACGGGAGACGAGAGAGAGAGTGAGAAGAGAGAGAGAAACGAAGAAAGAGAGAGAGAGAAGAGAGAGAGAGAGGAGAGGAAAGAGTGAGAGAGAGAAGAGAGGAGAGGAGAGGAGAGAGAGAGAGAGAGAGAGAGAGAGAAGAGAAGAGACGAGAGGAGAGAGCGAGAGAGAGGAAAGAGAGATTCGAGAGAGGAAAGAGACGGAGGAGGAGAGAATAGATGAGGGAGAGCGAGGAACGAAGATGTGAGAGGGCAGAGGTGAGACGTGAGAGACGGTGCGGACAGCGGAGAGAGATAAAGAGAGAGAGGAAAGAAGAGAAAGAGGGAGGGGCGAAAAGAGAGAGCAGAGAGGATCGAGAGCAGTGAGAGGAAGTCGAGAGAGTGAAGATGGGAAGGCGAAGGAAGAGCAGAGGAGAGAGAGGAGAAAGAGAGAGAGAGAGAAAGAAGAGGGCAGAGAGAGGGATGAGAGACGAGTCGAGAGAGGATGACGAAAGAGAGAGAGAGGAGAGAGAGAGAGAGAGGAGAGAAGAGAGAGAAGAGCGAGAGGAGAGAAAGAGAGAGAGAGAGAGAGAGAGAGAGCGAGGTAGAGAGAGATGAGAGAGAGAGAGAGAGAAGAGATGAGGAGAAGAGCGAGAGAGAGAGGAAAGAAAGAAGGTGAGAAGAGTCTGAGGAGGAGGCGATGATGAGAGGAGAGAGAGAGAGACCGAGGAGAGTGAGAGAGGAAGAGGAACAAGAGCAGGAGAGGAGAGAGGAGCTGAGAGGAGAGAGCAGATGAGATAGCGAGGGCGAAATAGAGAGAGAGAGCACTGAGAGAGAGCAGACGAGAGATATGAGGAAAGTAGTGAGAGTGAGAGAGACGTGAGAGGAGACGAGAGAGATGGAGAAGAGAGAGAGAAGGAGAGAGAGAGAGAGAGCATGAGGTGATGTGCGATCGAGAGAGGAAGGATGGTGGTAGAGAGAGAGCAGTGAGATGAGAGAGAGCGAGGTGAGAGAGAAAAGAGTAGAGTGGAAGAGAATGTGGAAAAGAGAGGAGAGAGTGAGCTGGTGTAGTGAGAGAGAGAGTAGGCGATGAGGGCGAGACGGAGAGAGAGAGGAGCAGAACGTGAGGAGAGAGAGAGAGAGGAGAGTGAAAGACCAAGAGCAGAGAGGAGAGTGAAACGAGAGAGCAGAGAGAAGAGAGAGGAGAGAGAGATAGCGGAAGAGAGATGAGATGAAGAGAGAGAGAGTCGAGAGTCGAGAGCCGGGAGAGGAGCGCGAGAGGGACAGAGCGAGGGAGACGAGGACTCGAGTAGAACGAGGTGAGTAGAAAAAGCAGAGAGAGAGAGAGAGACGAGGAGCAAGAGTTGAAGAGAGAGAGACGAAGAGAGCGGTGAGGAGTAGAGAGAAAGAGAGAGACGACGAGAGAGGAGAAGAGAGAGAGAGCAGATGAGGAGAGAGCGAGAGAGAGAGAGAAGGGAGTGTAGAGCTGATGAGAGTGCAGAGCACGAGAGAGTGATGAGGAGAGAGTGAGAGACGAGAGCGCGAGAGACGAGAGAGATGACGAGCGAGAGCGAGTAGAGGAGAAAAAAGAAGGAAGAGCGAGGGCGAGAGAGAGAGTACGTGAGTGGAGAGAGAAGAGCGAGAGTGGAGAGAGGCGAGTGATGAGGAGGTGAGAAGAGAGACGAGAGAGATGAGTGCGTGTGAGAGAGAGTGGAGATAGACGAAGAGAGAGACGAAGGAGAGAGAGGATAGAGTAGAGGAGAGAGAAGAGAGTTGGGAGAGAGAGAGGAGTGGATCGTGTGACCGAGAAGAGCGAGAGAGAAAAGTGAGAGAATGGAGAGTGAGAGCGAGGAGAGTGGGAGAGACGAGAGAGATGAGATGAGAGGAGAGAGTGAGACGAGAGAGAGAGAGAGAGTGAGACGAGAGGAGAGAGAGAGAGAGGAGAGAGGCGTAGGAGAGAGGACGAGAGACAGGAGAGTGAGAGGGAGAAGAGTGAGAGACAAGGTGAGAGAGGAGGAGAGAGAGAGAATGAAAGAGGAGAGTGAAGAGAGGGGAGACGAGTGAAGGAGAGGGCGAGGACGTGAGGAGAGGAGAGAGAGGAGGAGACGAGGAGGAGAGAGAGTGAGAGACGAGGAAGAGGCAGGAGAGGAGAGAGAGAGAGTGAAGAGAGAGGAGAGAGAGAGAGAGTGACGCTGAGTGATGAGAGAGAGCGAGGAGAGGAGCATGAGAGAGAGAGGAGAGAGACGAGAGACGAGAGGGAGAGAGGAGGTCGAAGGCAAAGAAGAGGGAGAAGAGAGTGTGAGAGAGACGAGTTGGAGAGAGTGAGAGAGAGACAGAGAGATGTGGAGCGGAAGATGAGAGTGAGAGAGAGAGAGAGAGAGTAAGAGAGAGAGAGACGAAGACGAACGAGAAGAGAGAAGAGAGAAGAGAGCGTGAGAGAGGAGACGAGAGAGAGATAGAGCCGTGAGAGACGAGACGAGGGAGTGAGAGAGGCGAGAGAGAAGCGAGGAGAGAGGAAAAGAGGTGGAGAGAGAGAGTGGAGAGAGAGTGATGAGAGAGACGTGAAGAGAGAGAGAGAGTGCTAGTGAGGAGAGTAAACTGTTGGGAGAGAGAGCAGAAGAGTGGAGGTGAGAGAGAGAAGTCGGGAGAGCAGAGAGAGAGCGACGCGAGAGGAGAAGAGAGGAGAAGTAAGAGAGAGAGAGGAGAGAGAGAGAGAGAGAGAACGGAGTAAGAGAGAGAGAGTCCAGTTCGTGAGACGAGAGACGAGAAGAGAGGGGACGAGAGGAGCAGCACGAGGAGAGTAAGGAGGGAGGGAGGAGCATGACATGAGAGAGGAGAGAAGAGAGAGGAGGATGGGTAGTGAGAGGAGAGAGCAAAGAGAAGAAGGGAGAGCGAGAGTGAGGGAGAGCGAGCGAGAGAGAGTGAGAGAGAGAGTGCGTTGAGAGGAGAGAGAGGAGAGAAGTGGTGGAGGAAGTGAGAGAGAGAGAGGAGGAGGAGGTGAGAGAGAGAAGAGAGAGAGAGAGAGAGAGAGAGAGAGGAAAAGAGAGAGAGAGAGAGGAGAATGGAGAGAGAGAGACGAGAGAGAGTGAGAGAGAGGAGAGAGAGAGAGAGAGTGAGGTGAGAGACGAGTGTGAGAGAGAGAGGATAGAGACAGAGAGATGAGAGATGAAGAGAGAGAATGAGACGGGAAGAGAGGAAGGAAAAGAGAGAGCGAGAGAGAGTTAGTGGAGAGAGTAGAGAGAGTTGAATGGTGGAGAACGGAGAGAGTTGAGAGAGCAAGCGGGAGAGAGAGAGGAGAGGAAAGAAAGAAAAGGAGAGAGAGAGAGAGGAGGAAAGAGAGAGATGAGAAGAGTAGGGCTGGAGTCGTGAGATGAGCGAGGAGAGATGAGAGAGAGAGAGAGAGAGTGAGAGAGATGAGGAGAGAAGAGGAGAGAGAGGAGAGGAGAGAGAAGAGAGAAGAAAAGGAAAGGATGGAGGATGAATGAGAGAGAGGAGGAGTGAGAGGAGAGGAGTGAGAGAGAGCGGAGTAGGAGAGAGGAAGAACAGAGAGAGAGAGAGCGAGCGAGTGAGAGAGAGAAGAGAGAGATGAGAGAGAGATGTGCGAGAGTGAGCGCGGAGGTTGAGAGACGAGCAGTTGTAGGAAGAGAGAGAGAGTGAGAGAGACCGAGTAGAGAGAGAGAGAGAGGGGAGAGAGAAGAGGAGCTAAAGGAGAGAGAGAGAGAGAAGAGAGAGAGACGAGTGATGCGAGAGGAGAGCGACTAGGAAGAGGAGAGAGGTGAGAGAGAAGAGAGAAGAGAGAGATTGAGAGAGGAGAGAGAAGAAGTAGAGTAGGAGAGTGGGAGAGTGAGAGGAGAGAGAGTGATGTGAGAGTTGCATGAGAGAGGAGAGAGAGAGTGAGAGAGATGAGAGAGAGAAAGAGAGAGTGCTTGGAAGAGAAAGAGAGAGTGGAGAGTTCGTAAAGGAGAAAGAGAGAGTGGAAGAGTGTGAAGAGAGACGATGAGAGAGAAGAGAGAGTGAGAGAGAGAGAGAGTGAGTAGGAGGAGAGGGAGAGAGAGAGAGAAGAGAGAGCAGAGAGAGAAGTGAAGAGGGAGTCGACGTGAGAGAGAGGAGAGAGAGAAGAGAGAGAGTAGAGAGAGAGGGAGAGAGAGGAGAGAGAGAGAGAGTGAGAGGAGAGGAAAGAGTGAGAAGAGAGAGAGGAGAGAGAGCAGAGAGAGAGAGAGGAGAGAGAGAGAGAGAGAGTGGAGAGAGTGAGAGAGAGAGAATGAGAGAGGAGAAAGAGAGAGAGAGATGGGAGAGAGAGAGAGAGAGAATTCCGAAAGTGAGAGAGAGAGAGAGTAGGAGATATGAGAGTGAGGGAGAGAGAAGTGAGTGAGAGAGTGAGAGAAAGGAGAAGAGAGAAGAGAGATGAGAGAAGAAAGAAGAGAGAGAGAGAGGGAGATGGAGGGGGGGAATGAGGAGAGAGTAGAGAGAGAGAGAGAGAGGGGAGAGAGAGAGAGAGAGATGAGAGTAAAGAGAGAGTGATAGAGAGAGGAGAGAAGTGGAGAGGAGGAGGAGGAGAGACGAGAGAGATGAGAGAGGATGAAGAGAGAGAAGGAGATAGAAGAAGAGCGAGAGAGGAGAGAGAGAGAGAGGAGAGAGAGAAAGAGGGAGCACAAGATTAGCGAGAGCGGAGAGAGAGGGAGGGAGAGAGAGAGATGAGAGAGAGAGAAGAGATGTAGGAGAGAGGAGAGAGAGTGATGAGAGGAGAGAGAGGAGAGAGGAGAGAGAGAGAGCGAAGAGAGAGAGAGAGGAGGGACGAGATAGTGAGAGAGAGAGGGAGAGAGAGAGAGAGAGAGCGAGAGAGAGATGAGAGAGGAGAGAGAGAGTGAGAAAGGGAGAGGATGAGAGAGAGGAAGAGTGAGAAGAGAGAGAGAGAGAGTGAGTGAGAGAGAGGGATAGATGAGGTTGAGGAGAGAGAGAGAGTGTGAGAGAGGAGAGAGAGAGAGAGTGAGAGCGAGAGAGAGTGGAGTGTGTGGGAGTGAGAGAGATGGGGTGGGGGAGTGTTGAGAGGAGTGAGAGAGACCCCCCCCCCCCGAAGAGAGAGAGAGAGAAAGAGCGAGAGGGAGATGGAGAGGAGAGAAGAGAGAGTGAGAGAGAGAGAGCGAGAGGAGTGAGAGAGAGAGAGAGGGAGGAGAGAGCAGTGGAGGAGCGAAGAGAGAAGAGAGGAGAGAGAGAGATAGGTGAGAGGGAGAGAGAGAGAGAGGAGAGAGAGGAAGTGAGGAGAGAGAGCAGAGAGGAGAGAGAGAGAGAGACTAGAGAGAGAGGAGGAGAGAGGGGGAGGAGGCGGAGGAGCGAGAGAGGTGGAGAGAGGGAGGAGGAGGAGAGAGAGAGAGTGAGAGAGAAAGAGAGGAGAGAGAAAGAGAGAGAGAGAGGAGAGAGAGAGGAGAGAAGAGAGGGGAGAGGAGAGAGAAGGAGAGGAGTGAGAGAGATGAAGGGAGAGAGGAGGATGAGGAGTGGAGGAGAGTGTGGAGAGAGAGAGGATGAGGAGAGAAGCGAGGAGAGAGAGATGAGGAGAGAGAGGAGGGAGAGAGGTGTGTGAGAGGAGAGGAGAGAGAGAGAGAGAGGAGGGGTAGAGAGGAGGAGAGAGAGAGGATGAGAGGAGGAGGAGAGATGAGATGAGTAGTGTTGAGAACCGAGATGGATGGGGAGAAGAAGGAGAGAGATGATGAGAGAGATGAAGAGGATGAGGGAAAGGGGGGGGGGGGGGAAGAGGAAGATGGATGAGAGAGAAGAGGAGGGAGACGGAGAGGATGAGAGAGGAGAGAGATCGGAGAGAGATGTGATAGAGTCTGAGAGAGTGACGGAGAGAGAGGAGAGCGAGAGATGGTGAGGAGAGAGGAGAGAGGAGAGGAGAGGAGAAGAGAGATGAGAGGGAAATGATGAGAGTTGGTGTGTTAGAGAGGGAGATACGATGAGGTGAGAAGAGAGTGAGAGAGAGAGAGAGAGAGCCCGGAGAGGTTGAGGAGAGAAGCGAAGAGAAGAGATCGTGGAGAGAGGGAGAGAGAGGAAAGAATGAGGAGAGAGAGAGAGAGGAGGAGAGAGAGAGGAGAAGGCACCAGTGGATGAGAAGAGCGAGAGAGCAGAGAGAGCGAGAGAGAGTGGAGAAGAGAGAGGGGGAGAGAGGAGAGAGGAGAGGAGGAGGTGGGGGAGGGAGCGCTAGAGAGTGAGGTGAGTGAGAGCGGGAGAGGAGAGAGATGAGAGAGAGAGTTTGGGAGTGAGAGATTTGAAGAGGCTGAGAGAAGAGATGTGAGAGAGAGGATAGAGAGAGAGAGTGGAGTAAGAGAGAGTGAGAGAGAGGGGAGAGGAGGAGGAGAGGAGAGAGAGGAGAGCGAGAAGAGAGAGAGGAGGAGGAAGGGAGAGGGGAGAGAGGGGAGGGAGGAGGAGAGAGAGAGAGACGAGGGAGAGGAGAGAGAGAGCAGAGAGAGAGAGAGGAGGATGAGAAGAGAGAGCGAGAGGAGAGAGAGAATGGAGAGAGAAGGAGAGGAGAGAGAGTGAGAGAGAGGGCGAGAGAGTGGTGAGAGAGGAGGAGAGGGGAGAGAGAGGGGAGAAAGAGAGGTGTAGAGAGAGAGAGAGAGAGAGAGAGAGTGAGAGAGAGAGAGAGAGGGAGAGAGAGGGAGGAGAGAGAGTGAGAGAGACTGGTGAGAGAGAGAGAGAGAGAGAGGATGAGAGAGAGATAGAGAGATTGAGAGAGAGGAGAGAGAGGAAGAGACAGAGAGTGAGGGGAAGACAATGTGAGAGAAGAGAGAGAGAGAGAGAATGAGAGAGGGAAGAGAGAGAGTGAGTGGAGAGAGGCAGAGAGAGAGAGAAGGAAGAGAGGAGATGGAGAGAGGAGAGAGAGAGTGAGAGGATGGTGAGGAGGTGCGAGAGATAGAGAGAGAGAGTAGAGAGTGAGAGAGAGAGAGAGACAAAGAGGGGGTGAGAGAGAGAAAAGAGAGATGAGAGAAGAGAGAGAGAGAGAGGAGTAGAGAGAGTGAGAGTGAGAGAGAGAGAGAGAGAGAGAGAGAGTGAGGAGATGAGGGAGAGTGAGAGAGAGAGAGAGAGGAGAGAGAGGTGGTGAGAGATGAGGAGGGGAGAGAGGGAGAGAGATGAGAGAGAAAGAGGGAGAGAGGAGAGAGAGAGAGAAAAGCGAAGAGAAAGGGGGAGAGGTGAGCTAGCGAGAGGAGAGGAGTGATCAGAGAGAGGAGCGAAGAGAGAGAGGAGAGAGAAGTGGAGAGAGGTGAAGAAGCGTGAGGAGAGAGGAGAGAGAGGTAGAGAGAGTGAGAGATGAGAGAGAGAGGGGAGAAGAGAAAGAGTGAGAGAAGGGAGAGAGGAGGAAGAGAGAGAGAGGAGAGAGAGAGAGAGAGTGAGAGAGAGAAGAAGAGGAGAGGGGAGCGGAGAGAGTGAGAGAGAGGGTAGAGAGAGAGAGAGAGAGAGAGAAGAGAGAGAGAGGAGAGGAGAGGAGAGAGAAGAGACGAGGAGAGAGGGAGAGAGAGAGAGATAGAGGAGAGGAGAAGAGGAGAGAGAGAAAAGAGAGTGTAGAGAGATGAGAAAAGAGAGAGAGAGAGTGGAGAGAGAGAGTATGAGAGAGGAGAGAGAGGAGAGAGAGAGATAGAGAGAGAGAGAGATGTGAGAGGAGAGATAAAACGTTACGGAGATGAGAGAGAGGAGAGGAGAGAGCGAGAGAGGAGGGAGACGAGAGAAGAGGGTGAAGAGAGAGAGAGAGAGGGAGAGAGGGAGGAGAGGAGGAGAGAGAGAGAGAGAGAGGAGGAGAGAGGAGTGAGAGAGAGTGAGAGAGAGAGAGAGAGAGAGAGAGAGAGAGAGCGAGAGAGCGAGGAGAAAGGAGAGAGAGAAGAGAGAGAGAGGAGAAGAGTGGAGGAGAGAGTGAGAAGAGAGAGAGACGTTGAGAGAGAAGAGGAGGAGAGAGAGAGAGAGTGAAGAGAGTAAGAGAGCGAGAATAGAGAGAGAGAGGAGAGAGAGAGAGAGTGAGAGAGCGAGGGAGAGAGCGAGAGAGAGAGAACGAGTGAGGAGAGCGAGAGAGAGAGAAAGAGGGAGAGAGAGAGAGAGAGAGAGAGAAGGAGAAGAGAGAGGAAGAGAGAGAGGAGCGAAGAGAGTAGTGAGAGATGAGAGAGAGTGAGTGAAAGTGAAGAGAGAAGGAGAGAGAGAAGAGAGATGGAGAGAAGAAGGAGAGAGTGAGAGAGAAAGGGAGAGGGGGTGAAAAGCGCATTATCCACCAGAGCAAGAGTCGTGTTGAGGTGGGGGTGGTGGGGGGGAGGGGGGGAGACTTTAGGAAAAGTGGGGTGAAGTTGGGAGAGAAGAGTTAGAGAAATGGAGAGAGGGCGAGGTAGTGAGGTAGAAGTTAGGAATGTTGGCGAGTGAGGGATGGATGGCAAGGAATGGCAGGGAGAGAGGTGAGGGGTGGTATAGAGGATAGAGGAAGGAGAAGGAAAGGTGGGAAGGACAGTAAGAAGAAGAGACAGTACACCTCACGCTGTCTACCACAGAATAGGACAGGTGCCAATCACATGTAGACAGCGTGCCCACACTGGTAGACTGGGGTACAAAGGTAGACAGGTATGTTCCACAGGTCGACGTGTATCCCACCCAGATAGACGGTGATTTCTAAACAGGTTGACAGGTGTACTACTACAGGAAGGCGGGTGTGCTACCAAGGTAGAAGGTTTGTACTACAACAGGGTAGACAGGTGACCAACACAGGTAGACCAGGTGCACCACACTGGTATAGACGGTGTACACCACAGGTGCCAGGTATGCTTACCTCAGTGGTGGACAGGTGTTTATGCACAGATAGAAAGGTGTACTTACAACAGGTAGTAGGTGTACTTAAACAGGTAGGAGGTGTGCTGCCACAGGTAGACAGGTGTATACAACAGGTAGACAGGTGTGCTGACCACAGGTAGCAGGTGTACACCACAGGTAGACAGGTGCACCACCACAGGTAGGACAGGTGTACCACACAGGTAGGCTGGTATGCGACCATCAGGTAGACAGGTGTGTACCGCCACAGATAGACAGGTGTTACTAAAAGGTTAGAAGGTGTACTTCAACAGGAAGGCTGGTGTGTGCTAACACAGGTAGACAGGTGTACTACAAACAGGTAGACAGGTTGTACCATCACAGGTTGACAGGGTTGCTACCAAGGTAGAATGATGTACCATCACAGTAGACAGGTGTGCTACACAGGTTAGCTGGGTGGCGTACCACAGGAGGCTAGGTGTACCATCACTCGGTAGGGACAGGTGTGTACCACAGGTAGGAAAGGTGTGCTACACAGGAGACAGGTGTACCACCACAGGTAGACGGGTGTGGTGCACTGGTAGACAGGTTTACCTTCATAGAGCAGACAGGTGTATACAACAGGTAGGAGGTGTACTATACAGGTAAACAGGTGTACTGACAATAGGTTACTGGAGTTTTCCGGGATCAACGCCCCGCGGCCCGGTCCATGTCCAGGCCTCCCAGAATGGATCTGGGTGATCACTAGGTGTTATGCTGGCGCACACAGTCCACCGTCGTAGCACCAGGCCGGCTGATCGGCACTGACTTTAGGTATTGTCAGCTCTCTCTTGAAGCAGCCCAGGAGGTTTCTTATTGGCAATTCCCCTAATGCTTGAGGGAGGCTGATGAACAGGCTTGGGGCCGGAATTTTGGTGTTTTCCCTTAGTGTTCCATGGGCCCTATTTTTTATTTGGGGGGCATTTTGCCATCGCTGCCCCAGTTTTTACTTTCGTTGGGAGTGATTTCTGTGTGCGATTTGGGACCATTCCTTCCAAGATATGCAAGTGTAGGACAAGGTAGACAGGTGTACCACAAGTGTTGACAGGTGTAATCCCCAAGTAGACAGGTGTACCACACAGGAATACAGGTGTAGAGAGCAGTGTTGCACAGTACCAGGGACTAGGAGGACCATCGCAACACATTTCAATCACATCGTTACTGGTTTAGGGAATATATCCACATTAGGAGAAAGACACGGAAGAAGAGGGAAAAGGGTTTGGAGGAGGCGAAGGAAAGAGCAGGGCGTCGGTAGGAGACAGATGTGTCAACAGAATATGAGTCAGCTCCTTCCCCCTCTCTTGTTTCCCTTTTCACCTCTTTCCTCTCTGCTTCTAATCCCCACAAAACCTCACCTTCCCTCCAGTCCAGATTTTTTACTGGATCTTACTTGGTCTTCAGTTAGGTGGCTCCTCCTGCAGTTGCACTCCTGTCTACATCCATCAGTATAATTCCTAAGAATTTCTTAGTCTTACTAAGAACAAAAATACCAGGGCGTACACAAAGACACGTAAACTTGGTATCATAGGTGTCTGACTCACTTGTGTAAAAACACCGTCAATATCTTAATTACTGGAATGTTTTGGAGCCTTGACCCTGTGTATGGAGCGCACGTGTAGTGAGATACATCAACATCTTCACTTGGACAATCTACGAGGGATTGTCCCATTAGCACAAGAACTCACTCCCTTCAGAAGCAAAAGACTGAGCGACAGTGAACCTCCCCAACGTGAAATGCAGGAGTGCCATGAGTTACACTTAGAGAAATAAGTTGTCGGGTGTCGACTGTTCAGTAGCCTCTCACCAGGCATATGGGAAATTTCCAGTAGACCCTGGTTATTTCAAGACCTTGACTGTCTTCAAGTGTGACGTTGGACAGGACCTTATAGCCAGTACCCAAAAATCAGGGGCTATGGTTGTAAATGGGACTGTGTGCCGACCAGGCAGTAACGCCTGCTTTGATCAGGCACGGGATCACACGAGTCCTGGTAAAGGATGGCTGGCGGAGCTTTGACCCTGGAACCCCCACCAGGGTATACTCCAGAGCAGTCACTTTAAAAAGGTACAAAAAATCAGCATGGTTCCTGTGGAAGATTCTTAAGGTCCTTGTCAGAGCCTAACAATAATTTGAAACAAGCCGCTATGTGAAACAAAACAGTTTTCATAGTTCTTTCCTGTTCTATTGCCATCCATCACACTCTCTATAAATAATTGGTAACATATATGGTCCCTTTATATTTGCATTGTATGAAAGAACCTGTGTGTCACCATCTTGTTTCGCTCAACATAAACGAAGATCATTGACATCAATTTCAAACAGTTACGTATTTTATAAATGATATTGACCATTAACTTACTTTATTATGTACTATGATTGTAGTTAATACACATGATGTCTTACATTAACAGGTATATTAGTTCTTAACTGAAAGCCTTCATACTAGCTGCCGAATGCATGCATGTAGCTTTGGTTTGTGGTACTTCTTATGCTCTCTCCAGGTTAAATTCCAGGTAAACTCACTAGGTAAATATTTGCTCATAATATTTCTATTATTTGCTCAAGCCAAGTATGGAAGGGTGGCATCTGCTCTTTTTTGTACTTTCTTATATGTTGAAGGGGTTTAAGATTACAGACATAGGAAATCGCAGCAGCTTACACTACCCAAGTCAAAGGGTATTAGACATGTCGCTCTGCCTTTCCAAACCTGCTGGGCTATTTAGAGAAAATGCTAGCTAGTCTCTTTAAGATGGGTAACTCGGACAGATTCTCCCATCAGTTCATGAACAACCAGGTTGTGGTGCATACATTGGTCCTGCGGGCGTCGGGCAGGCACTAAAGCTTGATGGATCAGGCCAGCACCAGGAGCCTGTAGTCTGGGACCGAACCAGGGGGTGATGACCTCAGAAGACAAACAGTAAGCTACTAAATTGGACATATATATAATAAACAACGGATCGTGTACTACAGTTACTTGTGACACTGCGCTTAACTCCTTAGTTATAATGGTGCTGGTCATAACTTGTGCAACTCACTCATGTTATTATTATTACATCATAACTAAGCGCTAAATCCACAAGGCCAAGCTCACTGCTTGAAGTAAGTCAAAGAATTCAATGCAAGTTCTTGGGAATTTGGGAATTCCATTTCACTTGAGTTTTCCTACATTATGGAAATTAGGATTTAGACAATGTAAACATTGGGTACTCTTTATGGTAGACGTTTGCCATTCCAGTGGCTTTATCAATACCTAACTCTAGGGACATACTAGAGATAATAGAACTTTATGCAAAGGATGAGGTAATCCGTCATCAGCCTTGGAGGAAAGAGCAACCGTGGTGGGGGTGATTCTGGAGCAAGGCAAGGAACACTGGGCTTATATAGCATCGAGGGTGGAAAAGGATGTTGTAGCAGGACGTAGGGGGCATGTCACGGTATGCGGGATTCCCAGTGGATAAATTAGGTCCTACCCAAAGGGATGGGTTTAGATTTGTAGTAGCTGTGAAGAATGTCATGTAGAGTCCTAGGAACCTAGTTCCCATTGATGTTGCTTGTCTGAAAAGTTGTACAAGAATGGTATACAATACAAGAAGATTTTATACCATCGTATACCATTCTTGGACGTTATGGAAATTAACCAGAGAAAATGCTTGAAAGAAGTCGATATATACTTTGTTTGCGTCATGTGTTGGAAAACATTTTGAGAGAACTAAATGAAACCGTCATAGGTATGTAGTTAGATGCCTGAGTTTATCAACTCACTAGATCATGAAATTAGATATGTTTGGGAGGAAATTGCGTGTCAACTGACTGATGTTGTGGTAGCCAGTCATAGGCTTAGTTATATTATTGTGGCAGTTTACAATCTCAGACCGTGATCAACCTAATGCAAAACTATGTGGTGAGTCATGTTCGTTTTCTTGAACACTCTAAGACGTAAACCACCAGGGCTGAGGCAATGTAGATTGTATAATAACTGGTAAGGTTTTTCAAGGTGTGGTATTAGTGTAAAATAAAGCTATTTTTGAGTAAGTATCGTAATTTCTTATAATTGAGGAATATAAATTGTAAATTCGTACCCAAGATGTACTTGTTAATCCTTTAAAGGCCTAGTTTCTATGCCTTTTGTGTATCTATTTGTTGTTTCTACACGTGTGTACAAGAACCATTCCCTCCCTTTTGCTTCTAATTTATTGGACTAATAATATTCTTTGATGTTTTTCCTGTGGAGGGTGTTTTGACTTTCATGTTACTCTTGTTTTCATTTTCTATTTCTTCCCAAATTCGTAATATTTTCCTTGGAAGGAGAGACACTGTCAGCTCTTTGCGGTGGTAGACTCAGTAAAGCTCATGTTGTGGATAGCACCTTTAATCACCAGGAGGAAAGACACTGACAGCACATGAGTGGTAGCCTTAACTCAAGAGGAAAGACACTGTACAGCACATGTTTGAGGTAGCCTTAACACCCCATAGGGGGGAGGGCAAAAAAAGGACCACAGTACAGCACAAGTTGTGGTAGCCCTTAACACAAGGAGGAAAGGACACAGTACAGCCACATGTTGCGGGTAGCCTCTTAAAACCAGAGGGAAAGGGGACATAGTACAGCACATCGTTGTGGTTAGCCCTCTAACACAGGAGGAAGCATGGTATGCACATGTTTGTGGTAGCTTAACCTCCAGGTAGGAAAGACCTAGTACAGCACAAGTTGTGGTAGCCCTTATCACAAGGAGGAAAGACACAGTTCTGCACATGTTGTGGTAGCCTTAACACAAGGAGGAAAGGGACCACAGATACAGCACATGTTGTGGTAGCCCTTAACACCAGAGGAAAGATACATGACGCACATGTTGTGGTAGCTTACACCAGGAGGAAAGATCAATACAGCAAATGTTGTGGTAGCTTAACACCAGGAGGAAAAGGAAATAGTACAGCACTTGTTGTGGTTAGCCTTAACACAGGAGGGAAGATACAATACTGCACATGTGTGGTAGCCTTAACACAGGAAGAAAGGACATAGTCGGTCATTATGTAGGTAGGTCTTACACAGGAGGAAAGATACAATACAGCACATGTTGTGGTAGCCTTAAACAGGAAGTAAGACATAGTACGGCTCTATTGTGGTTAGCCTTAACACAGGAGGAAAGATACAATACAGCACATGTTGTGGGTAGCCCTTAACTCCCAGGAAGAGAAAGACATAGTACGGCCTCACTATTGTGGTAGCCCTTAAACCAGGAGGAAGACACAGTTCAGCAATGTTGTGGTAGCTTAACAACAAAGGAGGGAAGACAAAGTACGCACATGTTGTGGTAGCCCTTAACACAAGGAGGAAGACACAGTACAGAACATGTTGAGTAGCCTTAACACCAGGAGGAAAGATACAATACTGCTATTGTTGTGGGGGAGCCTTAACACCAGGAGGGAAAGATTCAATAACATCACATGTTGTGGTAGCCGAACAACAGGAGGGAAAGACACCAGTTACTGCTCACGATGTGGCATAGCCTTTAACAACTGATATTAATAATAATAAATAATTACCTTCAATAATCATTGACTATGATAATGTCTGCCCCTAAACAAAAGACCTTAAAATAATTTTCTTTTGTTACATAAGAATAAAGACTATTTGTAAAGCAACGAAACCTTTTAAAAAAAGAGGCTGAACTTTTCATTTGGTTGAGAAAGTAGAAAATTTTATGTTTGCGAAAATAATAAAAGTATACGAACGTGTGTCTTTCAGGAGTTATCGCATTACAGTGCAATAGAATGGTTATAATAAAAAATATTTATTATAAGGGAAGGGTTTTTGTCAGTGGAACGCTTCCAATGCAACAAGTAACTATGAAACAATAAATAATAAAGAAAATGCATTTAAGGGAAAATACAAGATAAATTGATTTGAGTATTTTACTTAAAATTTAAATTAAATAAAAAAAATATGGCCTTCATAATTCAGGTAGTGGGTAGGAGTAGGTATGGCCTAGATAGTTCCTCTGAGTTATTTAGTAGGATATCTGGGCTGATGGTTAATCCGTGTTCTGGTATTCCTACCCACTTGGCATGGAGACAAGTTAGTTATAGGTAAAGGGGGTGTTGTAGAATATGTTAATAGTATTATTTAACACAGTCTTGCCCCTTTATCTGGGTCTATCTGGAAGGACCACGCCAGGAACAGAGCTGA
>NC_069405.1:15934884-15948099 GCF_026875155.1 Cherax quadricarinatus | reverse complement strand
CTGTGCTGTCACCATCTCTGTTCGCTCACCACATAAAAACGAAGATCATTGAATCAATTTAAAACAGTACGTATTTTATAACTGATCATCTGCCATTAACTACCTTTATTACTGTACCTATGATTGTAGTTAACTACACAAGATGTCTTACATAACAGGCTATATCTAGTTCTTAACATGAAAGCCTTATTACTAGCTGCCCGAAATGCACTGCATAGTAGCTTTCGTTTGTGGCTACTTTATGTCTCTCCAGGTAAACTCCAGGTAAACTCCAGGTAAACTATTGCATCAATACATATATCTATTATTTGCTCAAGCCAAGTAGTGGAAGGGCTGCATCTGCTCTTTTTTGTCACTTTCTTATATGTTTGAAGGGGTTTCAAGATTACCAGACATATGGAATCGCAGCAGTTACACAACCCAAGTCAAAGGGTATTAAGAACATGTCGCTCCTGCCTTTCACAACTGCTGGGCTAATTTAGAGAAAATGCTAGCTGTCTTTAAGAGGGAACTCGACAGATTCCTCCAAACAGTTCCTGATCAACCAGGTTGTGGTGCATACATTGGACTGCGGGCGTCGGGCACTAACAGCTTGATGGATCAGGCCAGCAACCAGGAGACCTGGTCTGGGACCGAACCACGGGGGTGATGACCTCCAGAAGCAACAGATAAGCCATACTAAATTGGACATATATATATATAAACAACAGATCGTGTACTACAGTTACCTTGTGACACTGCGCTTAACTCCTTAGTTATAACTGGTGCTGCGTCATAACTCTGTGCACTCCACTCATGTTATTATTATTACAATCATAACTAAGCGCTAAATCCACAAGGGCCATGCTCACTGCTGAAGTCAAGTCAAAGAATTAATGCACGTTCTTGGGAATTTGGGAATTCCATTTCACTTGAGTTATTCCTACATTATGGAAATTCAGGATTTAGACACATGTACAACATCTGGGTATCTTTATTGTAGACGTTTCGCCATCCAGTGGCTTTATCAATACAAATTCTAGGACATACTTAGAAGATAATAGAACTATATACAAAGGATGAGGTAATCCGTCCCTCAGCCTTGGAGTGTAAAGAGCACCGTGGTGGTGTCGATTCTGGAGCACAGGCAAGGACACTGGCGCTTATATACTAATCGTCGGGTGGAAAAGGATGTGTAGCAGACGAGGGCATAGTCACCG
This sequence comes from Cherax quadricarinatus, assembly GCF_026875155.1. Classification (NCBI taxonomy): domain Eukaryota; kingdom Metazoa; phylum Arthropoda; class Malacostraca; order Decapoda; family Parastacidae; genus Cherax; species Cherax quadricarinatus. The sequence goes on along the minus strand of NC_069405.1, from coordinate 15,946,900 downwards.
GTAGGCGGGATTCCCCAGTGGAAGTAGGTCCTACCCAAAGGGATGGGTTAGTTGTAGTAGCTGTGAAGAATGTCATGTAGACGTCCTCTGAACCAAGATTCCATGATGTTGCATGTCTGATAAGTTGTACAAGAATGGTATACAATACCAAGAAGATTGTATACCATCGTATACCATTCTTGTACGTTATGGAAATTAACCAGAGAAAATGCTTTGAAAGAAGTCAGATATATACTTTGTTTGAGTCAAGTGTTGGAAACAATCTTGAGAGAAATAATGAAACCGTCATAGGAATGTAGTTAGAAGCCTGAGTTTATCACTCACTATAACATGAACATAGATATGTTTGCGGAGCAACTTGCAGTGTCAACTGACTGATGTTGTGGTAGCCAGTCTTAGGCTTAGTTATAATTACTTGTGGCAGTTTACAATATCAGACAGTGATCAAACTAAATGCAAAATATGTGGTGAGTCTTATGTTCGTTTTCTTGAACACACTAAGCGCTAAACCCACCAGGGCTGAGGAATATAGTGATTGTATAATAACTGGTAAGGTATATCAAGGTGTGTTATTAGTGTAAATAAAGATATTTTGAGTAAGTATCGTAAATTTTCTTATAATTGATGAATATAAATTGTAAATTCGTACCCAGATGTACTCCTGTTAATCCTTTTAAGGCCTAGTTTCTATGCCTTTTGTGTATCTATATGTTGTTCTCACGCTGTGTACACGAACCATTCCCTCCCTTTTGCTTCAAAATTTATTGTATCTAATAATATTCTTTGTTGTTTTTCCTGAGGAGGGAGTTTGACTTTCCATGTTACTCCTTGTTTCATTTTCTATTTCTTCCCAAATTTCGTTAATATTTTCCCCTTGGCAGGAGAGACACAGTACAGCTCTTGCGGTGGTAGACTCAGTACAGCTCATGTTGTGGTAGCCCTTAACACCAGGAGGAAAGACACAGTACAGCACATGTTGTGGTAGCCCTTAACACAAGGAGGAAAGACACAGTACAGCACATGTTGTGGTAGCCCTTAACACAAGGAGGAAAGACACAGTACAGCACATGTTGTGGTAGCCCTTAACACAAGGAGGAAAGACACAGTACAGCACATGTTGCGGTAGCCCTTAACACCAGGAGGAAAGACATAGTACAGCACATGTTGTGGTAGCCCTTAACACAAGGAGGAAAGACATGGTACAGCACATGTTGTGGTAGCCCTTAACACCAGGAGGAAAGACATAGTACAGCACATGTTGTGGTAGCCCTTAACACAAGGAGGAAAGACACAGTACAGCACATGTTGTGGTAGCCCTTAACACAAGGAGGAAAGACACAGTACAGCACATGTTGTGGTAGCCCTTAACACCAGGAGGAAAGATACAATACAGCACATGTTGTGGTAGCCCTTAACACCAGGAGGAAAGATACAATACAGCACATGTTGTGGTAGCCCTTAACACCAGGAGGAAAGACATAGTACAGCACATGTTGTGGTAGCCCTTAACACCAGGAGGAAAGATACAATACAGCACATGTTGTGGTAGCCCTTAACACCAGGAAGAAAGACATAGTACGGCTCATATTGTGGTAGCCCTTAACACCAGGAGGAAAGATACAATACAGCACATGTTGTGGTAGCCCTTAACACCAGGAAGAAAGACATAGTACGGCTCATATTGTGGTAGCCCTTAACACCAGGAGGAAAGATACAATACAGCACATGTTGTGGTAGCCCTTAACACCAGGAAGAAAGACATAGTACGGCTCATATTGTGGTAGCCCTTAACACCAGGAGGGAAGACACAGTACAGCACATGTTGTGGTAGCCCTTAACACAAGGAGGGAAGACACAGTACAGCACATGTTGTGGTAGCCCTTAACACAAGGAGGGAAGACACAGTACAGCACATGTTGTGGTAGCCCTTAACACCAGGAGGAAAGATACAATACAGCACATGTTGTGGTAGCCCTTAACACCAGGAGGAAAGATACAATACATCACATGTTGTGGTAGCCCTTAACACCAGGAGGAAAGACACAGTACAGCTCACGATGTGATAGCCTTTAACAACCTGAATAATAATAATAATAATAATATACCTTTCAATAATCATGACTATGATAATGTCTGCCCCCTAACAAAAGACACTTAACTAAATTTCTTTAGTTACATAAGAAAAAGACTATTTGTAAAGCAACGAACCTTTTAAAAAAAGAGGCTGAACTTTTCATTTGGTGAGAAAGTAGAAAATATTATGTTTGCGAAATAATAAAAGTATACCTAACCGTGTTGTCTTTCAGGAAGTTACTGCACTACAGTGAATAGAAGTGTATAATAAAAATATTTCTGATAAAGGAAGGTTTTTGTCAGTGGAACGCCTTCCAACTGAACAAAAGAAACTAATGGAAAAATAAATAAATAAAGAAATGATTTAAGGAAAAACAAGATAAAATGATTTGAGAATTTTACTTAAAATTTAAATATAATAAAAAAAATATGGCCTTCAATTCAGGTAGTTGGGTAGGAGTAGGTATGGCCCTAGATAGTTCCTCTGATGTTATTTATGTAGGTTATCCTGGGCAGATGGTAATCCGATGTTCTGGAATCTCCTACCACTTGGATGGAGCACAAGTAGTATAGGTAAGGGCCGGTAGTTGTAGAATAATGTTAATAAGTATTATTAACACACGTCTTGCCCCTTTATCTGGCGTCTATCCTGGAAGACCACGCCAGGAACAGAGCTGACAAATAAGAGAAAATAAAACTGGTTACCCATAGTCATGATAATATAACATCTAAGAAAGAAAAAGAATGATAAAGGCCAAAATCATTACTGGTAACCAGCAAACAACTAGAAAAGAACAAACAGTAATACTCCTGGTAGATCACCCTACCTGATTAGGAGAAGAGTGGAGGCGAAGTGACTCTCCAAACTTCCATCCACACCAGGTAAGGTCAATATTACCAGGAGTAGAAACTTTAAACAAATCGGACACCAGGAACTAGTTTTGCCCCAGCCCGCCAGAGAGGGGGGGGGGGGGGGTGCGCGCGCAACGTAACTCTCTAATGATTCCTGGTTGCCCGAACAACCTTAACCCCACTTACACCTACTTTTCCCTCACAATACCCCCTTCCAAAACTTATGGACGGAGTCAATAAGTCAACGAAACAGAGGGAAAAGCACTAAATACAACCTCGGCTCAGCCAATCTGAAAAGTGGTTTTCAGAGCCAGAAATATAAACGACTTTAAACTTATAGGGCTGAATAGCCAGAGCCCATCTCAAGAGTCTGCTATTTGACCCTTTAAAGTTTTCCAAGTACATCAGTGGCTTGTGATCTGTTTCAAGCACAAAGGGTTTACCGTATAGGTAGTATTTAAATCTACTTATACCCCATACTAAAGCATAACATTCTTTCTCCACAGTGGAATATCTTTCTTCTCTGGGCAGAAGCTTCTTACTGGCGAAAGATACTGGGAAAGGTGTCTCCTCATAATATTGAAGTAGTACAGCCCCGAGTCCAGAATGGGAGGCATCTGTTCGGAGACAAAATATTTTATTAATATCTGGTAATTTTAGGACAGGGGGGTTTGAAAATATACTCTTAATTTCTTCGAAGCTTTGGTTGGCTTCCTCAGAACAACTAAGAGGTTCCTTGACACCCTTTTTCAAATAGTCTGTAAGAACTGAAGTTAAGCTACTTAGATTTGGTATGAAGTTTCTATAGAAGTTTACAGATCCAAGGAAACTTCTTAATAACTTTTTGGTAGCAGGGAACGTACTTTCTAAAACAGCTTTGGTCTTATTAGGAAGTGGTGAGAAGTTGTTATCAGAGATAATGAACCCGAGGTATTGTACCTTATGATAGCCAAGAAAGCACTTTTGTGGTTTAACTGTAAGGCCATGAGTTCTTAGTCTTTTCAAAACAAACGCTAGTGTATTTAGATGGTCTTCCCAGACACTTGTCATTATATAAATATTATCAAAATACACTGAAACATTCTTTAGATCAGAGAGAACTATTCTCATAAGCCTAATATACGTGGCACATGCGGTAACCAAGCCGAAAGGCATTGTGCGGTATTGCATTAGACCTCTATGAGTAGGGAAAGCAGTGTATGGTTTCGAGTCTGGGTGTAATGGCACTTGATGGTATGCTTGTGAGATGTCTAATTCTGAGAAGAATTTGCAGTCATGGAATTTATACAAGTCATGATCAATTACTGGCATGGGTTCTGCATCCCATTTAGTTATAGTATTCAAATAACGAAAATCTTGTGCCAGTCGGTAAGAATTATCGGGTTTCTTAACCATGACAACTGGTGAACAGAAAGCTGATTTCGAAGGTTCTATGATGTTTAAGTTTAAATAGTTTGTCAACCTCATTATCAAAAGTTTTCCGTAAGTGAACGGGAACAGGGTAGATTTTCCGCCTTACTGGTTCATGATCCGACAATTCAATCTTGTGTACAATAGTGGTGGTAAGTCTGGTACCTTGTGAATACGTCAGAAAATGAATTTACCAAGGCACTTACTTGAGACTTTTGTTTATTTGACAAGTCGTTGTTAATGTTGACATTTGACTTCTTTGGTGAGGGATCATGCGTTAAGATATCCAGTAGTTCCTTCGATTCTGTAAAAGACTCGTCATCTATAATACAAACTACATTCGTACGAATCACCACTTGTATCCAAGCTGAAAGAAGAAGTATCTTCGTCAAAGGCATTTACGCAAAGATTAACTTCTCTTCGATGGTACCGTTTCAAAATATTGACGTGATACATTCTTTCTCTACCCTTGACATCCAAGATATAATCTACCTTATTGCAGACCTTCACTACTTTATACGGTCCGCGCCAGGTAATTAGCAATTTGTTGGATTTGTCAGGTAGGAGAACTAAAACTTCATCACCAACGTTAAACGTACGCTTGGAGCTTTTATGGTCAAAAATAGGTCTTGTACGTTTCCATAGACATCTCTAGGTTTTTACTGACCAAATCTGCGGTTTCTTCCAACCTTTCCCTTAGATCTAAAAGAAACTGATAGCTGTTTTGAACCTCAGGTTTGATATCTTTAGACCAAAGTTCATTCAAAATAGATAGTGGTCCACGAGCTTGTCTCCCATAAAGCAATTCAAAAGGGGAATAACCAAGGGAATCACTTGGAATCTCTCGCATTGCGAAAAGAGCACATGGTAAAAATCTATGCCAGTCCGTTGGTTTAAGAATACATAGTTTTTTTAGTATCGACTTTAGGATGGCATGTTGTCGCTCCACTCTTCCGTTACACATCGGATGGTAAGGTGTAGTGAAAAGAGGTTTAACACCCACAAGTTGATAAACGTGTTCCATTAATTCTGAAGTGAATTGTGCCCCTTTTATCGACAGAATTTCACGAGGTATACCTACACGTGAAAAAATAGCAAATAAGGCTTCTGCGACTTCTATGGACGTAATGGATTTTAAGGGTACCGCCTCTGGGAAGCTGGATGCGTAGTCAATCATAGTTAAAATATATTTATGACCTCCTGATGAGCGAGGTGTGATAGGACCAACTATATCTACTGCAACCCTTGCAAAAGGGATTGAGAAAATTGGCATCTTTACCATAGGAACTCTCCTAGTTCTACCCTTCTGCGTGGAAAGTTGACATACGTGACATGATCTGCAGTACTTATAGATGTCAGAGGACATGCTAGGCCAAAAATATAGGTCCTTGATTTTATTATAGGTCTTCTATGTGAAAAATGGCCAGAGACTGGCAAGTCATGCGAAATCTTTAAAATGGTTTCACGGCAATCCTGCGGAATGACTAACAGGCTTCGACCAACGTCATTGGGTTTGTCCGCAGACTCTATAGTCTTGTACAAAAGATCGTGTTTGAACTCAAACTTGTAAGAAAATTTCTTTCTCTGGGTCACCTTGCCATTTAAAGCTAACTTCCGAGATTCCTCTAAGGAAGGACAAGTCTTTTGAAGACCCTCTAAATCTATATGAGACAGCTCGATTGGCTTTCCTTTGGAAAGAACTAATGGGTGGATAGGTTTTACCTTAGACTGAGCTCTGGTAACGACGTTAATCGAGTCTAGTTGTATAGATTGTGCCACACGTAGTTTTCCACTGGCGTCTGCGTTGTCCAGTTCAAGTGACTGACTTACTAAAGGTGTTACCGGAGTTTTGTAACCATCAGCTCTCTGATTTAGGTTATCCAACTGAATCTCATCTGGAACTATCTGTGAAGAAACAGATATTAGGTTCCAACCCTTCCTTGGAAACTCCAAATTCCAAACAGTCCTTCTCAGATGGGAAAGTAGCCCCTTGTATGTTCCCAACCAAAACAGAACATGAGGTTATCGGGGCAACTACGGCATCTACCCATCCTGAGAACCATTTGCACCTAACAAAACATCTGACTGTTGGAAAAGAGTCGCTTCTTCCTAAATAGTCAGTTAACTTAGTGGACTTATAACGTGAAGAATCTAGGTTAGGGGAAGAGCTTACTTGAGATAAACAATACAGGAACATCCAGTGTCTCTAAGAATGGTTGACACATTCATACCATTGACTGTACCTTCACTAAAAGGTGCATTTATGTTTGATTCAGTGAAACATTTACCGACATTTTCACCTTTTTTTCTAGGACAGTCGGGCCTTCTATGACCCCACTCATTACAGTTGAAACACTTTACTGTGAAGGCCGTGGAATTCTTAGGTACGGAGGGTTTGGATCCCTCGGATTGCTTAGGCACAACAGGCTTATATCTGCTACGCTCCTTAGGGTAGTTATTATGAGCGCACGCATATATATCAGCAGATTGTGCCATTTCCGCAGCCGTATGAAAGTTTCGTTCTTTAATGAATATTCGTAAGTCAGAGTTTACAGAAGAAAGGAATTGATCTCTTACCATCAGGTCTCTTAAAGATTCGAAATCGTGGTCAACCTCAGCACTTTCAATCCACGAATCAAATAATCTGAAAAGTGTTGTTAAGAATTGCATGTAATTTTGATTAGGAGTTATTTTAATGTGTCTAAACTCAGACCTGTAATGATGAGTAGTTTTTTTGAAAGCCTGAAGTATAGCTTTCTTCAGCAGGCTATAACTAGAAATAACATCAGAGGGTAGAGTGGAATAGACGTTTAATGCTGAACCTGACAGTAGTAAGCCAAGCCTAGTAGCCCAAGAATCTGATGGCCAGTCACAGAGAGTAGCAGTACTCTCGAATCGAGTAATATATGCCGCTATGTCATCTTGTTCTGAGAAAGGTGGTATTTGTGGCATCCTAATATTAGGTTCTTGGGAAGGATATTCTAGTACCCCTTCATCTATTTTCTGTTTAGATAGTTCTATCTTCTTGGCTTCTAATTCCAACCTTGATTGTTCTAACTCCCTCTGCTTAGCCTGTTCTTCAATTTCCTTCATTTTGAAGGCTACCTCTCTTGCCTGAACTCTGTCTTCTCTAGCTATCCTTTCCTGTTCGATTTTATCTTCCGAGCTAGTCTTTCCTGTTCCTTTTTCTCTTCTCGAGCTAGTCTTTTCTCCTCTCGAGCTAGTCTTTCCTGTTCTTTTTTTTCCTCTCGAGCTAGTCTTTTCTCCTCTCGAGCTAGTCTTTCCTGTTCTTTTTTTTCTTCTCGAGCTAGTCTTTCCTGTTCTTTTTTCTCTTCAATAGCCATTTTAGCAGTAATGTAACTATCAAGGCTTTGTCCTGTAAATCCCATTTCCTTTCCAGCTTTCAACCAGAAATCTAAAGAATCCATCTTGTAAAAAGAAATATTAAGCACCCAACTTCAACTGACTTACTTAAAATTAACAGTAACGTCTGTTACAAAAGAGGGACACAGTCCGCACACTTTAAACTTCCCAAAGTAGAAAATGAAATAAAATATTTCTCCTGGAAGAATACACTTGTGGGCTCAATAGCCTTCACTAAGCAAAATACACACGGTTCACACAGGAGGGGTTATCATCAAAGTTCCCCAGGTCCAACAAATAGGTAAACTTCTAAACCGAACCTTAGAACCAAACAACGGTAAGTCAACCAGACTACCGTAATGACTTGACACCTCAACTAACTCACCCTTTTCTATCTTAAATGTTATACTCACAACCAGTTGAACCATCAGGACGATGTTGCTTCAAGAGTCGTATCCTGGCAAGGTCGCCATTGTCAGTGGAACGCCTTCCAACTGAACAAAAGAAACTAATGGAAAAATAAAATAAATAAAGAAATGATTTAAGGAAAAAACAAGATAAAATGATTTTTTGAGAATTTTACTTAAAATTTAAAATATAATAAAAAAAATATGGCCTTCAATTCAGGTAGTTGGGTAGGAGTAGGTATGGCCCTAGATAGTTCCTCTGATGTTATTTATGTAGGTTATCCTGGGCAGATGGTAATCCGATGTTCTGGAATCTCCTACCACTTGGATGGAGCACAAGTAGTATAGGCAAGGGCCGGTAGTTGTAGAATAATGTTAATAGTATTATTAACACACGTCTTGCCCCTTTATCTGGCGTCTATCCTGGAAGACCACGCCAGGAACAGAGCTGACAAATAAGAGAAAATAAAACTGGTTACCCATAGTCATGATAATATAACATCTAAGAAAGAAAAAGAATGATAAAGGCCAAATCATACTGGTAACCAGCAAACACTAGAAAAGAACAAACAGTAATACTCCTGTAGTAGATCACCCTACCTGATTAGGAGAAGAGTGGAGGCGAAGTGACTCTCCAAACTTCCATCCACACCAGGTAAGGTCAATATTACCAGGAGTAGAAACTTTAACAAATCGGACACCAGGAACTAGTTTTGCCCCAGCCCGCCAGAGAGAGGGGGGGGGTGTGTGCGCGCGCAACGTAACTCTCTAATGATTCCTGGTTGCCCGAACAACCTTAACCCCACTTACACCTACTTTTCCCTCACAGTTTTATCGTGCATGTCACCTGACTACGATATGCTAGGCTAGCTCTAGGCATATCCTTGTACCTAGGCAACACTCAGCAGCTAGACGATCAGACCTAGCTGCTAGGAGCTAGGAGACCCTACCTACCTCGAGTTTCTCGAACTGGCCACATTCATAAGGCATCAACCATTACCCCAAGTAAATCAATAGTTTCAGTACTGAAGATTATATGAATTTTGGTAAAGATCAGGTCCACGATGGCTTTCTAACCTGATTCAGCGGTCAGGTTCTTGGTACACCCGGCCTCCGACCTGTCAATGTTCTCCCTGGGGGTCCTGCCTGCACCTGGCTACAACACTGCCTCAAAACACGTGTTTGAGCTTGTTTGTAAAGCTTTTTCGCTTGTTTTGGCAAACAAGCAGCCAAAAAATACGGTTATGAAGTATGCCCAGGCGAGGAACTTTAGGATGAGTTAGTTTAGAAGTTCCGGATGTTAATGTTTACCTCCCTCTCTCTCTCTCTCTCTCTCCTCTCTCTCTCTCTCTCTCTCTCTCTTCTTCTCTTCTCTCCTCTCTCCTCTCTCCATCTCTCTCTCTCTCTCTCTCTCTCTCTCTCTCTCTCTCTCATATTGGTTATAGTGTTGTGTCTGTTAGGAGAAATGGACTTTGATCTTAGGTAAACCGTCATACAAATGATCATTATTGAACCCATTAGAATTAGTGTTAAGTATGCCTGCCCATCTGTACCGAGTCAGAATTTTAATATTTGTTACTCTACGTTAGGTTAAGGTAAATTAACGTATATTTACGCTTAATTAACGTTTAATGAAATGAACGCTAAGCTTACGTCTGGAAACGTGGGTCAAACTTACATCTGTCGATTTTGGGACAGCCTTACGTCTGGCAGCACAGGACAGTTTTACGTTTGGCAGTGGGAGACAGACTTACGTCTGGCAGCGCGACACATTTGTCTGGCACCTAAGGACAAATTTACGTCTGGCAGCGTGGGACAGTGCAAGGCAGATTTACGTCTGGCAGCGTGGGACAGTGCAAGGCAGATTTACGTCTGGCAGCATGGGGCAGACTTATGTCTGGCAATGCAAGACAGATTTTCATCTGACAGCACAAAACAGACTTACGTCTGGGACCGCAAAGTAAAGCCTGGCAGCACAAAACAGACATCTGGTAGCTCCTGGTAAACTTACATCTGGCAGTGCAGGACAGACTTAGGTCCGGCAGCGCGGCACAGACTTTCTTCTGGCAGCGTAAGACTTGATTATAAATTAAAGCGTTGGTATTTTGGTGAGCGAAACGTCTTACAAATACATGTTCCTTCCTACGTTGTACATGTGTTCGTTATACAGGGTTGTGTATTATAGATCAGTAGCGGGTCAAACTATAATAGTTCTCTAGGTTACTTTGGTTTTGTTGACTACGAACACAGGCGCAGACATTCTTGTTCTTGGTGTTGTCATACAGATTTTACTGTACTTATGACACTGGAGTTAGTGCTGTTATGTCCAGTAATGGCCCCTGAGACACAACTCCCTCTACTGACTTAACTACATTCTGAGTTTACACACATATATGAGTGATGTCAGAAGACATGAGTGACGTCACAGGACACATGGGTGATGTCAGATCACCTACTGACGTCACAGGACACATTAGTGATGTCAGAAGATATATTGACGTCACAGGACACGAGTGATGTCAAATCTATTGACGTCACAGGACACATGAGTGATGTCAGATCTATTGACGTCACAGGACACATGAGTGATGTCAGAAGATCTATTGACGTCACAGGACACATGAATGATGTCAGAAGATCTATTGACGTCACAGGACACATGAGTGATGTCAGAAGATTATTGACGTCACAGGACACATGAGTGGTGTCAGATCTATTGACGTCACAGGAGACGAGTGATGTCAGAGGATCTGTTGACGTCACAGGACGCATGAGTGATGTCAGAAGATCTATTGACGTCACAGGACACGAGTGATGTCAAGATCTATTGACGTCAAAGGACACATGAGTGATGTCAGAAGATCTATGGACGTCACTGGACAGATGAGTGATGTCAGAAGATCTATTGACGTCACTGGACACATGAGTGATGTCAGAAGATCTATTGACGTCACTGGACACATGAGTGATGTCAGAAGATCTATTGACGTCACTGGACACGAGTGATGTCAGAAGATCTATTGACGTCACAGGACACATGAGTGATGTCAGAAGACCTCCTATTAACGCCACAAGTGATGAGTGATGCCACAGGTCATGGGTGACATCGGTAGCCAGCCGAGACGTCTTGGTGTTAGATAACACTAAGAGGTTAAGATGGAAGAGTTACTCTCCATCCCTCTTACGCATCTCCTAAATTTTCCACTCTTCCTTTACCCTCCCTCCCACCTCTCCCCATCTTAACTCTTTCCTTCCCTCCATATTACCCCGTCCCGCTCTGTCCCCTACGTCTCTCTCTCCCTCTTCTCTCGTCACTCATGGCTATCTTACACCATTACTCATTGTCTGCTGCTGCTGTCACTGCTGTTGTTGCTGTTACTGCTGTTGTCACTGCTGTTGTTGCTGTTACTGCTGTTGTCACTGCTGTTGTTGCTGTTACTGCTGCTGTCACTGCTGTTGTTGCTGCTACTGCTGCTGTCACTCCTGTTGCTGTCACTCCTGTTGTTGCTGTTACTGCTGTTGTCACTGCTGTTGTTGCTGTTACTGCTGCTGTCACTGCTGTTGTTGCTGTTACTGCTGCTGTCACTCCTGTTGTTGCCGTCACTCCTGTTGTTGCTGTCACTCCTGTTGTTGCTGTTACTGCTGCTGTCACTGATGTTGCTGTCACTGCTGCTGCTGCTGTTGCTGCTGTTGCTGCTGCTGTCACTGCTGTTGTTGCTGCTACTGCTGCTGTCACTCCTGTTGCTGTTACTGCTGCTGTCACTCCTGTTGCTGTTACTGCTGCTGTCACTGCTGTTGTTGCTGTTACTGCTGCTGTCACTGCTGTTGTTGCTGCTACTGCTGCTGTCACTCCTGTTGTTGATGTCACTCCTGTTGTTGCTGTTACTGCTGCTGTCACTGATGTTGCTGTC
>NC_069405.1:15809884-15932384 GCF_026875155.1 Cherax quadricarinatus | reverse complement strand
CAGATTGTTCCACTTCTTCCTGTGTGTGTGTGTGTGTGTGTGTGTGTGTGTGTGTGTGTGTGTGTGTGTGTGTGTGTGTGTGTGTGTACTCACCTAATTGCAGTTGCAGGGGTCGATATTCAGCTCCTGGCCCCGCCTCTTCACTGAACGCTACTAGGTCCTCTCTCCCTGCTTCACGAGCTATATCATACCTCGTCACAGGTCGCTCCTCTCTGTCCCAGCTACTGGACCACTGTAACAAGGTCCTAAATGCACTAGAAGACAAAAAGAATGCAGATGTAATATATACAGACTTTGCAAAAGCCTTCGACAAGTGTGACCATGGCGTAATAGCGCACAAAATGCGTGCTAAAGGAATAACAGGAAAAGTTGGTAGATGGATCTATAATCTCCTCACTAACAGAACACAAAGAGTAGTAGTCAACGGAGTAAAGTCCGAGGCAGCTACGGTGAAAAGCTCTGTTCCACAAGGCACAGTACTCGCTCCCATCTTGTTCCTCATCCTCATATCCGACATAGACAAGGATGTCAGCTACAGCACCGTGTCTTCCTTTGCAGATGACACCGGAATCTGCATGACAATGTCTTCCATTGCAGACACTGCAAGGCTCCAGGCGGACATCAACCAAATCTTTCAGTGGGCTGCAGAAAACAATATGAAGTTCAACGATGAGAAATTTCAATTACTCCGATATGGTAAACACGAGGAAATTAAATCTTCATCAGAGTACAAAACAAATTCTGGCCACAAAATAGAGCGAAACACCAACGTCAAAGACCTGGGAGTGATCATGTCGGAGGATCTCACCTTCAAGGACCATAACATTGTATCAATCGCATCTGCTTGAAAAATGACAGGATGGATAATGAGAACCTTCAAAACTAGGGAGGCCAAGCCCATGATGACACTCTTCAGGTCACTTGTTCTATCTAGGCTGGAATATTGCTGCACTCTAACAGCACCTTTCAAGGCAGGTGAAATTGCTGACCTAGAAAATGTACAGAGAACTTTCACGGCACGCATAACGGAGATAAAACACCTCAATTACTGGGAGTGTGTGTGTGTGTGTGTATGTGTGTGTGTGTGTGTGTGTGTGTGTGTGTGTCTGTGTGTGTGTGTGTCTGTGCGCGCGCGCGAGACTGCACAAGTCAACAGCGCCAAGGAATGCCAGGCAGTAGTTGAAATATCGTAATATATAATAATATAAAAATCTCTCCAAACCATTTCCTTAATCATCCCCTTCCCCTACCCCTTCCCAACCCCTTCCCCTATCTCTTCCCATACCCCTTCCCCTACCCCTTCCCCTACCCCTTGCGCTGCCCCTTCCCCTTCCCCTACCCCTCCCCTACCCCTTCCCCTACCCCTTCCCCTACCCCCTGGCTACCTTCCCGTCAACCTGCCAACTCCTGCCCCGCCCCCTCCCCTACCTCTCCCTGCCCCAGAGACGGGAAAATTTATGAATATTAGCGAGGGAGGAGGAGGATACCATGTCGTTATGTGGCAGACTTGTCAAGGTGGCTTCTCTAGGTGAACCATGATGTGGCAGACTTGTCAAGGTGACCTCTCTAGCTGAACCATGATGTGGCAGACTTGTCAAGGTGACCTCTCTAGCTGAACCATGATGTGGCAGACTTGTCAAGGTGACCTCTCTAGCTGAACCATGATGTGGCAGACTTGTCAAGGTGACCTCTCTAGCTGAACCATGATGTGGCAGACTTGTCAAGGTGGCCTCTCTAGCTGAACCATGATGTGGCAGACTTGTCAAGGTGACCTCTCTAGCTGAACCATGATGTGGCAGACTTGTCAAGGTGACCTCTCTAGCTGAACCATGATGTGGCAGACTTGTCAAGGTGGCCTCTCTAGCTGAACCATGATGTGACAGACTTGTCAAAGTGACCTCTCTAGCTGAACCATGATGTGGCAGACTTGTCAAGGTGACCTCTCTAGCTGAACCATGATGTGGCAGACTTGTCAAGGTGACCTCTCTAGCTGAACCATGATGTGGCAGACTTGTCAAAGTGGCCTCTCTAGCTGAACCATGATGTGGCAGACTTGTCAAGGTGACCTCTCTAGCTGAACCATGATGTGGCAGACTTGTCAAGGTTACCTCACTAGCTGAACCATGATGTTGCAGACTTGTCAAGGTGACCTCTCTAGCTGAACCATGATGTGGCAGACTTGTCAAGGTGACCTCTCTAGCTGAACCATGATGTGGCAGACTTGTCAAGGTGGCCTCTCTAGCTGAACCATGATGTGACAGACTTGTCAAAGTGACCTCTCTAGCTGAACCATGATGTGGCAGACTTGTCAAGGTGACCTCTCTAGCTGAACCATGATTTTGGCAGACTTGTCAAGGTGACCTCTCTAGCTGAACCATGATGTGGCAGACTTGTCAAAGTGGCCTCTCTAGCTGAACCATGATGTGGCAGACTTGTCAAGGTGACCTCTCTAGCTGAACCATGATGTGGCAGACTTGTCAAGGTTACCTCACTAGCTGAACCATGATGTTGCAGACTTGTCAAGGTGACCTCTCTAGCTGAACCATGATGTGGCAGGCTTGTCAAGGTGACCTCTCTAGCTGAACCATGATGTGGCAGACTTGTCAAGGTGACCTCTCTAGCTGAACCATGATGTGGCAGACTTGTCAAGGTGGCCTCTCTAGCTGAACCATGATGTGGCAGACTTGTCAAGGTGACCTCTCTAGCTGAACCATGATGTGGCAGACTTGTCAAGGTGACCTCTCTAGCTGAACCATGATGTGGCAGACTTGTCAAGGTGGCCTCTCTAGCTGAACCATGATGTGGCAGACTTGTCAAGGTGACCTCTCTAGCTGAACCATGATTTGGCAGACTTGTCAAGGTGGCCTCTCAAGCTGAACCATGATGTGGCAGACTTGTCAAGGTGGCCTCTCTAGCTGAACCATGATGTGGCAGACTTGTCAAGGTGGCCTCTCTAGCTGAACCATGATGTGACAGACTTGTCAAGGTGGCCTCTCTAGCTGAACCATGATGTGGCAGACTTGTCAGGGTGGCCTCTCTAGCTGAACCATGATGTGGCAGACTTGTCAAGGTGGCCTCTCTAGCTGAACCATGATGTGGCAGACTTGTCAAGGTGGCTCTCTAGCTGAACCATGATGTGGCAGACTTGTCAAGGTGGCCTCTCTAGCTGAACCATGATGTGGCAGACTTGTCAAGGTGACCTCTCTAGCTGAACCATGATGTGGCAGACTTGTCAAGGTGGCCTCTCTAGCTGAACCATGATGTGGCAGACTTGTCAAGGTGGCCTCTCTAGGTGAACCATGATGTGGCAGACTTGTCAAGGTGGCCTCTCTAGCTGAACCATGATGTGGCAGACTTGTCAAGGTGGCCTCTCTAGCTGAACCATGATGTGGCAGACTTGTCAAGGTGGCCTCTCTAGCTGAACCATGATGTGGCAGACTTGTCAAGGTGACCTCTCTAGCTGAACCATGATGTGGCAGACTTGTCAAGGTGACCTCTCTAGCTGAACTATGATGTGGCAGACTTGTCAAGGTGACCTCTCTAGCTGAACCATGATGTGGCAGACTTACACTCGCTGATGGTTGGAAGTACCTTTATATATTCATGTGTGACGGAGTGTGGTATCGGTAATTTAATGTCAGACTGGGTAAGGTTTCTCAGGAAACAGGACAAGTGTTTCCTGACGCGGGTCTTAGTTATATAATGACCCTCATCTGGAGCTTTTGGTCATATGACCGAGGCCTTTCACTGGCTTACCACTCCACCCCTTTAAAAATTATGATTATGTCATTTTTTCTTAAACAATATAATGTTAAAGACACGTCCTTATAATCGAGTTCAAAGAACCCAATATGACAAACCAATTCACCTGTCTCAATCCTAAGACGGGATCTACTCACGAAATTCCTTTTTAACCTGTAAAGACGCCCCAGAGATAACACAAAAAAGAATTACAGCCTAGATTAGAAGATATTAATGTATATTTTCGGTAATAATGAATGTTTGGGTGGGTTAGTGAGAGAGATGATGGGTGACTCTCACTTCAGACAAAACTGAATTATTGAATTATTTTTATAGTTTATGGGTTTTATGCCGAGATGACTAGATGTGTTGCCTTGAATATTTACTGGCCAGACTAAATGATGTGGAGAAATGTGTTAACGTGTGTGGAAGGGTAAGTTTTTCTGTCAAGACCACGCCAGACCTGGAGGTCGAAGACAACGACCAGACCTGGAGGTCGAAGACCACACCAGACCTGGTCAAGACCACACCAGACCTGGTCAAGACCACACCAGACCTGGTCAAGCCCTTACCAGACCTGGTCAAGACCACACCAGACCTTGTCAAGCCCACACCAGACCTGGTCAAGACCACACCAGACCTGGTCAAGCCCACACCAGACCTGGTCAAGACCACACCAGACCTGGTCAAGCCCACACCAGACCTGGTCAAGACCACACCAGACCTGGTCAAGCCCACACCAGACCTGGTCAAGACCACACCAGACCTGGTCAAGCCCACACCAGACCTGGTCAAGACCACACCAGAAACCCGGTCAAGCACCACACCAGACCTGGTCAAGACCACACCAGACCTGGTCAAAGACCACACCAGACCTGGTCAAAGACCACACCAGACCTGGTCAAAGACCACACCAGACCTGGTCAAGACCACACCAGACCTGGTCAAGACCACACCAGACCTGGTCAAGACCACACCAGACCTGGTCAAGCCCACACCAGACCTGGTCAAGACCACACCAGACCTGGTCAAGCCCACACCAGACCTGGTCAAGACCACACCAGACCTGGTCAAGCCCACACCAGACCTGGTCAAGACCACACCAGACCTGGTCAAGCCCACACCAGACCTGGTCAAGACCAAACCAGACCTGGTCAAGACCACACCAGACCTGGTCAAGCCCACACCAGACCTGGTCAAGACCACACCAGACCTGGTCAAGACCACACCAGACCTGGTCAAGACCACACCAGACCTGGTCAAGACCACACCAGACCTGGTCAAGCCCACACCAGACCTGGTCAAGACCACACCAGACCTGGTCAAGACCACACCAGACCTGGTCAAGACCACACCAGACCTGGTCAATAAAGATGTAGAACTTTGGGCAGGTATCAGAAAGTTACTAAGGAGAGTAATAAATGATAAAAATAATCAAGAAAACAAGGATGACCTCTTGGATAGTCTACCAAAAATATATAAAACATGGGAGCAAGAGATAGTGCATCAAAAAATGCAGAATGTCCATACCACAACAGATGACTCGAAACTACCTAGTCACCCACATGGTGCTAAGCCAGACCCATCCCCCAGTCATAGCACTAATACCCACAGTGCTGGTGCTGGCCCAGGCTCCCCCAGGCATAGCACCAATACCCACAGTGCTGGTGCTGGCCCAGGCTCCCCCAGTCATAGCACTAATACCCACAGTGCTGGTGCTGGCCCAGGCTCCCCCAGGCATAGCACCAATACCCACAGTGCTGGTGCTGGCCCAGGCTCCCCCAGGCATAGCACCAATACCCACAGTGCTGGTGCTGGCCCAGGCTCCCCCAGGCATAGCACCAATACCCACAGTGCTGGTGCTGGCCCAGGCTCCCCCAGTCATAGCACTAATACCCACAGTGCTGGTGCTGGCCCAGGCTCAGCCCCCAGCCCCAGTGCTGACTCAGACCCAGCCCCCAGCCTTACTGCCAGCCCAGACTCTACTAGGGACCCTGCCACAACCACCACTAAAACCATAAATATACAACCATCATTGCACAAGACCGTGGCCCACAGTACAGATGTTGGAGAGGAGTCTCCTCCTTCTTCCTCTACTGGGGAAAGTAGATGGAATCCAGGATGGGGTGGCCCTGGCTTGGATACTGAGGATTATAGTGCAGTCCCAGAACCTGCAGAAATTGACAACACACCTCCCAACAATTCTCAAAGGTGAATTGGTGCAAATATAATGCTTGGGGCATCTGTAAGCATGGAATATCAGGAAAAAAAATGGGACATGCAACTTTGAGCATCCCAAAAAATATAGCGACCTCCTGTCTAAAGGTGTGTGTCGTTCTTCTTCCTGTACTTCCTTTCACCCAAAAATGTGTCACTCCTCGGTCCTTCAGAAGCAGTGTTACAACATCGACTGCCCTGCATACCATCTAAAAGGGACCAGGAGGCACAGACCCCACAAGACAAACAATAGTAGCTTCGACAACTCAACTCCAGGTGATTTTTTTAGTGGCAGGAAACGGAAAAAGAAAATGGAAGGAAATAACAAAAATAGTCCACCACTTTGGAGCCTTGTTGGACTGGAGGCGCAGCCAGTGGCCACCCATGGCCCTCCAGAATTACAACTACTGATGCCAATAACAAAACCCCCGCAACAAACACAGAATACAACCTCGTTCATATTTGCTAATATACAGGGCCTTAAGCCATCCACCAACAACAAAATACCTTTTATCAGTGGACTTCTAGAGGAGTCTAATGCAATGTTTGTAGCCTTCACAGAGACTCACACAAAAGATCACTTTGACAGTGAAATATGGATAAGTGGTTACAACCTTTTTAGATGCGACAGAAAGAACAGGCAACAAGGGGGAATTGGCCTGTATGTCAAAGAGTCCCTCATCTGCATGGAGTTGCTGAACACCACAAATGAGGTAGTTGAAGATCTATCAATAAAGATCGAGAACCAAAACCTAGTCATTGTGGTTGTATATAAGCCACCAGATGCAACCTCACAACAGTTCAAGGAACAGCTACTGAAAATTGATTACTGTCTGGAAAACCTTCCAGCTCCATCCCCAAACTTCTTACTGCTTGGTGATTTCAACCTAAGGCATACAAAATGGAAGAATGTAGCAAATAATGTTATAGCTGAAACAATCCCTGGAGGTAGCGCAGATGAAAGGTCACACACACATGAGCTACTAAGTCTCTGCGAAAAACACACCTTAAGCCAGCAGATAGTGGAGCCAACAAGACTAGAAAACACACTTGACCTTATCTTCACAAATAATGAGGACCTGATAAGAGACATAAGAATATCAAAAACAACTAATTCCGATCACAATCTAATCGAAGTCCAGACCTACATGCATAGGGGTCCTGATCAGCAGAATGCATGTACCTGTGAAGGTGTCTTCACAAAATACAACTTCAACAACAAGAACATCAACTGGGACCAGGTAAACCATGTCCTAAACAAAACATATTGGGAAGATATCTTAAATGACATGGATCCAAACCAGTGCCTTGAAAGGATCAACTTCCTGGCAGCTGAAGCATGTTCTAGGCATATTCCCCTAAGAAAGAAGAAGAGCAGGAGTAAACTGGAGAGAGAAAGACGCTCCCTCTACAGAAGACGACGAAGAGTCACTGAGCTCCTCAGGAGTGCTAGAATATCTGACCAGGGAAGTGGAAACTATCGAACTTAAGTTAAATGACTCTTACAGGAACCAGGAGAGACAAGAGGAGCTTAAGGCTATTAGTGAAATTGAAAGAAATTCAAAATATTTCTTTTCATATGCCAAAAACTAAGGCAAATACCACATCTAGTATTGGACCCTTACTCAGACAGGATGGGACTTACACAGATGACAACAAGGAAATGAGTGAAATATTGAAATCCCAGTACGACTCTGTTTAGTGAACCACTAATCGGACTGAGGATCGACGACCCAAATGATTTCTTCATGAATGAGCCTCAAAACTCCATAAATGTATGCCAGATTTCCGACATTACCCTACCTTTGATAGATTTCGAAAAAGCCATTGACAACATGCCCATGCACTCAGCCCAGGGCCCAGACTCGTGGAACTCTGTTTTCATTAAGAACTGCAAGAAACCCCTCTCGCGTGCCCTAAGTACACTATGGAGGAGGAGCTTGGACATGGGTGAAATTCCAGTCACTTAAAACGACGGATATAGCCCCACTCCATAAAGGTGGCAGCAAAGCATTAGCTAAGAACTATAGACCAATAGCTCTGATGTCCCACATCATAAAAATCTTTGAAAGAGTGCTAAGAAGCAGGATTGCAAATCACCTGGATTCCCAAAATCTGCACAATCTAGGGCAACATGGGTTCAGGACAGGTCGCTCCTGCCTTTCACAACTACTGGATCACTATGATATGGCCTTGGATGCACTGGAAGAAAATCAGAATGCAGATGTAATATACACAGACTTTGCAAAAGCATTTGACAAATGCGATCATGGCATAATAGCCCATAAAATACGTGCTAAAGGAATAACTGGGAAAGTGGGGAGATGGATCTTCAACTTCCTAACAAATTGATCACAAAGAGTAGTGGTCAACAGAGTTAAATGGGAGGCTGCCATAGTGAAGAGCTCTGTTCCACAAGGCACGGTGCTCGCCCCCATCTTATTCCTCATCCTCATATCAGACATAGACCGAGATATACATCACAGCACAGTAATCATCCTTTGCGGATGATACTAGGATCTGCATGAGACTGTCATCTGCTGAGGATGCGGTTAACCTCCAAGAAGATATAAACAAAGTTTTCCAATGGGCAACGGTAAACAATATGATGTTCAATGAGGACAAATTCCAACTACTCTGTTATGGAAAACTGGAGGAGATAATAACTAGAACAGAGTATACTACTGACTCTGGCCATACAATAGAGCGGAAAAATAATGTAAGGGACCTGGGAGTAGAAATGTTTGAGGATCTCACTTTCAAGGATCACAACAGTGCCACGATCGCAAGTGCAAAGAAAATGATAGGATGGATAATGAGAACATTCAAAACGAGAGATACCAAGCCAATGATGATCCTTTTCAAATCACTTGCTCTCTCTAGGCTGGAATACTGCTGTACTTAACATCTCCATTCAAAGCAGGTGAAATCGCAGATCTAGAGAGTGTACATAGATCCTTTACTGCACGTGTAAGTTCTGTTAAGCACCTTAACTACTGGGAACGCTTGGAAGCACTTGACTTGTACTCGTTGGAACGCAGGAGGGAGAGATATATCATAATCTACACTTGGAAAATCCTGGAAGGAATGGTCCCAAATTTGCACACAGAAATCACTCCCTACGAAAGTAAAAGACTGGGCAGGCGATGCAAAATGCCCCCAATTAAAAGTAGGGGCGCCATTGGAACACTAAGGGAAAACACCATAAGTGTCCGGGGCCCAAGACTGTTCAACAGCCTCCCGTCAAGCATTAGCGGAATTGCCAATAAACCCCTGGCTGCCTTCAAGAGAGAGCTGGACAGATACCTAAAGTCAGTGCCGGATCAGCCGGGCTGTGGCTCGTACGTTGGACTGCGTGCGGCCAGCAGTAAGAGCCTAGTTGATCAGGCCCTGATCCATCGGGAGGCCTGGCCATGGACGGGGCCGCGGGGGCGTTGATCCCCGGAATAACCTCCAGGTAACCTCCAGGTAACACCAGACCTGATCAAGACCACACCAGACCTGGTCAAGACCACACCAGGCCTGGTCAAGCCCACACCAGACCTGGTCAAGACCACACCAGACCTGGTCAAGACCACACCAGACCTGGTCAAGACCACACCAGACCTTGTCAAGCCCACACCAGACCTGGTCAAGACCACACCAGACCAGGTCAAGACCACACCAGACCTGGTCAAGACCACACCAGACCTGGTCAAGACCACACCAGACCTGGTCAAGCCCACACCAAACCTGGTCAAGACCACACCAGACCTGGTCAAGACCACACCAGACCTGGTCAAGACCACACCAGACCTGGTCAAGACCACACCAGACCTGGTCAAAACCACACCAGACCTGGTCAAGACCACACCAGACCTGGTCAAGACCACACCAGACCTGGTCAAGACCACACCAGACCTGGTCAAGACCACACCAGACCTGGTCAAGCCCACACCAAACCTGGTCAAGACCACACCAGACCTGGTCAAGACCACACCAGACCTGGTCAAGACCACACCAGACCTGGTCAAGACCACACCAGACCTGGTCAAGACCACACCAGACCTGGTCAAGACCACACCAATTTCGCATAAAATGAGAATATTTACGATAATGCAACTGGTATAAGCATAGTAGTAGTAGTAGTAGTATGTTACTACCAGCAGACGCTACAGTAACAGCAGCAGCAGCAGCAGTAGTAGTAGTAGTAGTAGTAGTAGTAGTAGTAGTAGTAGTAGTAGCAGTAGTAGTAGTAGTAGTAGTACTAGTAGTAGTAGTAGTAGTAGTCGTAGTAGTAGTAGTAGTAGTAGTAGTAGTAGTAGTAGCAGTAGTAGTAGTAGTAGTAGTAGTAGTACTAGTAGTAGTAGTAGTAGTAGTCGTAGTAGTAGTAGTAGCAGTAGTAGTAGTAGTAGTAGTAGTAGCAGTAGTAGTAGTAGTAGTAGTAGTAGTAGTACTAGTAGTAGTAGTAGTAGTAGTCGTAGTAGTAGTAGTAGTAGCAGTAGTAGTAGTAGTAGTAGTAGTAGTAGCAGCAGTAGTAGTAGTAGTAGTAGTAGTAGTAGTAGTAGTAGTAGTAGTAGTAGTAGTAGTAGTAGTAGTAGTAGTAGTAGTAGTAGTAGTAGTAGTAGTAGTAGTGGCCCGGTGGTCTGGTGGCTAAAGCTCCCGCTTCACACACGGAGGGCCCGGGTTCGATTCCCGGCGGGTGGAAATTCCGACACGTTTCCTTACACCTATTGTCCTGTTCACCTAGCAGCAAATAGGTACCTGGGTGTTAGTCGACTGGTGTGGGTCGCATCCTGGGGGACAAGATTAAGGACCCCAATGGAAATAAGTTAGACAGTCCTCGATGACGCACTGACTTTCTTGGGTTATCCTGGGTGGCTAACCCTCCGGGGTTAAAAATCCGAACGAAATCTTATCTTAGCAGTAGTAGTAGTAGTAGTAGTAGTAGTAGTAGTAGTAGTAGTAGTACTAGTAGTAGTAGTAGTAATAATAATAATAATAATAATAAGTAATTTACTTTGACGTCATTAAAATTTGTTAAGGTAATTTTCAACTGTTTTCGTTTTCTGTTTTCTAGATGTTAGGTTCATATTATTTGAAGAGGGAATAAATAAATAAATAAACGAAGATAGAAAGAAAAAAGAAAGAAGGGGAGAGAGAGAGACACTTCCTCTCTTTCTCACGTGTTCTCAACACTGGTATTTCCTCATAGACATTTGTAAGGTTCATGTTACATCTGTTTTATCCTCTGTTTTATTATATATGATGTGAAAAACCTAGGTTTTGTAAGCTGTCTTATGTTGGGTATATTGTACCTAGTATCCAGAAGCCGCTGAATCACACATAAAGGAGCAGTTACTGAATCACTGGTACCCAGCACCCATGAGTCAGCAGCTGCTTATTCAGTAGTTTATGATGGATATAGTATTGTTTCAGTGAGACCCATGATGTCTGGTTGTCTCTCCCCTATTCTGTTCTTTTGTTCACTGTATGTGTGTGTCCGCGTGTGCAGTCATCCTCTGGATTACTCTCACTCACCCTTTCTCATCCACCACCATCATTTGCAGTCTCTTCCCATCCTTCCTTCACACCTCTACCTCTCTCTCTCCCTCTTTTACTCCCTCGCTGTCTCCCTCCTCTGTCTCCTTCCTCTGTCTCCCTCCTCTGTCTCCCTTCTTGCTGTCTCCCAGCTGCCACCATCACCTCTCCCACAACCAAAACAAACTCTACACTTGACAGTCTGATCTGAGTGACGAGAAGTCTCTGACGGGACTCCCAACCACTGGGAAAATATCATGTAAATAACTCTGTAAACAAGACACCATCCTCCAAGGTAAACAAGACACCATCCTCCAAGGTAAACAAGACACCATCCTCCAAGGTAAACAAGACACCATCCTCCAAGGTAAACAAGACACCATCCTCCAAGGTAAACAAGACACCATCCTCCAAGGTAAACAAGACACCATCCTCCAAGGTAAACAAGACACCATCCTCCAAGGTAAACAAGACACCATCCTCCAAGGTAAACAAGACACCATCCTCCAAGGTAAAGAAGACACCATCCTCCAAGGTAAACAAGACACCATCCTCCAAGGTAAACAAGACACCATCCTCCAAGGTAAACAAGACACCATCCTCCAACAATAAGACTCAGAGTAAGGATAGCATCACTGACACACTACAATATATCCTTCACCACAGACCATCCTGCTACATAACACACTCTCTACACACACTCTCTACACACACTCTCTACACACTCTCTACACACACTCTCTACACACACTCTCTACACACACTCTCTACACACTCTCTACACACTCTCTACACACACTCTCTACACACACTCTACACACACTCTCTACAACACTCTTACACACACTCTCTACACACTCTCTAAAACACACTCTCTACACACACTCTACACACACTCTCTACACACATTTCTACACACACTCTCTACACACCCCTCTACACACACTCTCTACACACACTCTACACACACTCTCTAAAACACTCTCTACACACTCTCTAACACACACCTCTACACACACTCTACACACACTCTCTACACACTCTCTACCACACACTCTCTACACACTCTCTACACACACTCTCTACACACACTCTACACCACTCTCTACACACTCTCTACACACCACTCTCTACACACCCCTCTACACACACTCTCTACACACTCTCTAAAACACACTCTCTACACACACTCTCTACACACTCTTACACACACTCTCTACACACACTCTACAACACTCTCTACACACACTCTACCACACCTCTACACACTCTCTACAACACCCACTAACCAACCGTCAGCGTGCCTCGTTGTGCTCCGGGTTTTCTGGTGTTTTCCACGGTCGCTCTTACGTGCTAGAACTTTAATTTGTGTCATCAATCCTATACGATACATCCTCTAGCGCCTGGAACCAATCTTGGGGGGAAAACATTATATACTGAGTAAAAAAAGGAGAATTAGTGTGCATTTACCTAGCAGAGTTTACTGCCAGGGGGGAATCATAGGCCCTTTTTCCCCGTGTGGAAAAAAAAAAAAAAAAAAAAAAAAAAAAAAAAAAAAAAAAAAAAAAAAAAAAAAAAAAAAAAAAAAAATTAAACGTTGTGTCAGAGGAAAGAAAGTCTCCCTGAAAGCTTTGAGTATACATAGTGTATAGTGTATACTACAGTGGCTCCCTAGTATATTGATGATAAAGGCTAAAGTGTCATTTGAAAACAGGTGAATTTTGTAAATGAAGTGATAAGCCTATAAGGCAGGTGCCAGAAGTCGCCAGAAACTTTACCACAGGTCAGCTGTTTTTAATAATCTTCCTGGCCTGCTATGTACTCGCATATAATCTAGTGATACCAGTGAATAGCAAATACAGTGTTGTAGTAGCAACTAACCAGTATTATAATGGTACTTAGTGGAGTGGAGTGACTTCATTAGTTTCTTTTTTCTTGAAATACGAGACGTTACTGTGAATTTCATATAACCTGTGTTACCAGCGGTCGCAATATACAAAACGAGAAGCAATTATTACTACAGAAAAAGCGCCCCCTTCCAAAATTTGCACCAGTCAACTATAGTGAAAATATAGCATTTATTGTGGTGGAGACGGAAAAAACAAAAATAGAAAAGGGCCAGATACAGCGATTGATAAACAAAGAGGTCGATGTACGTCATTGTAGGAAGCTCCAGATATCACCGGCTCTTTCAACACGCAAGTTATACTTTTGTATCAGTCAAATCACATATTACTGGGGTAGATAATTTCCAGTAGATCCTTCATGTGTTAGCTCAAATCACCGACCAGTATGTTTTAAATAAGTGACCCACTGATCAGAGCAGATCGACGGGTCCAAAACCCTTGACTGGTCCGAACCCGGGACTGGTTTCAAACAGTTTCATTGGACAATAAAGCAACTGTAAACGGAGGGGTTTGTAGGCCCCCTTTATAAACACAAACTTTAAAAAATCGGGAACGTGACGGTAAGCTGTCCAATATACAAAAAGAGTTAGAAACAGAAATACAAATAGCTAGAGCTTCATTTAAGGTTTTTAATATAATATTCAAGAGTTGCTAGTAACTGCAGTAAATCAACCATTCAAATCATTATGAAGCTGTGTGTAGTCCCGTGGTCAGTCAAACAAACGGGCTACCACATGGATAATTTTTCATTTTTGTGGAAATTGGTTTTCACGCTCCTTGTGCAATATCCCAGAACTAGCTACAAAACAGTATTAAAACAGAGAAGTTTTTGGTATGCCCAAATGAGGAAAATCTGTGGACTAAAATCACAAGGGGATTAAAAGAGGAAACATCAAAGCTGCTTTCAAGAAAACCGGAAGCTTTCTTTCAACAGATGGGAACATAAAAAGTCCGGGCTGAATGGTAAATGCCCTTGATACTGGCCATTAGTCACAAACTGTAAGGCTGGAGGTGATGTCCTGGTAGTCAGTAAATGTAGGGCTGATAGTGCTGTCCTGGGAGACAGTAATGGTGAAGCTGGAGGTGCTGTCCTGGGAGACAGTAATGGTGAAGCTGGAGGTGCTGTCCTGGGAGACAGTAATGGGGAAGCTGGAGATACTGTCCTGGGAGACAGTAATGGGGAAGCTGGAGGGCTGTCCTGGGAGACAGAAATGGTGAAGCTGGAGAAACTGTCCTGGTAGACAGTAATGTGAAGCTGGAGATTTTGTCCAGGTATTTTGGGGAATTATAAAGCAGGAAGGAATACTATAAATGACCTCATAGAGGACAGGAGCCATAGTAGGGAAACAAGTGTAGTCAAAGATAAGATAAAACCAATATTGCAAACCAGAAAAAACCGCAGGAAATAGCCAAACAAGAGGACTCCATAGCAAAAGTGAGGATAAATTACCAAAAACAACTGTTTGGGAGCTCCCATTGTTGGTGCTAGGGAGGTAGGAATAAGACAGGGAAACATGCACCAACAGGGAATACAGTCACAGAACCCAAGGCAAACGGAAACCAAGCCTGTGCACATACTATGCACTTGGTATCTGCTGGCATGGGAAATCTGAAAAAAAAAGATGGGGCATGCAACTTGACCACCCTAGAAAATGTCATGCCCATATGACAACAGGAAAATGCAAAACTCCCTTCCTGTAAGCTTTTTCACCTGAAATGTGTACCTCTTCATACAGGAAAGACTGTGCTTTTAACTTAAATTGCCAGGCATACCATCTAAAGGGGACAAAAAGATACAAAACATCCAGGCCATGGGAAAACCTGGGTAGCCACAGCCACCTCAGAGGGAGAGGTTTTTTTAGTGCCAGGAAGGAAAAAAAACTGGCAGGAAATGGCAGAAATCGTACACCAAATCCCGTCATTCCTGGAGTTTGGAACCACAGTCGATGGGCCTCCACTCCAAACCAACAGATACAGATACTAATGCGGAAAAAAAATCCCCCCCCCCGTACCAACAATACCACCAGTCCGATAACATTCTTCTTTGCAAATTACAGGTCTAAAGCCAGCAATAAACAACAAAAAAACCTTTCATCCGTGGACTGCTTGCAGAGGCAAAGGCAATGTTCGCGGGTTTCACTGAGACCCAATAAAGGAACACTTGACAACGAAATATGGATCCCCGGTTACAACCTATACGGGTGTGACAGAGTGAACAGGCAAAAGGGGGGGGTGGGGCCCGTACATTGCAGAGTCACTTGTTTGCACAGAACTGCTTAATGCCTCAAATGACGTAGTGGAAGTTTTAAGCAGTAAAGGTCGAGAACCAAAAACCCAGTCATTGTGGTAGTCTACAAGCCTCCCGGATGCAAATCCCAGCAATTCCAGGAACAGCTGTTAAAAATTGACCACTGTCTGGGAAAAAACTTCCAGCTCCTGCACCCACATCTTGCTCCTGGGGATTTCAACTTAAGGCACCTAAAATGGAGGAAATAAGCAAATAATATTGTTGCAGTAATAACACCAGGAGGCAGCTCTGATGAAAACTCACACTCACACCGAGCTTTTTAAATCTCTGCACAAAATTCAATTTAAACCAGCAAATAATAGAGCCTACTAGATGGAGAATACACTAGGACCTCATCTTCACTAACAATGATGATCTGATAAGAAATGTCACCATATCAAAAACAAATAACTCCCGATCACAACATAATTGAGGTTCAGACAAAGTATGCGGGGGAGCCTCAGACCGAAAAAAATGAGACTAGTCACGAGGGAGCATTCACCAAAATTCAACTTCAATAACAAAAACATAAAGTGGACCAAGTAAACCAAGTCCTAACGATATAAGCTGGGAAGATATACTAAGCAACACAACCCAAACTTATGCCTAGAACAGATTAACTCGGTGGCACTCGATGTAAAGCACAAGGCTTATTCCCTAAGAAAAAGGAGGAGTAGATGTAAAATAGAAAGAGACAGGCGCTCCCTTTACAGGCGACGGGAAAAAAAATAACAGAGCGGCTAAAAGAGGTCAATATATCAGAAATGCGCAGGGAGACACGGTCAGAGAAATAGCAAGCATCGAACTTAAGCTAAAAGAATCCTTTAGGAGTCAGGAATCGCGGGAAGAACTAAAGCCATAAATGAAATCGAAAGAAACCCAAAGTATTTCTTCTCCTATGCCAAATCAAAATCGAGAAAACGTCCAGTATTGGGCCCCTACTTAAACAAGATGGGTCCTACACAGATGACAGCAAGGAAATGAGTGAGCTACTCAAGTCCCAATATGACTCAGTTTTTAGCAAGCCGCTAACCAGACTGAGAGTCGAAGATCAAAATGAATTTTTTATGAGAGAGCCACAAAATTTGATTAACACAAGCCTATCCGATGTTATCCTGACGCCAAATGACTTCGAACAGGCGATAAATGACATGCCCATGCACTCGCCCCAGGGCCAGACTCATGGAACTCTTGTGTTCATCAAGAACTGCAAGAAGCCCCTATCACGAGCCTTTTCCATCCTAATGGAGAGGGAGCATGGACACGGGGTCGTCCCTCAGTTACTAAAAACAACAGACATAGCCCCATCCACAAAGGGGGCAGTAAAGCAACAGCAAGAAACTACAGACCAATAGCACTAACATCCCATATCATAAAAATCTTTGAAAGGGTCCTAAGAAGCAAGATCACCACCCATCTAGAAACCCATCAGTTACACAACCCAGGGCAACATGGGGTTTAGAACAGGTCGCTCCTGTCTGTCTCAACTACTGGATCACTACGACAAGGTCCTAAAATGCACTAGAAGACAAAAAGAATGCAGATGTAATATATACAGACTTTGCAAAAGCCTTCGACAAGTGTGACCATGGCGTAATAGCGCACAAAATGCGCGCTAAAGGAATAACAGGAAAAGTCGGTCGATGGATCTATAATTTCCTCACTAACAGAACACAGGAGAGTAGTCGTCAACAGAGTAAAGTCCGAGGCAGCTACGGTGAAAAGCTCTGTTCCACAAGGCACAGTACTAGCTCCCATCTTGTTCCTCATCCTCATATCCGACATAGACAAGGATGTCAGCCACAGCACCGTGTCTTCCTTTGCAGATGACACCCGAATCTGCATGACAGTGTCTTCCATTGCAGACACTGCAAGGCTCCAGGCGGACATCAACCAAATCTTTCAGTGGGCTGCAGAAAACAATATGAAGTTCAACGATGAGAAATTTCAATTACTCAGATATGGTAAACATGAGGAAATTAAATCTTCATCAGAGTACAAAACAAATTCTGGCCACAAAATAGAGCGAAACACCAACGTCAAAGACCTGGGAGTGATTATGTCGGAGGATCTCACCTTCAAGGACCATAACATTGTATCAATCGCATCTGCTAGAAAAATGACAGGATGGATAATGAGAACCTTCAAAACTAGGAGGGCCAAGCCCATGATGACACTCTTCATGTCACTTGTTCTATCTAGGCTGGAATATTGCTGCACTCTAACAGCACCTTTCAAGGCAGGTGAAATTGCCGACCTAGAAAATGTACAGAGAACTTTCACGGCGCGCATAAACGGAGATAAAAACACCTCAATTACTGGGAGCGCTTGAGGTTTCTAAAACCTGTATTCCCTGGAACGCAGGAGGGAGAGATACATGATTATATACACCTGGAAAATCCTAGAGGGACTAGTACCGAACTTGCACACGAAAATCACTCACTACGAAAGCAAAAGACTTGGCAGACGATGCACCATCCCCCCAATGAAAAGCAGGGGTGTCACTAGCACGTTAAGAGACCATACAATAAGTGTCAGGGGACCGAGACTGTTCAACTGCCTCCCAGCACACATAAGGGGGATTACCAACAGACCCCTGGCAGTTCTTCAAGCTGGCACTGGACAAGCACCTAAAGGCAGTTCCTGATCAGCCGGGCTGTGGCTCGTACGTTGGTTTGGCGTGCAGCCAGCAGCAACAGCCTGGTTGATCAGGCGCTGATCCACCAGGAGGCCTGGTCACAGACCGGGCCGCGGGGGCGTTGACCCCCGAAACTCTCTCCAGGTAAACTCCAGGTAAACACACTCTCTACACACACTCTCTACACACACTCTTACACACACTCTCTACACACACTCTCTACACACTCTCTACACACACTCTCTACACACACTCTACACACACTCTCTACACACTCTCTACACACACTCTCTACACACTCTCTACACACACTCCTCTACACACTCACTACACACACTCTCTACACACACTCTACACACACTCTCTACACACTCTCTACACACACTCTCTACACACTCTCTACACACACTCTACACATACTCTCTACACACACTCTCTACACACTCTCTACACACACTCTCTACACACACTCTACACACACTCTCTACACACTCTCTACACACACTCTCTACACACACTCTACACACACTCTCTACACACACTCTCTACACACTCTCTACACACACTCTCTACACACACTCTACACACACTCTCTACACACTCTCTACACACACTCTCTACACACTCTCTACACACACTCTCTACACACTCTCTACACACACTCTACACACTCTCTACACACACTCTCTACACACTCTCTACACACACTCTCTACACACACTCTCTACACACTCTCTACACACACTCTCTACACACACACTCACACACACTCTCTACACACACTCTCTACACACTCTCTCTACACACACTCTACACACACTCTCTACACACACTCTCTACACACACTCTCTACACACTCTCTACACACACTCTCTACACACACCTCTACACACACTCTCTACACACACTCTCTACACACACTCTCTACACACACTCTCTACACCCACTCTCTACACACACTCTCTACACACTCTCTACACACACTCTCTACACACACTCTCTACACACTCTCTACACACACTCTCTACACACTCTCTACACACACTCTCTACACACTCTCTACACACACTCTCTACACACTCTCTACACACACTCTCTACACACACTCTCTACACACTCTCTACACACACTCTACACACACTCTCTACACACTCTATAAACACACACTTTCTACACACACTCTCTACACACTCTCTACACACACTCTCTACACACACTCTCTACACACACTCTCTACACACACTCTCTACACACACTCTCTACACACACTCTCTACACACTCTCTACACACACTCTCTACACACACTCTCTACACACACTCTCTACACACTCTCTACACACACTCTCTACACACACTCTCTACACACACTCTCTACACACTCTCTACACACACTCTCTACACACACTCTCTACACACACTCTCTACACACACACACTCACAAACGGAATCCAGTTTGTGTATGTTTTTTCATTACTGGTCAGTATACCTAAATATACACCTCTCAGTGTATATATACACTAGTATATACATACATCAGGGTATATACCAAGAAAGTTAACTTTCATCTCATCCTGTCTCTCTGTCTTAACTCACCATGTCTCCCTATCTTATCTCACCCTGTCTCCCTATCTTATCTCACCCTGTCTCCCTATCTTATCTCACCCTGTCTCCTTATCTTATCTCACCCTGTCTCCCTATCTTATCTCACCCTGTCTCCCTATCTTATCTCACCCTGTCTCCCTATCTTATCTCACCCTGTCTCCCTATCTTAACTCACCATGTCTCCTTATCTTATGTCACCCTGTCTCCCTATTTTATCTCACCCTGTTTCCTCATCTTATCTCACCCTGTCTCCCTATCTTACTCCCCCTGTCTCCCTATCTTATCTCACCCTCTTTCCCTATCTTATCTCACCCTGTCTCCCTATCTTAACTCACCCTGTCTCCCTATCTTAACTCACCCTGTCTCCCTATCTGAACTCACCCTGTCCCCCTATCTTAACTCGCCCTGTCTCCCTATCTCAACTCACCCTGTCTCCCTATCTTAACTCACCCTGTCTCCCTATCTTAACTCACCCTTTCTCCCTATCTTATCTCCCATATCAGTGTTTTTCTTACTTTCAATAGCTCTCGTCATCCAAGGAATTGTATCCACCTTCCATTTCCTCGGATCAGATCTCCCATTCTATTGGTTCACAACCTAAAGGACCCTGATTCGATGTCCGGGCGGGATTGGGAAAAGTCTCCTAACACTTAACTTAAGTTAAATGACTCTTACAGGAACCAGGAGAGGCAGGAGGAGCTTAAAGCTATTAGTGAAATTGAAAGAAATTCAAAATATTTCTTTTCATATGCCAAAAACAAGGCAAATACCACATCTAGTATCGGGCCCTTACTCAGACAGGATGGGACTTACACAGATGACAACAAGGAAATGAGTGAAATATTGAAATCCCAGTACGACTCTGTGTTTAGTGAACCACTAATCGGTCTGAGGATCGACGACCCAAATGATTTCTTCATGAATGAGCCTCAAAATTCCATAAATGTATGCCAGATTTCCGACATTACCCTAACTCCGATAGATTTCGAAAAAGCCATTGACAACATGCCTATGCACTCAGCCCCGGGCCCAGACTCGTGGAACTCTGTTTTCATTAAGAACTGCAAGAAACCCCTCTCGCGTGCCCTAAGTACACTATGGAGGAGGAGCTTGGACATGGGTGAAATTCCACAGTCACTTAAAACAACGGATATAGCCCCACTCCATAAAGGTGGCAGCAAAGCATTAGCTAAGAACTATAGACCAATAGCTCTGACGTTCCACATCATAAAAATCTTTGAAAGAGTGCTAAGAAGCAGGATTGCAAATCACCTGGATTCCCAAAATCTGCACAATCCAGGGCAACATGGGTTCAGGGCAGGTCGCTCCTGCCTCTCACAACTACTGGATCACTATGACATGGCCTTGGATGCACTGGAAGAAAATCAGAATGCAGATGTAATATACACAGACTTTGCAAAAGCATTTGACAAATGCGATCATGGCGTAATAGCCCATAAAATACGTGCTAAAGGAATAACTGGGAAAGTGGGGAGATGGATCTTCAACTTCCTAACAAATCGAACACAAGAGTAGTGGTCAACAGAGTTATATCGGAGGCTGCCATAGTGAAGAGCTCTGTTCCACAAGGCACAGTACTCGCCCCCATCTTATTCCTTATCCTCATATCAGACATAAACAGAGATATACACCACAGCACCGTATCATCCTTTGCGGATGATACTAGGATCTGCATGAGGCTGTCATCTGCTGAGGACGCGGTTAACCTCCAAGAAGATATAAACAAAGTTTTCCAGTGGGCAACGGTAAACAATATGATGTTCAATGAGGACAAATTCCAACTACTCCGTTATGGAAAACTGGAGGAGATAATAACTAGAACAGAGTATACTACTGACTCCGGCCATACAATAGAGCGGAAAAATAATGTAAGGGACCTGGGAGTAGTAATGTCTGAGGATCTCACTTTCAAGGATCACAACAGTGCCACGATCGCACGTGCAAAGAAAATGATAGGATGGATAATGAGAACTTTCAAAACGAAAAAATGCCAAGCCCATGATGATCCTTTTCAAATCACTTGTTCTCTCTAGGCTGGAATACTGCTGTACATTAACATCTCCATTCAAAGCAGGTGAAATAGCAGATCTAGAGAGTGTACAGAGATCCTTTACTGCACGTATAAGTTTTGTCAAGCACCTTAACTACTGGGAACGCTTGGAAGCACTTGACTTGTACTCGTTGGAACGCAGGAGGGAGAGATATATCATAATCTACACTTGGAAAATCTTGGAAGGAATGGTCCCAAATCTGCACACAGAAATCACTCCCCACGAAAGTAAAAGACTGGGCAGGCGATGCAAAATGCCCCCAATAAAAAGTAGGGGCGCCATTGGTACACTAAGAGAAAACACCATAAGTGTCCGGGGCCCAAAACTGTTCAACAGCCTCCCATCAAGCATTAGGGGAATTGCCAATAAACCCCTGGCTGCCTTCAAGAGAGAGCTGGACAGATACCTAAAGTCAGTGCCGGATCAGCCGGGCTGTGGCTCGTACGTTGGACTGCGTGCGGCCAGCAGTAAGAGCCTAGTTGATCAGGCCCTGATCCATCGGGAGGCCTGGTCATGGACCGGGCCGCGGGGGCGTTGATCCCCGCAATAACCTCCAGGTAACCTCCAGGTAACACCTGTTTACCTAGTAGAAAATAGGTACTTGGAAGTTAGTAGAGTTCCTGGTTTGCCTGGGTTATTAACCCCCTTCTTCAATTAGCATAATTAGGAACACTGGTACCTGTTACCCAACACCTAAATACTGCCACCAGGTACTAGAGTTTCTCACACAGGTTATAACATTACAGTAAGTTTACCTAACTGGAGTCTACCTGGAGTATACCTGTATACCTTGTACATGCACTTGTTCCGGGGGTCAACGCCCCCTCGGCCCGGTCCATGACCAGGCCTCGCGGCGGACCAGGGACTGATCAACCAGGCACTGGAGTGACTTACACATTCCTTTCTGGGTGGGACACAGCAGTGGGCTAGCCCACTTGTGCCCACTCTTACTGCTAGGTGGGCAGCGGTGTAAGGAAACTAGCGCCCACATGTTTCACCTCGTCAGGGAGTCGAACCATGGATCTTGCGATTGTGAATAGAGTGTTCTCACCAGTGAGAACCCCTTCCTACCAGGGGTGTAGGGGATGGGTTAGGGGTGAGGGAGTGGGAAGGGGTCCCTTTGCTTACCTCAGAGACCACAAGTATGACAAGTCCTCTATCCCCCCTCACCCCCTCCCCTCTCCCCTCACCATCTCCCCTTCTAACCATTTCCCATCCACTTTCTCGACCCCTTAACAGACCTCCCCCTCACATCACCTCGCCCCCGACCCATCACCTTCCCATCTTGTCTCTTCCCTCGTGTACATTTCGTCTCTCTACCCCCCTTTCCCTCAACACTACTTCCGGGATAGGCCAACCCCTCCCTACGTCACCCCTCCACTACTCCTCCATAAACCCTCTCCGCCAAGACTCTGTACCCACCATCACCCCTCCATCACCCCTCCTTCCCTCCATCACCCCTCCACAATCACACTATGCGGAAATATCACTACTCGGAACAATCAGAACTGAAATCACAACAATTATATACAAACACAGAGACAAGCAACAAACACAGGCCTTCCTGCCTGTCTTCTCCCTGCCTCCCTGCCTCCCTGCCTGTCTTCTCCCTGCCTCCCTGCCTGTCTTCCCTGCCTCCCTGCCTGTCTTCTCCCTGCCTCCCTGCCTGTCTTCTCCCTGCCTCCCTGCCTGTCTTCCCTGCCTCCCTGCCTGTCTTCTCCCTGCCTCCCTGCCTCCCTGCCTGTCTTCTCCCTGCCTCCCTGCTGCCTCCCACCACCGTGACTACAAGTGGCACTCTACACGACACAAGTGGCACTCTGCACGACACAAGTGACACTCTTCATGACACAAGTGGCACTCTACACAACACAAGTGGCACTCTACATGACACAACAAGTGGCACTCTACACGACACAACAAGTGGCACTGTACACGACACAACAAGTGGCACTAAACGACACAAGTGGCACTCTACATGACACAAGTGGCACTCTACACGGCACAAGTGGCACTCTACACGTCACAACAAGTGGCACTCTACACGACACAACAAGTGGCACTACACGACACAAGTGGCACTCTATATGACACAAGTGGTACTCTACACGACACAAGTGGCACTCTACACGGCACAAGTGGCACTCTACACGACACAAGTGGCACTCTACACGGCACAAGTGGCACTCTACACGACACAAGTGGCACTCTACACGACAAAAGTGGCACTCTACACGACCTGACACACCAGTACCATCTCACACTTCCTCTCTCCTACATTGTATTTCTACTGTCTCTTTCTTCTCTCCTCCTTTCTTTTTCTCTCCTTTCCTATCCCTTCCTCTCTCTCCCTCCCTCAGTACCTACTTACATTTTTATCTTCGTTTTTACCTGCCTACCTCCCGTCCCACTTAACTACCTATTTGTCCACCTAAATATCTGTTTACCCATCTAATACTTATTTACCCACCTAAATACCTACTCATCTATCCTAAAACAAACAACAGAGGAAACAAAACCGGCGCTGAACAGGTTTAAAACCGCTACTGAACTCAGGTGAAAACCAGCCGGTATATAGTGGTGGGGGGAGCCACCTAACAGGGGGGTGGGGGAGAGGTGTATGTGGAAGGGGCGAGGGAGGGGGAGGAGGGGGGTATATGACACACTTTGTTGGTTATGCTTGAAATTTGAGGTGAAAGATGGGGAGGGGGGAGGGGAGGAAGGAATAAGGGAGGGATGTGAGAACACAGACACACACACATAGGACAGGAGGGATAGGGGGAGACATGATAACGACATACAAAATACTGAGAAGAATCAACAAGGTGGAGAGAGACAGGATGTTCCAGAGATGGGACAGCAACAAGGGGACACAGCATCAAGGGGAAACAGCAACAAGGGGACACACCAACAAGGGGACACACCAACAAGGGGTCACAGCAACAAGGGGACACACCAACAAGGGGTCACAGCAACAAGGGGACACAGCAACAAGGGGACACAGCAACAAGGGGACACAGCAACAAGAACTCACAGCAACAAGGGGACACAACAACAAGGGGACACAGTAACAAGGAGGCACAGCAACAAGGGGACACAGCAACAAGGGGTCACAGCAACAAGGGGACACAGCAACAAGGAGACACAGCAACAAGGGTACACAGCAACAAGGGGATACAGCAACAAGGGGACACAGCAACAAGGGGACACAGCAACAAGGAGACACAGCAACAAGGGGACACAGCAACAAGGAGACACAGCATCAAGGGGCCACAGCAACAAGGGGTCACAGCAACAAGGGGTCACAGCAACAATGGTGTTATGGGGGTTCGGAAGGAGATATGATGGTTGATGATAAACACACTTGTGGATGGTAACACTATATTGTCAGACTGTGATAAGGGAAGGGCCCAGCTTGCCTGCTGTATGTCTAAGCGTGGAGTGAGGGCGAGGTAGCGGGTCCCACTAACTCATGCACATCCTGTGACGTCATACAGTCACTGGGCCTAAGGATCTTCTATATAAAACACATGTAAAGGAGGACCAGCAACTATGCTGACAGCTCGGTCATGTTACGTATGTCGTCTCGACATACACTACTATGCTATAGGCTGAACAGGCATTTAGGTTCTGGGCTGTTTCTATACAATAACAAATTCATATGTAACTTAGAACTAATGGATGGTATCATAATGGATGTTAACATCATGAGTTTTAACGTAATGGGTGTTAATGTAATGAGTTTTAACGTAATGAGTTTCATTGTAATGCATTACGACTTATAAGAACAAATCATGGTATAATATAGGATGGAACTGATTCATCGATCTGTATTCATGCACTCTATGGATTCTGAGGAAGAATAAATATATATATACAAGGTGAAATTAACAGCAAAGGCAATCTGGTGCACACAGAACATTACTGTCAAATTCTCAGAATACAGAGGGAACGTGAACACGAAAAAAAAATTTCTGAAAAAATTATCAGTTAATAACAAAACACACAGTTGACAATTTCATTCATCTCGGACATCTAATTATAGACTATGTACATTTAAACCCAATTCTGCGAGGGTAAGATTTACATATGCAGAATGGTTATCATCTCTGGGAGGATCGAATTCCTCTGCAATGGCTAACACTGCCTTGACTGAGGGAGATCTGAACAAGTATCTACAAAAGATACTTGTGGAATTCTCATTACTTGTCGAGTACGCAAAGAATAGCGACAGTCGGGTTGATTATCTGGCTGAGTATTTGAGGTAGAGGGTACAGAGTCAAGAGGATTTTCAGCATCTGTCACATTAGTCTGGGTAGCAATATCATCAACATCGCATACTAACTTCATATGATCTAAATGCGATTCTTTGTACTTACCAGTACTAGTTTCTCTAACCTTATACTTATTGCCAGTGATATGTTCAACAACTCGATAAAGGCCAACAAACTTTTGATCGAGCTTAGGCATGGCGGATGTTTTGTTGAAATTGTCAGCATTACTTTCGAACCTACTTTAACTTTTGACGGCTTAGCACGGCTATTAGTTACTCTAGTAAATTCTGCTGTTGATTTATGAAGTGTTTCACAGATTCTTCTAAAAACACTTTGAGCTATGCTGGTACGAGTTGCTATGAAATCATCAGGGTTGTAATTGGATTTCGGAGTGGAGTATAACAACTAATAGGGTAAATGCTTGTCTACACCATACAATGCATAATGTGGAGTATCACCTATAGAAGCATTGTAAGCAGAATTTATGGCACATTGAACATCTGGTATAACTTCATCCCAAGTTTCACTATTGGGGTTGATAGTGGCTCTCAGGACATCAAGTACTTTCTTATTGGTTTGTTCAGCTAACCCATTGCTGGCAGGATGATGAGGAACAATGATGGATTTAGAGATCTTGTACAAGGTACACAAATTTTCAAGAATCTCATTACAGAATTCACCTCCATTATCTGTTACTAAGGACTTAGGGGTGGTATGCCTGCAGATAATGCATTCTTTAAATGCTTTAGCTACTGACCCAGCAGTCTTACCTGCAATAGGAACTAACTCACAATATCTGGTGAAATGGTCTACCATAACACACAGATGTTTGTTGCCTTGGAGGGAACATTTAAAATTGGTTAACAAATCAAGGGCAACTCTTTCCCACGGTTCGCTAGTGGTTGGGTACACCTGGATTAGATTAGGACCATTGACATTTCTTTTATGTTGCATACAAACACTACATTTCTTAACATACTCTGAAATGTCAGTTGCCATACGTGGATAAAAGTACTTCATTCAGAACGAGCCATACCAGGGTGTGCAACACCTGGTGCATCATGAACTAGCTGTAGAGCTAC
Organism: Cherax quadricarinatus; assembly: GCF_026875155.1. Classification (NCBI taxonomy): domain Eukaryota; kingdom Metazoa; phylum Arthropoda; class Malacostraca; order Decapoda; family Parastacidae; genus Cherax; species Cherax quadricarinatus. The sequence continues at coordinate 15,905,046 of NC_069405.1, read as the reverse complement.
ATTCACTAGTGACTGTGGAATTACTAACTAGTATACTCTTCTGCTTGGAGTACCCAACTCGGCTGTTTGATACAGTAATTCTTAACTCATTACAAAGTCACTAATGGGTGCTGGTGGCTTCACAGTAAGAATAAGATCTTCCTGGAGCAGGAATCGAATCACACCAGACCACATGGGATCTGTTCTTTGGGCATTCTTGACATCCTCGGTAGTAAATGGAGGATCTGCAGTAACTACACTAACGTGTCGCGATAAAGCATCTGCAACTACATTTGACTTGCCAGGTAAATGTTCAGAAGTGGGATTGAACTCTTGGATAGTCAAGGCCCATCTGGCTAACCTTCCAGTAGGTTGTTTATTCTGGAATAAACATATCAGAGGTGCATGGTCTGTCAAGACATGAACAGGGTACTGGTAAATAATGTCTCAGAAGTGCTTTAAAGACCATACTATTGCTGAAGCTTCTTGCTCCATTACTGTATAATTACGTTCAGCCTTCGTAAGGACTCTACTAGCAAATGCAACTGCGTTGTACTTGCCATCAGTCTTCTGAGCTAGTATGGCACCTATGCCAATTGAACTAGCATCAGTTGTCAGATAGAAGGGCTTAGAAAAATCTGGGAATTTCAAAATTGGAGCGGACGTTAGCTTTTCTTTTAGTGTCTGGAATGCTCTTTCTTGACAGAAGGTCCAAACAAAAGGAACATCTTTCTTAAGCAATTCAGTTAGAGGAGCTGCTATTGAAGAAAAATTAGCAATGAAAGATCTGTAGAAACCTGCTAGACCCACAAAGGATCTTACAGCATCAGCAGTTTTGGGGGATGGAAAATTTAATACTGCCATTACTTTACTTTGATCAGTCGTAACCCCTCTAGGAGTGACTACGTGACCCAGAAACTTAATTTCTGATCTGAAAAATTGACATTTGGACAGTTTGATCTTTAAATTGGCTTCTTCAAGCTTACCAAGTACTATATCAAGTCTTTTCAGATGTGTATCCATGTCTTCGGACATGACGATTACGTTATCTAAGTACACCATAAGTGCTTTACCTATAAGACCTCTAAAGATATTGGTCATGAGTCTAGAGAATGTGATAGGAGAGGATCATAATCCGAAAGCCATTTGAAGGAAGTGATAATGACCTGTGGGAGTGGAGAATGTGGTTAACTCTTGGCTGTCCTCATGAAGAGGGACTTGCCAGAACCCTTGTAACAAGTCCAGGGTCGAGAAGACTTTGTTATCTCCGATGTTGCATAAAAGATCACCCAGTACAGGAAGTGGGAAGCGATCTGGAATAGTTTTCGCATTTAACTTCCTAAAGTCAATCACCGGGCGCCAAGTACCATCCTTCTTAGGCACTAGGATCAAGGGCACATTCCAGGGTGAATTGCTAGATGCAATAACTCCATCATCAAGCATTTGATTGATCAATTCTTCTGCGACAGCAACTTGTGAATGAGGCATTCTGTACGCAGGTATATAGATAGGTCTAGTACCAGGTTCAAGTGGAATACGATGGGACAATAAGTTTGTTATACCCATCTTCTCACCTGGTAAGGCAATGGCTTTACGACGTTTGTTCAACAGTCAACAAACGCTTGACTTCGTCTGGGAAGTCAGTGGGAGCTAAGTCTTTTTCCTCAACTGGTGGAATGGATTGATCCAGTGGAGTGGATGAGGTCTCCCCTGTTGAAATAGCACCAACCCACTGGTCAGGTGGCACGTCATCCTGTACTTGAACAGGGTAAGCGTAGTGAACTAGGTCAACGAGATTGGTATTTGCTCTGAGACGAACACTGTGACCTGAAGTGTTAGCAAGGAATAAATGGATCTTACTGTCTCTTACAACATTTAAGGAAGGTTCAACAAATAAACCCTTGACCTTGCAGGAATCACTGTCAACTAGGACATTATCACCATCTGGAGCACTAGGAACAACAACAGACACTCTATTGAGAGCACTAGCCGCAACAGAGACGTCTTTCTGCAGTCGGCATGTGACATCAACAAGAGATGGCATTACTAGTTTCAAGTAATCATTTTCCGACAAAGCGTCCCCTGTGGAGAAACTACTACTTGGACTAGCAGACATTGCAGGGATAGGCTGAGCACTCAAGGCAGTCTGAGCATCCTCGGACACTTGAGGCAATATCTGAAGGTGTAGGTGGAATACAGATGGGAGTGACAGAGTTACTAGTGCCTGACCGCTTGGGTATGGTACTGGAAAATGCATTGGCTTTTAAGGACTTAATCCATACATCGTACTCTGCAGCAGTATGGCAGATCTCTGATCCAAGCTGGTAACCCCAAAATGGAACAATCAAGTCGTCAGTTTGGGCATGCCATCGGTAAGGGTGAAGCACAATACGTAAGTCTCTCATAGAAACAAATCCCAGTAGGTCACCAGGGAAAGTAATGTGGTCGACAACAAGAAACGAAGCAGTAAAGTCTCTACCTTAGATAGAAAAGGTGAGTGAAGTCTGACCTCGGACATGCAGAAGGGAACCAGCTACTCCACTAAGGGAGGTTACAGTAGTTGGTTCAATGAGGAGGACACATTGTAACTGCTTCTCTTTAAACAAACTAGACCTGATGATATTAACTTGCACACCAGAGTCCATGAACACATGAATGTGTGCATTATGAATAGAAGCTTGTACTAAAGGACCTATCATTTCATTTGGAGTTATGTGCAAACAGAAGGGTGGGTTGTCATCGGAGAAGGCATGTTCCACTTCATCCCCAAATTCCTCTACGTCAGAGATGTGTGAAGCAACATCAACAGCAGGGTTGTCATTCTCAAGACTGCTTAAGGCTTCATACGAATTTTGAACTGGGATGGTGTACTCATTATCACCTACTGTCACGACTGGACGAGTTGGAAGAATTGGAAGAATGAGGCTGGTTCTGGTTGTTCTGAGAACCCCGATCTCTATTTCCTCTCCTGGCTCTGCGGTTGGAACGGCCACGGAAAGATCTAGAATACTGGAGGTTATAGAGAGCATTATACTCGGATGTGTCATGACCATGTATTCTGTGATAAGTACAATAAGGCAATTCGGACTGGTACTTATCAGCATTACGATGCCTCTTAGAGTGACTGTCAGGGCAATTTACCACGATGTGGCCACGGTAACCACAATTATAGCAAGTTCTTTGGCTATGGGTACTATACATGCTACGAGTGCTACGGGAATGATAACTCTTAACACTAGTTTTGGATGATGATTGTGAGTGATTTAGATTGGGAGTTTTGGTAGTAGCACAAACAAGAGGAGGTACAGGAGTAGACAAAGTGGTTGATGTAGACTTTCGTTAAGGGAAGGTTCCCTCGGGACACAAATTACACACATGGATAAGAGCTGCAAGCGGTCCCATTGTGGCATTTAGAGGACTAGAATTATACACATACATTGATGTTGGTGGCATTAGCTGTTTAATAACTCTGAATGCTGCTAATTTAGCAAACCCCTCAAGAGCTGGTTTATCATTGTCTTTAAGGTACTTGGAACTTTGACCTGCTTTAATGAATGAGGACATTAGGTTATTTAGATGAAACTCATCTAATGATTCCTATGGCCTCGGAGCTGTACACACTAATTCCTTAAGAACGACAAAAGGATCAGTTTCTCGCACTGGTTCAAGATAGTTATGGATTAACTGCTCATAATAATGCCACTTGGTTAGATCCTGAAAGTTCTTCATACAAATCAAGTTGAACATATGCGAGGCAGCTGGAGAATGAGCTAAACTCTCCTTTCCGATACTAATTAAGCAACTCTCTGATGGAGGACCATCTACTGAGGCATTAGCTCTAGCTCAAACAGCAGTAAACCATCCTTCTAGGTTGTCTGGGTTACCATTGAACAACGGCATAGCATCGTAAGGATCACGACTAAAATTGTGCAGGCTCGAAGTCTGAGTGTGTGTATTGTTTGATAAGGAATTACTCGAATTTGGGACTGATGCATTAATGGTTGTACTAGCAGAATATGCTGAGGTATCGCTTGAGACATGTTTGCACAATGTAAAACAAGAATTTAGAGAAATAAAAGAAAATGTAACTGAGGAACACACAACACAGTAAACTTAAATGGGAAGAAATTACTTAACTATTCTGCATAATTAAATAAAAATTGACAGGTCACACTGTAAGCAGGGGAAACTCACACTCACAAAAGAAAATACTCAACTGAATAAGCAACACTTTGAAAATCAAGAGAAATTGTACTTTACTCAAATCTAATTTGCTCAACTTTACTTTAAATTGAGTTAATGGCACAGTGAGTTGTCTTTACTCTCAATGCAATAAGGAAATTCAACGATAAAATGATGAATCAATCAAAAATGTTAAAATGGACTCAATAAAGCTTGTGCAAAATTAAAACAAACTGGGAAACAATTCACTAAAAAGAAAATAAAATGGCACACAAGGAATAAAATATTATGCACAGAAAAGAGCATATGAAACTGCACTGAAATAAACTGTAGCAATATTGCAAATAACAATTATTAATCAAAAGTACTGCACAACACTATATAAAATTTCTGCAAGAAAAATTTTAAATGGCAACACAATGTTTACACAAGAATTATTGCAAAATGAGTCAATGAGCAATGATAAAAAAAAATTACACACACAAGAAAATACAGTTTACAAGAAAAAAATCATTATCAAGGAATGAACTGAGTGAACACTTTAACTCTTAATTGCAGCATAAGCAACACTTACTGAACTAACAAAAAATGATTTACTTTAAAAGAGGAACTTAAAAATTACACTAAGAGTGAATTTGTTCAATGAAACAAAATACAATAGATGCAAAAACACAGAACAAAAGGTTTGAACACTTACAGTGATGCAGAACACAACACATCAATATAAACACAATACTAGAATTTTCTTGCTATGAAACTTGAGGTATGAAAATTTGGAAAATAATTGTCTTGCTTGCACAAAACAATGGCACTATTGTCTGTGGAAATAAGACAAATTAGACACTGGTTAAATGAAAAGAATTAACACAAGAATGTTGAACAAAAAGAGAAAAATAAAATAGCAAATGAATGAAAGCAAAACAACAAGAATACACAAATGCTGGGAGAAAAATATAACAGACAACACTGAGTTGTGATGCAGAATACAAGGTAATAAATTACTGAGTTACTTCACTGCAATACTGTGAACACAGGGTAATTGTGAAGTGTAACACAAATTTTATACTGCTTATATGTTGCACACAACAAGGAAAAAACATTAAGGTACTTACTTCAAGTATATAAAAAAAAGAACACAACACAACAGACATAAATTAATGCACGAAAATTAACACTGAATTAAGAAGAGAAAAAAATATTGCAAACAGTATATAATAAACACTGAGTCTAATCAAGTCACTGAATGTCACTAAGAAATCACTGGAAACACAAAAAGAAATGTCTCAATACTCGCAAATGTCTCTATGAAAAATATTATCACTGTAGCGATGTGGTGAAGAATAAGGTTGATGGTAGTGGAAGGGTAGAGTTGGTGACTGGTGGCTGACTGCTTTCACTGCTACTCCACACGTGATCGGAGAATTTGTGCTTAAATTGATGATGGACTCACACAGGAGGCTTTTTAACAATGGCGCTACTGACGAAAAAACACTGACTCTTGACCCCCTATGTGGTCCTTAAAATATGGTGCTAGAAGCCGTAATAAGGGTACAAAACAGTGGTAGTGGTTGGGTGAGTGAGTGAGGCAGGGCGGTGGTGAGACACTGCGTGGTGACTGGGCCTATGGGATGAACGGCGTAAGCCACACTGGGGACACCCGCACTAGGTGCAAAAATATTCTAAGCCGGGCTGGCTTAAAACAAACCCACAAAATACCACAAGACCACAGGGATGATAAAGCACTCAGAATGGCTTGGAACTTGAAGCACAAAGCGATGAAGAAGACTGTACCCACGTGGCTTGCTTGAGTACTGGGTTAGTCACCTGGGTTAGTTGCTGTCTGGCTTAGCTTAACCCTTCACACAGAATGGTTTGATAACTTCTAACGATGAGCACATCAGGGGTGGAAAGCTGGCTTGGCAGGCAAGGCTGGATGGTGTAAGGCTAGGCTGGACTGGACTTGGTCTGACTCCCCCACCACAGACTGTCGTGCTGGTTTGGCTTACTTTGCAAACTTGAGTCAAACCCTCGGGAGTGATGCAAATAAGCAGATAAACACTAATACAAGGAGACTGACCAGTAAATAATGCAGAGGCTGGTAGATGCTTGAGGGGGTAGCTGGCTGGCCAGGTCAGCATACTGACCACACGAGATGTCCATCCTCGGCTGAGAGAAATCTCTGTGCATCGGTGTAATTATCAATTTTACGCCCACGCCACTGTCACCAATTTGCCGTGGGGGTTCGGAAGGAGATATGATGGTTGAAGATAAACACACTTGTGGATGGTAACACTATATTGTCAGACTGTGGTAAGGGAAGGGCCCAGCTTGCCTGCTGTATGTCTAAGCTCGGAGTGAGGGTGAGGTAGCGGGTCCCACTAACTCATGCGCATCCCGTGACTTCATACAGTCACTGGGCCTAAGGATTTTCTATATAAAACACATGTAAAGGAGGATCAGCAACTATGCTGACAAGGGGATACAGCAACAAGGGGACACAGCAACAAAGGGACACAGCAACAAGGGGACACAGCAACAAGGGGACACAGCAACAATGGGTCACAGCAACAAGGGGACACAGCAACAAGGGGACACAGCAACAAGAGGTCACAGCAACTAGGGGACACAGCAACAAGGGGACACAGCAACAAGGGGACACAGCAACAAGGGGGACACAGCAACAAAGGAACACAGCAACAAGGGGGACACAACAACAAGGGAACACAGCAACAAAGGGACACAGCAACAAGGAGACATAGCATGAAGGGGACATAGCTACAAGGAGACACAGCAACAAGGGGACACAGCAACAAGGGATCACAGCAACAAGGGGACAGTAACAAGGGGTCACAGCAACAAGGGGACACAACAAAAAGGGGACACACCAACAAGGGGACACAGCAACAAGGGACCACAGCAACAAGGGGACACAACAACAAGGGAACACAGTAACAAGGGGTCACAGCAACAAGGGGACACAGCAACAAGGGATCACAGCGACAAGGGGACACAACAACAAGGTGTTGCAAATAAGAAATTTTATAAAGAACTTCAGAATGTGGTCTGTTACTATTTTCTTCATAGGCAACAAGATTTGGGATCACAGATACTTCAAGGTATTTTAGAGTCTAGGGGAAATAATTTCAACTGGGAAACTCCATAGAATAATATTCAAATTTATTAAAGTATTTAAATACAATACTTTATCTTCTCTCTGTAGTTAATGTAACTTAATACTTTGTACAATAAATTTACAATATACATTTAGTTCAAAATCATGGAAATATCACATTAATAGGGAAGAATAATTATTCTTCCAGTAATTAAGTCTTCACTAACATTTACGTCTTTGTCTTAACAAGACTGTGTAAACTCAAACTACAAAATATACAAGATTCAACAAGACCTTTGAATCCGGCCGTAAAGAAAGTAGAAAGCAAGAGTTCGTCTGAGAAGACGTATCTCTATGGATTACTGAACTGACCAAGAATATAAATAACAAAAGAATCTTCAGAGCAATGAGGAACAAACTGAGTCAGCTCTAGAGACTAATTCTCAAACCCATTTAAACTGTACACCCTAAGAGAGAACCAATATACGATCAGCTGTCAAGGCTAGAGCAGGGAGCGCACTGACTACCTGCCAGTTCCTTTGACCCGTCGTCAGGTTGGATCACCTGACCCAAACGTCAGTCAGCCGGACATAAACAATTGAACAATTCACCGGATGGTTCCGAGACTTACGCTCTATATACATAATAATCCTACCTAATAATAATAATAATAATAATAATAATATAGGGATAATACCATGGCATTTTTTATATATTTTAACAGATAATAATATAATGCCGAAAGTCTCTATTCTAACTATAAATGGGGACTTTTAAGCTGTAATATTAAGTGATGATCATATTCTCTTACAATAGTTAAATATCAAAGGATAACCAATCTCCAAGATATAACACCCCCCCGTACGACAATAGGTCGCAGTAGGGAGTTTGCAAGCATCCCCGTTAATATCTCCTTTATAGTAAGCGTCCTCTTGGTAAATAAGGCATGTAGGACGACGGAAGAATGGAGATGAAAGAACTCGATCAGCATGGTTATTTGCCAGAGGATGAGCTTCTGGAACAATGGCCGGAAGAACTATCTGGAGTGGCATCCATCACAATTCGAGAATAGGAGTCTCAGACATATGACTGTCAGGGTCATCCATGTGGACTCAATACTTCGTCCCATCAAGGAAACTGTTTTCATAATCATACTGTCAATATAAAAGAAAATCATTAACAAAAAATATATAACATATATATATATATATATATATAAATTAGGATCTAAGAGTACTCATCTCTTAACTTTACATTTTAAGGTATATATATATATATATATTTTTTTTTTCAGGGGCAAGAAAGGGCATCAGCAATTATGTTAAGAGTTCCACTTAAGTGTTGAATACTAATCAAATAAGGTTGGATCCTCAGAACCCACCTGAGGATCCGGGTGTTCTTTGATTTCATAGAATTAATATAAATTAAAGGGTTGTGATCAGAAAATACCATAATTTTATGGGGGGAGGTTCCCAGATAAACGTCAAAATGTTCCAAAGATATTACTAGGGCAAGAGCTTCTTTCTCTACAGTTGCGTAATTCTTTTGGTGACGTTTCAACTTTGAAGAAAAATAAGATATAGGATGCAAAATATCAGTAGAGGGGGATTTCTGAAGTAACACCGCCCCCACAGCATAACCGCTGGTATCAATGTGTAAATAGAAGGGTTGATTAAAGTCAGGACTTTTCAATACGGGTGACGAAGAAAACAACTGCTTCAACCGATTAAAAGCTATCTCACAATCTTTCGACCAGCAAAACTTCATCTTACTACTGGTCAGCTCAGTAAGAGGAGATGCAACCTGAGAAAAATTAGGACAGAAATGTCGATAATAACCAGTCATTCCAAGGAACCTCTGTACAGACTTTCTATCTTGAGGGATAGGAAACTCGGCAATGGCCCTAACTTTTACATCAACAGGATGTACCTCACCCTGGCTTATACAAAAACCGAGGTATTTAATCTTGGCTTGTCCAAACTGACACTTGGCTAAATTTATGGTGAAGTTGTACTCCTCTAACTTCTTAAATAAGGTTTCCAGGTGAATTAAGTGTTGCTCCCATTCATTGCTATATATAGCAAGATCATCTAGATATGCATCCACTCCTAAATCATTGGTCAGCAGGTTCATCAGGCGCTGAAAGGTAGAGGCCGCATTACACAACCCAAAGGGCATAACGTGATAATTGAATAATCCGCCTTGTATAGTAAATGCGGATATTTCTTGGGCTCGCTGGGTAAGCGGCACTTGGTAATAGCCCCTTAATAAATCCAGGCGGGTGACATAGGCAGCTCCTGATACTCTGTCTATTAGATCATCAATACGGGGTAGTGGGAAATCATCCGGTACCATGAGAGCATTAACCTTACGATAATCAGTGCACATTCTAGAAGTTCCATCAGGCTTGGGAACTAATATACAGGGTGAGGCCCACAGACTTTTACTTCGTTCTATGAGTCCATGGGACAACAAGAATTCTACTTCTTTGTTTAATGCTTCTTGTTTGAGTGGACTTGCCCTATAAAGTGACTGTTTGCAAGGCTTAGCTCCTTGTACATCTATGTCATGAATTCCCAATGTGCAACACCTAGGGACGTCATCGAATAAAACCTCATAACGTAATATCAAGTCTTTGATATCTCTTGCTTTTTCCAAATCAAGGTCCATAAGAAAGATATCAAGAGACTGCAATGTCTCTGAATTTTTTAAATGTACTTCTATGACTTTAGAGATGCTGGGCAGACGTACATTTTTAGTTTCAGCTAAAGGAAGAACTGTCGTAATTGGTACAAGACTAGGATAGTAAGCCTTAAGTTGGTTTATGTGATAAGTACGTTTTTCTTTTCTCTTTCCTGGAGTTCGTAGTACATAATTTACCTCATTGAGCCTCTCAAACACTTCCAAAGGACCTTCATACTTAGGTTGCAGAGCGTGTCCATGTAAAAATTTCTGTGCCATCACACTGTCACTTGGTTTAAAGAAGCGAGAGTGTGTGTTTGTCATAATGCTTCATCTTGGATTGGGCCTTAGCTAAGTTTTTTGAGGCTAATTCCCTCAGTTGTGACAAACGCTTTTGCATTAGAGTTGGAGTTGTTTTAAACGAGGGTTCTGATTTTCTGGTCCATGAATCTTTCAGTACGGCGAGGGGGCCGCATACTTGGTGTCCATAAATTAATTCAAATGGACTAAACCCAGTACTTTCTTGTTCGCTTTCCCTTAAGGCGAACAAGAGAAATGGTATTCCCTCGTCCCAACCTCGGGAAAACTGCTCGCAGTATGCTCTCAACATTGATTTTAATGTTTGATGAAATCGTCCGAGGGCTCCTTGTGACTGAGGGTGATAAGCAACAGAAAATACGGACTTAATTCCGAGGCGAGACAAGGCATCGCAAAACATCTTAGAGGTAAAATTTGAACCTCGATCGGATTGAATTATTCGGGGAATCCCCACCTGTGACAAAAATTTTTGCAAAGCTCGAACAATGATGCGAGAATTAATTTTTCTCAAAGGGATAGCCTCTGGATATCGAGTAACGACATCCATAATTGTAAACAGATATTGATTCCCTTGTTTAGTCCTGAGTAATGGACCAACACAATCTATTATCAGGCGTGAGAAGGGCTCACCACTGACGGGAATCGGAATGAGGGGAACTGGTGGAGGTGTGTGCAAAGGTTTGCCGGTCACTTGCCAGACTTGACAACTTTTTAGATAGCTTTCCACCGTCTCCTTCATTCTGGGCCAATGAAAATGCTTGGCTATTTTGCCCAGCATTTTCTTTACTCCCAAATGTCCTCCTATGGGACTATGGTGGGCGAAACTAATAGCCAATTCTCTAAAGGTGTTAGGTAGCACTACTAGATGTTTGCTGGTAGACAGATGATCGTCGGAAGACAAAAGAGACTTTTCCTTTCTCATTAATATACCATTGGCAAGACAGTAACAATTTTCCAGGTCTTGGGCGTCGTCTTCTGTAATAGCTATCTCTCGTAATTTCTCTAGGGATGGATCAACAAACTGATCCCTTATTAAATCTTCTTTCGATAGCATTTTAATATCAGAATCTTGAAAAGGGCCGATCATAGAATATTTCAGATTTGAAGATCCAGGTTGCAAGGATTGGCTGAACAATAAACCGAGACCTAAATCCTCGCCTTCACTTAGGCCCTCAGTTGACAAAGGATTTTGAGGCGCTCTAGACATTGCTCTAGTTATAACATTGAGAGGAAATAAGGTAGGAGCCTCTTTTCGAGCTTCTATGGCATAGTTAATGTCAGTAGAATTATCAATAACTAGAGGCTCTTGGCTTATACCCGGATAGTCTAGATCATTGCCTATGAGTAAGTCAATGCCCTGAATAGGAAAAGCTTCACTGGATATACCTACCGACACAAAGCCAGTATAGGTTGGTGTTTGGATGTATATCCTATGGAGAGGCACTCTTATAATGGTGCCTCCATAGGCTTCTAATAACACATCTAGCTTGGTGTGAGTCCTATCATTTATGGGAAGTATGCCCTCCTTTAATAAGGTTAAATAACTTCCAGTATCATGGAAGAAATTAACTTCAACTAATTGAGCCTCGTCTATCCCAACTTTCACTTTAGCAAAGTAGGGACTCATAGCTGAGTGAATATCTTGTTCTGAAATAGCTCTAGTATTGAGTCATCTAGAATGACTACTGATTCGTTCTTACGAACCTTGTTCGGTACTAGGGTTCAGTTTCTTTTGAGTTGTCGATGAAGATATTACCTGAGTTGGGAAACAAAGTCGCTCGTTCCTGGTATCCCTCTCTAGCCAATAACGGTGTTTCCTTAAATGCCCTTTTTTATTACAATAAGTGCAGTTCAACTCACTGTTATGCCTTAGTGGTTTTGAACTTTTCCTAGAGTTAGATCTAAATTTATTATTAATGGATGTGGAGGCAACATAGGAGGTCGAGAAAGGATTCTGTATGCGATGCATCTCTGTAAAATTGGATCGTCCTTTCTTAGGGGCATATTTAGTCACTGTTTCCTTACTTTTTGTTTTGCCAATCAATTGTTGAGATATTTCATAATTATCGGTGAGCAAGGCTGTTTCTAGTATATTTACTATGGGGCAACTAATCAAATACCTATACAAGTCTTCTGGTAAATTATTATAGAAATCCTCATGCAGGATCAACTGGGAAAGATTTTCCATAGTTTTACAGTTAGAAGCTCTACACCATCTCTCAAAAGCGATTTTCTTTTCACATGCAAAATCTACATACGACTGAGTTGGCTGGCGTTTTAATGCTCTAAAGGTTTTTTGATAACTTACTGGGAGGAGATCATAAGCCTCAAGGATAGCCTTCTTAACGGAATCATAATTCACATACTTCTCAAAAGGTAACGTAGCCGTACAACTTTGAGCTTTACCAGACAACGAAGTATGTAATAAGGTTGCCCAGTGTTGTCGGGGCCAGCGCATAGCACGTGCTTCATTCTCAAAGACTTCAAAATAAGTATCTAAATCTCTGTCATTAAACCTTGGAACCATAGATGCGGCTTTTTGTATATTGAAAGCATCATTTGAGGATTCAGTACATCTTTCACTCACATTACCTTCTTGTTGTTGTCTTATATAGCGGAGCATTTCCCTTTGAAAGTCTTCTTCATTTAATTTACGCTGAGCCTCAATTTGAGCAGTCTATAAAATAGTCTCTCTAATTTCTCAAACTGACTTTGAGAAATATGCCCCGACGGTATCGAAAATGAGGGAATTGAACTGGCGGTATGTGGATATTCCTTTGGACGTGCACCTTGGTGAGGGCCAGGCTGACTATTAATAGGAATTCCTTCAGTAACGGGCGAATGCGGAACAGCAGTTGCACCCTGCAGTACTTCATCTACTTTACTAGAAGCCAAAGCGGGACCTAATCTATCGGGTTCAATTTCAATTTCAACTCCTTGAAATTGTTCTTCTAATACTTCAAATCTTGACTGGTAGCTTACTTGAGAAACTAAACTTTCAGAGTCAGAATCTCCTGCTACATGATCGTCAGAGGCCCCCGGAAACAATTTGTTTCTAATTATTGCCCTTACTGTATTGGCTGTGTAATATCTATCGTATGGTACTCCCAATTTACGGGCTATCTGCCAGCACGTTTGAAGTTTCAAGGAGTCCAGCTTTGACAATGTTAAATCTTCAAATAACTCTTTAATGTGATCTTCCATGATCAAAATTTTGAAATTAACTAAAGATAAATTCCCAGTATATAGCTTTAATATTGTTCTTTTGATCAATGTCTTAGAACAACAGAGATCCCGGACAGGCCCCCATTTGTTGCGAATAAGAAATTTTATAAAGAACTTCAGAATGTGGTCTGTTACTATTTTCTTCATAGGCAACAAGATTTGGGATCACAGATACTTAAAGGTATTTTAGAGTCTAGGCGAAATAATTTCAACTGGGAAACTCCATAGAATAATATTCAAATTTATTAAAGTATTTAAATACAATACTTTATCTTCTCTCTGTAGTTAATGTAGTTAATGTAACCTCCCCCTCTTCAACCTCCCCCTCATCAACCTCCTCCTCTTCAACCTCCCCTCATCAACCTCCCCCTCATCAACCTCCCCCTCATCAACCACCCCCTCATCAACCTCCCCCCTCATCAACCTCCCCCCCTCATCAACCTCCCCCTCATCAACCTCCCCCTCATCAACCTCCTTCCTCATCAACCTCCCCCTCATCAACCTCCCCCTCATCAACCTCCCCCTCATCAACCTCCCCCCCTCATCAACCTCCCCCTCATCAACCTCCCCTCATCAACCTCCCCCTCATCAACCTCCCATCTCATCAACCTCCCTCTCATCAACCTCCTCCCTCATCAACCTCCCCCTCATCAACCTCCCCCTCATCAACCTCCCATCTCATCAACCTCCCCCTCATCAACCTCCTCCCTCATCAACCTCCCTCTCATCAACCTCCCCCTCATCAACGTCCCCCTCATCAACCTCCCATCTCATCAACCTCCCCCTCATCAACCTCCCCCTCATCAACCTCCCCCTCATCAACCGCCCCCCTCATCAACCTCCCTCTCATCAAACTCCCCCTCATCAACCTCCTCCTCTTCAACCTACCCCTCATCAACCTTCCCCCCTCATCAACCTCCCAATCTCATCAACCTCCCCTCATCAACCTCCCCCTGAACAACCTCCCCCCTCATCAACCTCTCCCCTTATCAACCTCCCCCTCAAACAACCTCCCCCTCATTAACCTCCCTCCTCATCAACCTCCCCCTCATCAACCTCCCCCTCATTAACCTCCCCCCTCATCAACCTCCTACTCATCAACCTCCCGCTCATCAACCTCCCCCTCATCATCCTCCCCCTCATCTACCTCCCCCTCATCAACCTCCCCCTCATCAACCTCCTCATCAACCTCCCCCTCATCAACCTCCTCCTCATCATCCTCCCCCTCATCAACCTCCCCCTCATTAACCTCCCCCTCATCAATCTCCCCCTCATCAACCTCCCCCTCATCAACCTCCCTTTCATCAACCTCCCCCTCATCAACCTCCCCCTTCATCAACCTCCCCCTCATCAACCTCCCCCTTCATCAACCTCCCCCTCATCAACCTCCCATTCATCAACTTTCCCCCTCATCAACCTCCCCCTCATCAACCACCCCCTTCATCAACCTCCCCCGTCATCAACCTCCCCCTCATCAACCTCCCCCTCATCAACCTCCCCCTTCATCAACCTCCCCCGTCATCAATCTCCCCCTCATCAACCTCCCCCTCATCAACCTCCCCCTCATCAACCTCCCCCTTCATCAACCTCCCCCGTCATCAACCTCCCCCTCATCAACCTCCCCCTCATCAACCTCCCCCTTCATCAACCTCCCCCGTCATCAACCTCCCCCTCATCAACCTCCCCCTCATCAACCTCCCCTTCATCAACCTTCCTCCCTCATCAACCTCCCCCTCATCAACCTCCCCCTTCATCAACCTCCCCCGTCATCAGCCTCCCCCTCATCAACATCCCCCTCATCAACCTCCCCCTTCATCAACCTCCCCCGTCATCAACCTCCCCCTCATCAACCTCCCCCTCATCAACCTCCCCCTTCATCAACCTCCCCCGTCATCAACCTCCCCTTGATCAACATCCCCCTCATCAACCTCCCCTTCATCAAACCTCCCCTTTATCAACCTTCCCCCTCATCAACCTCCCCCTCATCAACCTTCCCCCCTCATCAACCTCCCCCTCATCAACCTCCCCTTCATCAACCTTCCCCCTCATCAACCTCCCCCTCATCAACCTCCCCCGTCATCAGCCTCCACTCATCAACCTCCCCCTCATCAACCTCCCCCTCATCAACCTCCCCCTTCATCAACCTCCCCCTTCATCAACCTCCCCCGTCATCAACCTCCCCCTCATCAACCTCCCCCCTCATCAACCTCCCCCTTCGTCAACCTCCCCCGTCATCAACCTCCCCCTCATCAACCTCCCCCTTCATCAACCTCCCCCTTCATCAACCTCCCCCGTCATCAACCTCCCCCTCATCAACCTCCCCCTTCATCAACCTCCCCCTCATCAACCTCCCATTCATCAACCTTCCCCCTCACCAACCTCCCCCTCATCAACCTCCCCGTCATCAACCTCCCCCTCATCAACCTCCCCCTCATCAACCTTCCCCCTCATGAACCTCTCCCTCATCAACCTCCCCTTCATCAACCTTCCCCCCTCATCAACCTCCCCCTCATCAACCTCCCCTTCATCAACCTTCCCCCCTCATCAACCTCCCCCTCATCAACCTTCCCCCCTCATCAACCTCGCCCTCATCAACCTCCCCTTCGTCAACCTTCCCCCCTCATCAACCTCCCCTTCATCAACCTTCCCCCCTCATCAACCTCCCCCTCATCAACCTTCTCCCCTCATCAACCTCCCCCTCATCAACCTCCCCTTCATCAACCTTCCCCCCTCATCAACCTCCCCTTCATCAACCTTCCCCCCTCATCAACCTCCCCCTCATCAACCTTCCCCTCATCAGCCCCCCCTCATCAACCTTCCCCTTCATCAACCTTCCCCCCTCATCAACCTCCCCCGTCATCTCCCTCCCCCTCATCAACCCCCCCTCATCAACCTCCCCCGTCATCAACCTCCCCCGTCATCAACCTCCCCCTCATCAACCTCCCCCTCATCAACCTCCCCCCTCATCAAACTCCCCCCTTATCAACCTCCCCCTCATCAACCTCCCCCTCATCAACCTCCCCCCTCATCAACCTCCCCCTCATCAACCTCCCCCCTCATCAACTTCCCCCTCATCAACCTCCCCCTCATCAACCTCCCCCCTCATCAACCTCCCCCTCATCAACCTCCCCCTCATCAACCTCCCCCCTCATCAACCTCCCCTCATCAACCTCCCCCCTCATCAACCTCCCCCTCATCAACCTTCCCCCTCATCAGCCTCCCCCTCATCAACCTCCCCTTCATCAACCTTCCCCCCTCATCAACGTCCCCCGTCATCTACCTCCCCCTCATCAACCTCCCCCGTCATCAACCTCCCCCGTCATCAACCTCCCCCGTCATCAACCTCCTCCCTCATCAACCTCCCCCTCATCAACCTCCCCCTCATCAACCTACCCCCTCATCAACCTTCCCCCTCATCAACCTCCCCCTCATCAACCTCCCCCTCATCAACCTCCCCCCCTCATCAACCTCCCCCTCATCAACCTCCCCCCTCATCAACCCCCCCCCTCATCAACCTCCCCCTCACAACCTCCCCCCTCATCAACCTCCCCCCTCATCAACCTCCCCCATCATCAACCTCACACCCCCTCATCAGCCTCCCCCTCATCACCTCCCCCTCATCAACCTCCCCCTCATCAACCTCCCCCGTCATCAACCTCCCCCGTCATCAACCTCCCCCGTCATCAACCTCCCCCTCATCAACCTCCCCCCTCATCAACCTCCCCCTCATCAACCTCCCCCCCCTCATCAACCTCCCCCTCATGAACCTCCCCCTCATGAACCTCCCCCTCATCAACTCCCCCAACCCCCTATCAACCTCCCCTCATCAACCTCCCCCGTCATCAACCTCCCCCGTCATCAACCTCCCCCTCATCAACCTCCCCCTCATCAACTCCCCTCATCAACCTCCCCCCTCATCAACCTCCCCCGTCATCTCACCTCCCCTCATCAACCTCCCCCGTCATCAACCTCCCCTCATCAACCTCCCCTCATCAACCTCCCCCTCATCAACCTCCCCCTCATCAACCTCCCCCTCATCAACCTCCCCTCATCACCCCCCCTCATCAACCTCCCCCTCATCAACCTCCCCCTCATCAACCTCCCCCGTCATCAACCTCCCCTTCATGAACCCCCCTCATCAACCTCCCCCTCATCAACCTCCCCCTCATCAACCTCCCCCTCAACCTCCCCCGTCATCAACCCCTTTCATGAACCTCCCCCTCATCAACCTCCCCCTCATCAACCTCCCCCTCATCAACCTCCCCCTCATCAACCTCCCCCTCATCAACCTCCCCTTTCATGAACCTCCCCTCATAACCCCCCCTCATCAACCTCCCCCTCATCAACCTCCCCCTCATCAACCTCCCCCTCATCAACCTCCCCCATCATCAACCTCCCCTTTCATGAACCTCCCCCTCTCAACCTCCCCCTCATCAACCTCCCCCTCATCAACCTCCCCCTCATCACACCTCCCCCTCATCAACCTCCCCCCCATCAACCTCCCCTTTCATGAACCTCCCCCTCATCAACCTCCCCCTCATCAACCTCCCCCTCATCAACCTCCCCCTCATCAACCTCCCCCTCATCAACCTCCCCCTCATCAACCTCCCCTTTCATGAACCTCCCCCTCATCAACCTAATCCCCTCATCAACCCCCCTCATGCAACCTCCCCCTCATCAACCTCCCCCTCATCAACCTCCCCTCATCAACCTCCCCCCTCATCAACCTCCCCCTCATCAACCCCCCCTCATCAACCTCCCCTTCATCAACCTCCCCCTCATCAACCTCCCCCTCATCAACCTCCCCTCATCAACCCCCCCCCATCAACCTCCCCCCTCAACCTCCCCCCATCAACCTCCCCCTCATCAAACCTCCCCCTCATCAACCTCCCCCTCATCAACCTCCCCCTCATCAACCTCCCTCAAACTCCCCTCATCAACCTCCCCCTCATCAACCTCCCCTCATCAACCTCCCCCTCATCAACCTCCCCCTCATCAACCTCCCCCCTCATCAACCTCCCCCTCATCAACCTCCCCCGTCATCAACCTCCCTTTCATGAACCTCCCCTCATCAACCTCCCCCCTCATCAACCTCCCCCTCATCAACCTCCCCCTCATCAACCTCCCCCTCATCAACCTCCCCATCAACCTCCCCTTTCATGAACCTCCCCCTCATCAACCTCCCCCTCATCAATCCTCCCCCTCATCACCTCCCCCTCATCAACCTCCCCCTCATCAACCTCCCCCGTCATCAACCTCCCCTTCATGAACCTCCCCCTCATCAACCTCCCCCTCATCAACCTCCCCCTCATCAACCTCCCCCTCATCAACCTCCCCCTCATCAACCTCCCCCGTCATCAACCTCCCCTTCATGAACCTTCCCCCTCATCAACCTCCCCCTCATCAACCTCCCCTTCATAACCTCCCCCTCATCAACCTCCCCCTCATCAACCTCCCCCTCATCAACCTCCCCCTCATCAACCTCCCCTTCATGAACCTCCCCCTCATCAACCTCCCCCTCATCAACCTCCCCCTCAATCAACCTCCCCCTCTAACCTCCCCCCTCATCAACCTCCCCCCTCATCAACCTCCCCTCATCAACCTCCCCCTCATCAACCTCCCCCTCATCAACCTCCCCCCTCATCAACCTCCCCCCTCATCAACCTCCCCCTCATCAACCTCCCCCCTCATCAACCTCCCCCTCTCAACCTCCCCCTCATCAACCTCCACCTCATGAACCTCCCCTTTCATAACCTCCCCCTCATCAACCCCCCCTCATCAACCTCCCCCTCATCAACCTCCCCCTCATCAATTCCCCCCTCATCAACCTCCCCCTCATCAACCTCCCCCTCATCAACCTCCCCCTCATCAACCTCCCCCCTCATCAACCTCCCCCCTCATCAACCTCCCCCTCATCAACCTCCCCCCTCATCACCTCCCCCCTCATCAACCTCCCCCCTCATCAACCTCCCCCCTCATCAACCTCCCCCTCATCAACCTCCCCCGTCATCAACCTCCCCTTTCATGAACCTCCCCCTCATCAACCTCCCCCTCATCAACCTCCCCCCTCATCAACCTCCCCCTCATCAACCTCCCCCCTCATCAACCTCCCCCTCATCAACCTCCCCCTCATCAACCTCCCCCTCATCAACCTCCCCCTCATCAACCTCCCCCCTCATCAACCTCCCCCCTCATCAACCTCCCCCTCATCCCACACCTCCCCCTCATCAACCCCCCTCCCCCCCATCAACCTCCCCCCTCATCAACCTCCCCCTCATCAACCTCCCCCGTCATCAACCTCCCCTTTCATGAACCTCCCCCCTCATCAACCCCCCCCACATCACCTCCCCCCTCATCAACCTCCCCCCTCATCAACCTCCCCTCATCAACCTCCCCCTCATCAACCTCCCCCTCATCAACCTCCCCCCTCATCAACCTCCCCCCCTCATCAACCTCCCCCTCATCACCCCCCCTCATCAACCTCCCCCTCATCCAACCTCCCCCTCATCAAACCCTCCCTCATCAACCTCCCCCTCATCAACCTCCCCCCTCATCAACCTCCCCTTTCATGAACCCCCCTCATCAACCTCCCCCCTCATCAACCTCCCCCTCATCAACCTCCCCCCTCATCAACCCTCCTTCAACCTCCCCCTCATCAACGCTCCCCCTCATCAACCTCCCCCTCATCAACCCCCCCTCATCAACCTCCCCCTCATCAACCTCCCCCTCATCAACCTCCCCCTCATCAACCGCCCGCTCATCAACCTCCCCCTCATCAACCTCCCCCCTCATCATCAACCTCCCCCCTCATCAACTCCCCCCTCATCAACCTCCCCCTCATCAACCTCCCCTCATCAACCTCCCCTTTCATAACCCCCCCTCATCCACCCCCCCTCATCAACCTCCCCCCTCATCAACCTCCCCCTCATCAACCTCCCCTCATCAACCTCCCCCTCATCAACCTCCCCTTTCATGAACCTCCCCCTCATCAACCTCCCCCCTCATCAACCTCCCCCTCATCAACCTCCCCCCTCATCAACCTCCCCCTCATCAACCTCCCCCCCCTCATCAACCTCCCCCTCATCAACCTCCCCCTCATCAACCTCCCCCTCATCAACCTCCCCCTCATCAACCTCCCCCTCATCAACCTCCCCCTCATCAACCTCCCCCCTTCATCAACCTCCCCCTCATCAAC
Organism: Cherax quadricarinatus; assembly: GCF_026875155.1. Lineage (NCBI taxonomy): Eukaryota > Metazoa > Arthropoda > Malacostraca > Decapoda > Parastacidae > Cherax > Cherax quadricarinatus. The sequence continues at coordinate 15,884,353 of NC_069405.1, read as the reverse complement.
TCCCCCTCATCAATCCCCCCTCATCAACCTCCCCCTCATCAACCTCCCCCTCATCAACCCTCCCCTTATCAACCTCCCCCTCATCAACCTCCCCCTCATCAACCTCCCCCTCATCAACCTCCCCTTTCATGAACCTCCCCCTCATCAACCTCCCCCCTCATCAACCTCCCCCCTCATCAACCTCCCCCCTCATCAACCTCCCCCTCATCAACCTCCCCCTCATCAACCTCCCCCTCATCAACCTCCCCCTCATCAACCTCCCCCTCATCAACCTCCCCCTCATCAACCTCCCCCCTCATCAACCTCCCCCCTCATCAACCTCCCCTCATCAACCTCCCCCTCATCAACCTCCCCCTCATCAACCTCCCCCTCATCACCTCCCCCTCATCAACCTCCCCCCTCATCAACCTCCCCCTCATCAACCTCCCCCTCATCAACTCCCCCTCATCAACCTCCCCCTCATCAACCTCCCCCTCATCAACCTCCCCCTCATCAACCTCCCCCTCATCAACCCCCCCCTCATCAACCTCCCCTCATCAACCCCCCCTCATCAACCTCCCCCTCATCAACCTCCCCTCATCAACCTCCCCCTCATCAACCTCCCCCCCCTCATCAACCTCCCCCCTCATCAACCTCCCCTCATCAACCTCCCCCTCATCAACCTCCCCCCTCATCAAACCTCCCCCTCATCAACCTCCCCTTCATAACCTCCCCCTCATCAACCTCCCCCCTCATCAATCACCTACCCCTCCCTCAACCTCCCCCTCATCACCTCCCCCTCATCAACCTCCCCCTCATCAACTCCCTAACTCCCCCTCATCAACCTCCCCTTCATCAACCTCCCCCTCATCAACCTCCCCTCATCACCTCCCCCTCATCAAACCTCCCCCTCATCAACCTCCCCCTCATCAACCTCCCCCCTCATCAACCTCCCCCTCATCAACCTCCCCCTCATCAACCTCCCCCTCATCAACCTCCCCTCATCAACCTCCCCCGATCATCAACCTCCCCCTCATCAACCTCCCCCTCATCAACCTCCCCCTCATACCCCCCCCCCTCATCAACCTCCCCTTTCATGAACCTCCCCCTCATCAACCTCCCCCCTCATCAACCTCCCCCTCATCAACCTCCCCCCTCATCAACCTCCCCCTCATCAACCTCCCCCTCATCAACCTCCCCCTCATCAACCTCCCCTCATCAACCTCCCCCTCATCAACCTCCCCCTCATCCACCCCCCCATCAACCTCCCCTCATCAACCTCCCCCTCATCAACCTCCCCCTCATCAACCTCCCCCTCATCAACCCCCCCCTCATCAACCTCCCCCTCATCAACCTCCCCCTCATCAACCTCCCCCTCATCAACCTCCCCCTCATCAACCTCCCCCTCATCAACCTCCCCCTCATCAACCTCCCCCTCATCAACCTCCCCCTCATCAACCTCCCCCTCATCAACCTCCCCTCATCAACCTCCCCCTCATCAACCTCCCCTCATCCACCTCCCCCTCATCAAACCTCCCCCTCATCAACCTCCCCCCTCATGAACCTCCCCCTCATCAACCTCCCCCTTCATCAACCTCCCCCTCATCAACCTCCCCCCTCATCAACCTCCCCCTCATCAACCTCCCCCGTCATCAACCTCCCCCTCCTCATCACCTCCCCCTCATCAACCTCCCCCTCATGAACTACCTCCCCCTCATGAACCTCCCCCTCATCAACCTCCCCTCATCAACCTCCCCCTCATCAACCTCCCCCTCATCAACCTCCCCCTCATCAACCTCCCCCTCATCAACCTCCCCCTCATCCCAAACCCCCCCCATCATCAACCTCCCCCTCATCAACCTCCCCCTCATCAACCTCCCCCTCATCAACCTCCCCCTCATCAACCTCCCCCCTCATCAACCTCCCCCTCATCAACCTCCCCCTCATCAACCTCCCCCTCATCAACCTCCCCCCTCATGAACCTCCCCCTCATCAACCTCCCCCTCATCAACCTCCCCCTCATCAACCTCCCCCTCATCAACCTCCCCCTCATCAACCTCCCCCTCATCAACCTCCCCCTCACCAGACCTCCCCCTCATCAACCTCCCCCTCATCAAACCTCCCCCTCATCAACCTCCCCCTCATCAAACCTCCCCCTCATCAACCCCCCACCTCCCCCTCATCAACCTCCCCCTCATCAACCTCCCCCTCATCAACCTCCCCCTCATCCAACCTCCCCCTCATCAACCTCCCCCTCATCAACCTCCCCTCATCAACCTCCCCCTCATCAACCTCCCCCTCATCAACCTCCCCCTCATCAACCTCCCCGTCATCAACCTCCCCCTCATCAACTCCTAACCCCCCCTCATCAACCCCCCGTCATCAACCTCCCGTCATCAACCTCCCCCTCATCAACCTCCCCTCATCAACCTCCCCCCATCAACCTCCCCCTCATCAACCTCCCCCTCATCCAACCTCCCCTCATCAACCTCCCCCTCATCAACCTCCCCCCCATCAACCTCCCCCTCATCAACCTCCCCCTCATCAACCTCCCCCTCATCAACCTCCCCCTCATCAACCTCCCCCTCATCAACCTCCCCCTCATCAACCTCCCCCTCATCAATCCCCCTCATCAACCCCCCCCTCATCAACCTCCCCCTCATCAACCTCCCCCTCATCAACCTCCCCCTCATCAACCTCCCCCTCATCAACCTCCCCCTCATCAACCTCCCCCTCATCAACCTCCCCCCTCATCCACCTCCCCCTCATCAACCTCCCCCTCATCAACCTCCCCCTCATCCACCTCCCCCCTCATCAACCTCCCCCTCATCAACCTCCCCTCATCAACCTCCCCCTCATCAACCTCCCCCTCATCAACCTCCCCTCATCAACCTCCCCCTCATCCACCTCCCCCTCATCAACCTCCCCTCATCAACTCCCCGCATCAACCTCCCCTCATCAACCTCCCCCTCATCAACCTCCCCCTCATCAACCACTCCCCTCATCAACCTCCCCCTCATCAACCTCCCCCTCATCAAACCTCCCCCCCTCATCCACCTCCCCCTCATCAACCTCCCCCTCATCAACCTCCCCTCATCACCTCCCCCTCATCAACCTCCCCCTCATCAACCTCCCCCTCATCAACCTCCCCCTCATCACCTCCCCGTCATCAACCTCCCCCCTCATCCAACCCTCCCCCTCATCAACCTCCCCCCCTCATCAACCTCCCCCGTCATCAACCTCCCCTCATCAACCTCCCCCTCATCAACCTCCCCCTCATCAACCTCCCCTCATCAACCTCCCCCTCATCAACCTCCCCTCATCAACCTCCCCCTCATCAACCTCCCCGTCATCAACCTCCCCGTCATCAACCTCCCCGTCATCAACCTCCCCCTCATCAACCTCCCCGTCATCAACCTCCCCCTCATCAACCCCTCTCAACCCCCTCATCAACCTCCCCCTCATCAACCTCCCCCTCATCAACCTCCCCCTCATCAACCTCCCCCTCATCAACCTCCCCCTCTCATTCACCTCCCCCTCATCAACCTCCCCCTCATCAACCTCCCCCGTCATCAACCTCCCCTCATCAACCTCCCCTCATCCACCTCCCCTCATCAAACCTCCCCCTCATCAACCTCCCCCTCATCAACCTCCCCCTCATCAACCTCCCCCTCATCAACCTCCCCCTCATCACCTCCCCCTCATCAACCTCCCCCTCATCAACCTCCCCCTCATCCCCCTCCCCTCAACCTCCCCCCTCATCAACCTCCCCCTCATCAACCTCCCCCTCATCAACCTCCCCCTCATCAACCTCCCCCTCATCAACCTCCCCTCATCAACCTCCCCCTCATCAACCTCCCCCTCATCAACCTCCCCCTCATCAACCTCCCCCTCATCAACCTCCCCCTCATCAACCTCCCCCTCATCAACCTCCCCCTCATCACCTCCCCTCAACCCTCCCCCTCATCAACCTCCCCCTCATCAACCTCCCCCTCATCAACCTCCCCCTCATCAACCTCCCCCTCATCAACCCTCCCCCTCATCAACCTCCCCCTCATCAACCTCCCCCTCATCAACCTCCCCCTCATCAACCTCCCCTCATACCTCCCCCCTCATCAACCTCCCCCTCATCAACCTCCCCCTCATCAACCTCCCCCTCATCAACCTCCCCCTCATCCAACCTCCCCCTCATCAACCTCCCCCTCATCAACCTCCCCCTCATCAACCTCCCCCTCATCACCTCCCCTCATCACCTCCCCTCTCAACCTCCCCCTCATCAACCTCCCCCTCATCAACCTCCCCCTCATCAACCTCCCCCTCATCAACCTCCCCCCTCATCAACCTCCCCCTCATCAACCTCCCCTCATCAACCTCCCCCTCATCAACCTCCCCCTCATCAACCTCCCCCTCATCAACCTCCCCCTCATCAACCTCCCCCTCATCAACCTCCCCCTCATCAACCTCCCCCTCATCAACCTCCCCTCATCAACCTCCCCCTCATCACCTCCCCCTCATCAACCTCCCCCCTCATCAACCTCCCCCTCATCAACCTCCCCCTCATCAACCTCCCCCTCATCAACCCCCCCTCATCAACCTCCCCCTCATCAACCTCCCCCTCATCAACCTCCCCCTCATCAACCTCCCCCTCATCAACCTCCCCCTCATCAACCTCCCCCTCATCAACCTCCCCCTCATCAACCTCCCCCTCATCAACCTCCCCCTCATCAACCTCCCCCTCATCAACCTCCCCCTCATCAACCTCCCCCCTCATCAACCTCCCCCTTCATCAACCTCCCCCTCATCAACCTCCCCCTCATCAACCTCCCCTCATCAACCTCCCCCTCATCAACCTCCCCCTCATCAAACCCTCCCCCTCATCAACCTCCCCCTCATCAACCTCCCCTCATCAACCTCCCCCTCATCAACCTCCCCCTCATCAACCTCCCCCTCCAACCTCCCCCTCATCAACCTCCCCCTCATCAACCCCCCCATCAACTCCCCCCATCACCTCCCCCTCATCAACCTCCCCCTCATCAACCTCCCCCTCATCAACCTCCCCACACAACCTCCCTCATCAACCTCCCCTCATCAACCTCCCCTCATCAACTCCCCTATCAACCTCCCCCTCATCAACCTCCCCCTTCTAACCGTCTTCCCCTCATCAACCTCCCCCTCATCAACTCCCCTCATCAACCTCCCCCTCAATCCAACTCCCCAACCCTCCCCCAAATCCAACAAAAATCAGAACAAAACACTAATATAAACCTTTGTCTCTCTAGTGAACATCGCACTTTTAATGTCCTTTTTCATCAACTACCACATGACATTTGAACTATTAAACCTCCATCATTCTGACCACTATAATGTCTCAAATCACTAAAAATAATCATCAAATACTACATACCCATCAGGTCTTTTGGGCATTATGAACTACGAAAACTTTTCCTTTATCGCCTCCCTTCTTAACCTCTGACCAGGTACAAACCCGTCGACTGCAGGATGAACCCATTCTGCCCTATAATGATCAACAAGTCACTTAATAAAATAAGCATGCCGGCCATTACATGCTCACACATCAGATTTTTTTTTAAGGAGATAATGCGTTATGAAACTCTCAACTCCGAGGTCATGGCAGCGTTCCTTCTTCAACCTTCAACATTATTTGCTAACAAAACTCCTCATAGAAACCACTTTTCTTAATTAATATCAATAGTTGCCATTCCTAGCCTGCTATCAACCATGCGCCGTATGGCCACCTACCGCCACTTATTCAAGGGTGCCACAATCCTTTTTGCATAAAGACATAAGGTCAGTTTTGAAAGTACATCAACACTGTCCGGAGACACTGGCAGCTTCATCACACCTACAATGTTTCGTAAAAAAAAATCAGCGATAACGAATGTAATCTTTACGAAATTATTAATTGTCAAGATATGTGCCTGGTCCTGAGCCTTGCTCTCTATGACCCATGCGGGTTTAGCGCAGTTAGGTTGTTGGGCACCGTGACCGCCACTTATATAAGTGGTGCTACACTCTTAATGGCACTTTTTTGCATTATGTATTTTTAAGTGTATCTTTAAAGTGTATTACTAAGTGTATCACTATGAGGAGCTTCATTAGAGCTGGATGTATATAGAGAAGCTTTATAACTCTATGGTACCTACACAAAACTAGATCTAATATTTTTTTTCTCACTTTCAGACTGCCAGTCCTGACCAGCTCAGGTAAATCCACTCAAAGTCAGTAGATGATAAGGTGTCTCTCATGTCTACGTAAGTTAGTGGAAGAAAAAAAAGTTTGTAGTTACCCCTTTAATTGGAGTCAACAGAAAATGGGAAGAGGTAAATTAAGTCTGTCAACAGAAAACGGGATGCGGTAAACTTCCAATTTGAAAACAGGGCTTTGTAAACATGCCAAGAGAAAACGGGACTGTGTTAGGCTACAATTCTTGACCCCCCTCCAGGTTGAGGTGGAGCGAACCTCCGCTAACATGGATCAAATCTGATTTCCCCCCCCCCATCCCCTGGTGCTGTACGACACCTTTGGGTTAACTGTTTCCCCATGAATATAATAACTGGACTGTGTTTAGCGGGACATGGAACGAGGCTGTCGGCCGCTGTCATGAATTGGGGCAGTTGCCGGTGATAGTAGTAGTAGTGGTGGTGGTGGTAGTAGTGGTAGTGGTGGTGGTAATGACATTTTATTTTTTCATTAGTCTATGAAGGACAGAATGATTCTGCACTTGTTGTAGTTGTAATCCAGGTGTTGCAGCCGCCCCCTGCACCCACCTTCATCCATGGCTGGTTGCAATAGCCATGGGCTGAGAAATTTGTCCCAAACTATTGTAATCAATATTTCAAGTCACTCCATATGTTATTTTATGTTATTAAGCATGAGCTAAGTTATCTTAGTCTGTGAGTACTTTTGAGAGCCCTACTAGACACGCCTGTGATAACCTCTAGCCACCAGCTAGCAGAATGTTGCACCTTGCAGGATGAGTGCATGAGTACTGTGCGATAAGACCTTCACTGTCGCACTATGTATGGCTCCAGATGACTTATGGTCGTGTGTGTGCTGGAACTGTATGGTCGTGTGTGTCCTGGAACTGTATGGTCGTGTGTGTATGCTGGAACTGTATGGTCGTGTGTGTGTGTGTGCTGGGACTGTATGGTCGTGTGTGTGTGCTGGAACTGTATGGTCGTGTGTGTGCTGGGACTGTATGGTCGTGTGTGTGCTGGGACTGTATGGTCGTGTGTGTGCTGGGACTGTATGGACGTGTGTGTGTGCTGGAATTGTATGGTCGTGTGTGTGCTGGGACTGTATGGTCGTGTGTGTGTGCTGGAACTGTATGGTCGTGTGTGTGCTGGAACTGTATGGTCGTGTGTGTGCTGGGACTGTATGGTCGTGTGTGTGTGCTGGAACTGTATGGTCGTGTGTGTGTGCTGGAACTGTATGGTCGTGTGTGTGTGCTGGAACTGTATGGTCATGTGTGTGTGCTGGAACTGTATGGTCGTGTTTGCAGGGACTATGGTCGTGTGTGCTGGAACTGTATGGTCGTGTGTGAACGACGTCCTGGTTAAAGATCATAGTTAGGCTTGACTCAGATCACTGTGGTTTGATAAACTCACCTTGTTAGATGATTAGTGTTGAAAGTTCTATGAAATACCGACACATATATAACACATATATTCCATGGAGCTGAACTCTTCTCCAGGTTGAGGGACTGACCACCTCAAATACTTTTTCTCCAAGGTTGATGGACTGATTACATCACCTCGTATTTGACTGAAGATGATTAGTGCATTCTAAAGTCCATTTGTGCGTGTTACTGATGTTGGTAGGTGCCTCTCTGTTGATTTCAACTCCCGAGACGTTTACCTGTTTCCCACAACAAGCAGTAATTTCGTGTCCAGTTTGCGAATGTTCACTGCAGAAATGAGGTGAGCATTCACCGCGACCCTCTCTGCGCAATTAGAAAAAAGTAGCAATTGCAAAAAGTATACCTCCTTCCAAGTCAGCAACATGCGAGTATACAGCTGGTATAACTGGTTAAGCCACTTACCAGTATTATCCCACCTACTCTACCCCCACCCGCCCCTTTCCTATATTTCCATCCTCACCCAACGTTCTTCCTTCCCCGTCTTACCAACGCTCTGGTAATTCAAGCTTCAAGTCTCTGCGCACTTGCGCAGCGAATTCCCTGACCAGGCTGGCAGCAACCACAAACAAGAATAACAACCTGTTACCCTGACACACATGGATATTAACCAATATGCCAACTGTAGAACGTCCCTTAACGGGATATTGTTAATCATTGGGGAGACTGATGTATTTTATACTATGATTTTTGTTTGGGTACGAATGTTCCTCTGAACTTCTCCTTTCTCCAGTGGTGGTGAAAGTAGTGGTGGTGGTTGTGGTTGTAGTGGTAGTAGTGGGTATTGTGAGAGAGAAGCCTCAGCACCAGGCGACACAAGAAAGGTTTAAGGTCAAGGTTGTGTTGGGACTCTTGTGTCTACTGCTGTGGACGGTCCTAATGTAGGGGGCAAGTCACCTTAATGTACGTGAGGGAAGTAGGTGGGTGGATAGGTAAGTAGGTGGGTGGGTAGGTAGGTAGGTGGGTGGGTAGGTAAGTAGGTGGATGGGTAGGTAGGTGGGTGGGTAGGTAAGTAGGTGGGTGGGTAGGTAGATAGGTGGGTGGGTATGTAAGTAGGTGGGTGGGTAGGTAGGTAGGTGGGTGGGTAGGCATTGATAGGTAAGTGGAGAAGTATATTACAAGGTAGGTGGGTAAGCTGGTAGACGGGTAGATAACTGTTCAGTAATATTGGTAGACAGCCTTGCAGCTAATAACAAATAGGTAGGCAAGTAATTCATTGGGAGGGTAGGTGGGTAGATAGATGGGTGGGCAGGCAGTTGAATAACCCAGAGTGTCAGCTGCCTCCTGTCCTTCATGTAGTTTCGTCAGCTTCATCAGGACCCAGTGTCAGTAGTGTCAGCTCTCCCCTGCTCTTCATGTAGTTTCGTCAGCTTCATCAGGACCGAGAATGTCAGCTGCATCCTGTCCTTCAGGCAGTTCAGTCAGCTTCATCAGGAACCAGAGTCAGCAACGTCAGCTGCTTCCTCTAAGACCTCAACTAAATCATTTACTCCAGAAATGATTTGAAAATGTCATTAAAAACTGAGAAATAAGTCGTCAGTCATCGACTTGCTGACGCTGGCTGGGATGAATCAGCCAATGGGAGGGCGGGATGAGGCTGCCAATGATCACACGCAGTGAGTCAGCCAATGAGCGTGCAAGGCCGGTCACGTATGGTATGCATGTTTACCTGGCTTATGATTGGTTGATTTATGACTGAAACAGCCAATAGGCGTGCAAGGTGGTTCACGTATTGTATAAACGTTTACTGACTTGTGATTGGTTGATTTTTGAGTGTGAATCAGCCAATGAGCGTACAAGGTGGTTCACGTATTCTAAAAACGTTTACTTGGCTCGTGATTGGTGGATATGTGACTCTGAAACAGCCAATGGGCGTGCGAGACTGGTCACCTATTGCATGCATGTTTAAGCGGCATGTGATTGGTCGATTTGTGAGTTTCAATCAGCCAATGAAAGTGCGAGGCTGGTCACGTCTGCATGTTTACACGAGTCGTAATTTGTGTGTGTGTGCCTAGGTTTACCTCAGGTGGGTTTATCACACTGACTGTCTTACTACCAGATAAGATCTTAATGAGAAACTGTCTAATGGCTGTTATTTCATTATTACTTCCATTTTATTACTTTGCCGCTTTATATATTTAATTATGACGTCTGTTCAGTGTCCAGTTACCCCTGTGTAAATACTGCAACTCTCTCTCTCTCTCTCTCTCTCTCTCTCTCTCTCTCCTCTCTCTCTCTCTCTCTCTCTCGCTCTCTCTCTCTCTCCAGTTGATTCAGCCTTACATAAGTCAGGCAATATTAAACTGTATTTAGTTATGTAAGCGAGGGTGTGTGTGTGTGTGTGTGTGTGTGTGTGTGTGTGTGTGTGTGTCTGTGTGTGTACTCACCTAGTTTAGGTTGCGGGGGTCGAGTCCGAACTCCTGGTCCCGCCTCTTCACTGGTCGCTACTAGGTCACCCTCCCTGAACCGTGAGCTTTATCATACCTCTGCTTAAAGCTATGTATGGATCCTGCCTCCACTACATCGCTTCCCAAACTATTCCACTTACTGACTACTCTGTGGCTGAAGAAATACTTCCTAACATCCCTGTGATTCATCTGTGTCTTCAACTTCCAACTGTGTCCCCTTGTTACTGTGTCCAATCTCTGGAACATCCTGTCTTTGTCCACCTTGTCAATTCCTCTCAGTATTTTGTATGTCGTTATTATGTCCCCCCTGTCTCTCCTGTCCTCCAGTGTCGTCAGGTTGATTTCCCTTAAACTCTCCTCGTAGGACATACCTCTTAGCTCTGGGACTAGTCTTGTTGCAAACCTTTGCACTTTCTCTAGTTTCTTTACCTGCTTGGCTAGGTGTGGGTTCCAAACTGGTGCCGCATACTCCAATATGGGCCTAACGTACACGGTGTACAGGGTCCTGAACGATTCCTTATTAAGATGTCGGAATGCTGTTCTGAGGTTTGCCAGGCGCTCATATGCTGCAGCAGTTATTTGGTTGATGTGTGCTTCAGGAGATGTGCCTGGTGTTATACTCACCCCAAGATCTTTTTCCTTGAGTGAGGTTTGTAGTCTCTGGCCCCCTAGACTGTACTCTGTCTGTGGACTTCTTTGCCCTTCCCCAGTCTTCATGACTTTGCACTTGGTGGGATTGAACTCCAGGAGCCAATTGCTGGACCAGGTCTGCAGCCTGTCCAGATCCCTTTGTAGTTCTGCCTGGTCTTCGATCGAGTGAATTCTTCTCATCAACTTCACGTCATCTGCAAACAGGAACACCTCAGAGTCTATTCCTTCCATCATGTCGTTCACAAATACCAGAAACAGCACTGGTCCTAGGACTGACCCCTGTGGGATCCCGCTGGTCACAGGTGCTCACTCTGACACCTCGCCACGTACCATGACTCGCTGCTGTCTTCCTGACAAGTATTCCCTGATCCATTGAAGTGCCTTCCCTGTTATCCCTGCTTGGTCCTCCAGTTTTTGCACTAATCTCTTGTGTGGAACTGTGTCAAACGCCTTCCTGCAGTCCAAGAATATGCAATCCACCCACCCCTCTCTCTCTTGTCTTACTGCTGTCACCATGTCATAGAACTCCAGTAGGTTTGTGACACAGGATTTCCCATCCCTGAAACCATGTTGACTGCTGTTGATGAGATCATTCCTTTCTAGGTGTTCCACCACTCTTCTCCTGATAATCTTCTCCATGATTTTGCATACTATACATGTCAGTGACACTGGTCTGTAGTTTAGTGCTTCATGGCTGTCTCCTTTTTTAAAGATTGGGACTACATTTGCTGTCTTCCATGCCTCAGGTAATCTCCCTGTTTCAATAGATGTATTGAATATTGTTGTTAGGGGTACACATAGTGCCTCTGCTCCCTCTCTCAGGACCCATGGGGAGATGTTATCTGGCCCCATTGTCTTTGAGGTATCTAGCTCACTCAGAGCCTCTTCACTTCTTTCTCGGTTGTGTGCACTGTGTCCAGCACTTGGTGGTGTGCCCCACCTCTCCGTCTTTCTGGAGCCCTTCCTGTCTCCTCTGTGAACACTTCTTTGAATCTCTCGTTGAGTTCCTCACATACTTCACGGCCATATCTTGTTGTCTCTCCTCCTTCCTTCCTTCCTTAGCGTGATTACCTGGTCCTTGATTGTTGTTTTCCTCCTGATGTGGTTGTATAACAGTTTTGGGTCAGATTTGGCTTTTGCTGCTATGTCGTTTTCATATTGTCTTTTGGCCTCCCTTCTTATCTGTGCATATTCGCTTCTGGCTCTACGACTGTTCTCCATATTCTCCTGGGTCCTTTGCCTTCAATATTTCTTCCATTCCCTAGCACACTTGGTTTTTGCCTATCTGCACCTTTGGGTGAACCATGGGCTCATCCTGGCTTTTTCATTATTCCTGTTACCCTTGGGTACAAACCTCTCCTCAGCCTCTTTGCATATTGTTGCTACATATTCCATCATCTCATTAACTGGCTTCCCTGCCAGTTCTCTGTCCCACTGAACCCTGTTCAGGAAGTTTCTCATTCCTGTGTAGTCCCCTTTCTTGTAGTTTGGCTTCATTCATCCTGGCCTTCCTGCTTCTCCCTCCACTTGTAGCTCTACTGTGTATTTGAAGCTTAAAACCACATGATCACTGGCCCCAAGGGGTCTTTTATATGTGATGTCCTCGATATCTGCACTACTCAAGGTGAATACTAAGTCCAGTCTTGCTGGTTCATCCTCTCCTCTCTCTCTTGTAGTGTCCCTTCCATGTTGGTATATGAAGTTTTCCAGTACCACCTCCATCATCTTAGCCCTCCATGTATCTTGGCCCCCATGTGGCTCCAAGTTCTCCCAATCGATCTCCTAGTGGTTAAAGTCACCCATGATCAGGAGCTTTGCCCTGCATTCATGAGCTCTTCTGGCTACTGCAGCCAGTGTGTCAACCATTGCTCTATTGCTCTCGTTGTACTCTTGCCTTGGACTCCTGCGGTGGGTTATACATCACTGCTATTACCACTTTGGGACCTCCAGAGTGAAGCGTTCCCGCTATGTAATCACTTTCTTCTCCGTTGGCTCCTCTCTCCAGCTCATCAAAATTCCATTGGTTTTTGATCAGCAATGCCACTCCTCCACCACCCTGTTCCCTCTGTCTTTCCTCAGGATCTGGTATCCCATTGGAAAGATGACATCTGTTATCATACCTATAAGCTTGGTTTCTGTGAGAGCTATGATGTCCGGTGATGCCTCTTTGACTCTTTTGTGCCACTCCTCCCACTTATTTGCTATTCCATCAGCATTTGTGTACCATACCTTCAGTTTCCTTTCCAACACTGTGGTTTGGAGGGCCTGTGAGGGTGGGAGACCTGGTACCATACTGTGGGATTCTATAGCTCGGTGTTGGGTGGAAGCCGTGGGTATGGACTGTAGTGTGTGTTGGGATGGTGTGATAGGTTGTGGGGTTCTGAGGATAGTTGTGTGAGTGCTTGCTCTTGCTGCTCTGTTCTGCTCTGACTGACCTCTGCTGGTTCCATCCTTGTCTCCTTTCCTAGCTTCTTTCACTTTTTTGTCCTCTCCCTCAGCTACTGTCACTCTGTGTTCTGTCTCTGTCTAGGAACACCCTCTTGTACTCTTCTGAGTATTTCAACTGTGGTATTCTCCTGGAGGATCCTGTTCTGCCACTGTTTTCCGTCCTGAGAGATCAGCTTGATCAGCTCGTTTCCTCCTCCTCTCAGTACCCCCCTATTCTCTAAAATTTCAATCTTCGAGTCCATCCTTCTATCAACCCTATTTCAGTGATGATTTCTCAATCTACCTACTTTCTTCCGGCTCGCCTTTCCAGTGTGTGTCCTTTCCCCTCTTTCCTGCAAATGCCCATGGATAAACACTGATTTTGCCCTTCCTCCTCCCATTGCCTCACCCTCTGTGACACTCAGATCCTGCCTGTATGTGGTCATTTTCTCCTTGATTATTCCAGTGGCTCTTGATAGCAATGGTTGTGCCTCTGCATTCGACTATCAACCTCTCCATCTGCACCCAGCTGTTTCTTCCCTTCTCACTCCTTGCCCTTCCTTGCATGCTATATGACCTTAGCAATAATTTCATATCTCCTACCTCCTGTTCGGCTCCTCATCTTCATATTCTGTGTCTTCTCTGTCAATAATGCCCCTGTAACTCGCATTCATCCTATTTATCTCAACTTCTAGACACCTCATCCTTGGCTACTGCAGTTTCGACTTTTGCCTCCCAATCTATTGTCTCTTCTCCAAACCATCTTTTTCAATTTCACAGAGACAGCTCTCCCATTTTTTCAGAAAGCTCTCCTAATTTTCTCTCCTCACTCATTGAGTTCCATCCTTTTATCCACTGCCCTCCATCCAACATCCTCCCAACCAGACCATTCGCAATTCTCTACAGTCTGATCCGGTTCCTGCGAGTCCCACACCATATTTTTAGTGAAGAGAGAGAGAGATAGAGAAGAGAAAGGGAAAGGTAGTAGAGTGAGAAAGGAAAGGAGATAGAGGTGAGAGAGAGGGGGGAAAGAGAGAGAAGAGAAGGGGTAGGAGAGGGGGAGAGTGAGAAAGGGAAAATGGGGAGCAATAGAGTAGAGAGAGAAAGAAAGAGAGAGTGAGAGAGAGAAGGGAAGGTAGAAGAGAGAGAGGGGGGGAGAGTGAGAAGGAAAAAGATGGAGAGAGGGAGAGTTAGAGAGAGAGAGAGGGGGGGAGAGAGAGAGAAGGGAGGGTAGGAGAGGGGGAGAGTGAGAAGGAAAATGGGAATAGAGAGAGAGAGAGAGAGAGAAGAAGAGAGAGAGAGAAGAGAGAGAGAGAGAGAGAGAGAGAGAGAGAGAGAGAAGGAAAAGGTAGGAGAGAAGGGGGAAAAAGGGGCAGAGAGAGAGGAAAAGAGAGGGGGTTGAGAGGGTGAGAGAGAGAGAAGGGAAAGGTAGAAGGAGAGAGGGGAGAGTGAGAAAGGGAAAAGGAAGAAGAGAGTGGGGAGAGAGAGAGAGAGAGAGAGAAAAGAGAGAGAGAGAGAGAGAGAGAGGAGAGAGAGAGAGGAGAGAGAGAGAGAGAGAGAGAGAGAGAGAGCAAAGAGAGGGGAGAGGGGAGAGAGAGAGAGAGGGGGGAAGAGAGAGGGGGAGAGAGGGGGAGAAAAGGGAAAGAGGGGGAATGGAAGAGAGAGAGGGGAGAGAGAGAATGGGTGGAGAGAGAGGGGAGGGGGGAGAAAAGGGGAAAAAGGGGAGATGGAAGAGAGAGAGGGGAGAGAGAGGATGGGGGGGAGAGAAGGGGGAGAGAGATGGGAAAAGGGAGAGGGGAGAGATAATGAGAGGGAGAATGTTATAGGGGAGAGATGTTAAGGGGGAGGTGTTAGAGGAAAGAGATGTTAGAGTAAGATGGGAGAGGGAGAGAGAGAGAGATAGGTAAGAAGTGATAGGTAAAGAGGAGAGATAGGTAAAGAGTGAGATAGGTAGGGAGACATAGGTAGAGATAGGTAGAGAGGGAGACAGGTAGTGAGAGAGGGAGAGAGAGAGGAGTGAGGTTTAGATGGTCAATTTACATGTAGGTGTGAAATCCTGTGTATGTGTGTGTTTTTGCATGTGTACTACAGCTTACAAGTGCTTGTTTCTGTGTGTGTGTGTGTGTGTGTATACCCACCTCACCTAATTGTACTCACCTAATTGTGGTTGCAGGGGTCGAGACTCAGCTCCTGGCCCCGCCTCTTCACTGATCGCTACTAGGTCCTCTCCCTCTCTGCTTCCTGAGCTTTGTCATACCTCTTCTTAAAACTATGTATGTTTCCTGCCTCCACTACTTCACTTGCTAGGCTATTCCACTTCCTGACGACTCTATGACTGAAGAAATACTTCCTAATGTCCCTGTGACTCGTCTGAGTCTTCAGCTTCCAGTTGCGACACCTTGTTTCTGTGTCCCCTCTCTGGAACATCCTATCTCTGTCCACCTTGTCTATTCCCTGCAGTATCATGTATGTCGTTATCATGTCTCCCCTGGCCCTTCTGTCCTCCAGTGTCGTCAGTCTGATTTCCCTCAACCTTTCCTCGTACGACATTGCCCTGAGCTCTGGGACTAGCCTTGTTGCAAACTTTTGTACTTTCTCTAGCTTCTTGATGTGCTTGACCAGGTGTGGGTTCCAGACTGGTGCTGCATACTCCAGTATGGGCCTAACATACACAGTGTACAGTGTCTTGAACGATTCCTTATTAAGGTATCGGAACGCTATTCTCAGGTTTGCCAGGTGCCCGTATGCTGCAGCAGTTATTTGGTTGATGTGTGCCTCCGGTGATGTGCTCGGTGTTATGGTCACCCCAAGGACTTTCTCCCTGAGTGAGGTCTGTAGTCTTTGTCCACCTAGCCTATACTCTGTCTGCGGTCTTCTTTGCCCCTCCCCAATCTTCATGACTTTGCATTTGGCAGGATTGAATTCAAGAAGCCAGTTTCTGGACCACATGTCCAGCCTGTCCAGGTCTCTTTGCAGTCGTGCCTCATCCTCATCCGATTTAATTCTTCTCATCAACTTCGCATTGTCTGCGAATAGGGACACTTCAGAGTCTATTCCTTCCATCATGTCATTCGCATATATCAAAAATAGCACTGGTCCTAGAACTGACCCCTGTGGAACCTCGCTCATCACAGGTGCCCACTGTGATACCTCTTCATGTACCATGACTCGTTGCTGCCTCCCTGTCAGGTATTCCTTGATCCATTGCAGTGCCCTCCCTGTTATATGCACCTGATCCTCCAGCTTCTGCACTAATGTCTTGTGAGGAACTGTGTCAAAGGCCTTCCTGCAGTCTAGGAAAATGCAATCAACCCACCCCTCTCTCTCGTGTCTTACTTCTGTTACCTTGTCATAAAACTCCATGAGGTTTGTGACACAGGATTTGCCTTCCATGAACCTTGCTGGTTTTCATTTATAATCTTGTTCTGTTCCAGGTGTTCCACCACTCTCCTCCTGATAATCTTCTCCATGACTTTGCACACAATACATGTCAGAGACACAGGTCTGTAGTTTATTGCCTCATTTCTGTTTCCTTTCTTGAATATGGGGACTACATTTGCTGTCTTCCATTTCTCATGTAGTTGCCCAGTTTCAAGGGATGTGTTGAAGATTGTGGTTAGGGGCATGCACAGCATCGCTGCTCCTTCTCTAAGGACCCATGGGGAGATGTTGTCCGGTCCCATCGCCTTTGAGGTATCAAGGCCACTTAGCAGCTTCTTCACCTCCTCCTTGGTTGTTCGTATGTCATCCAACACTTGTTGGTATATTCCCTCTTGATGTTCCCTTCTGTGCTGTCTTCCCACAGCCCTTCCTATCTCTACTGTAAAAACTTCCTTAAATCTCCTGTTTAGCTCCTCACATACCTCCTGGTCATTTCTTGTGAGTTCTCCACCATCTGTCCTCAATCTGATCACCT
This sequence comes from Cherax quadricarinatus, assembly GCF_026875155.1. NCBI lineage: Eukaryota > Metazoa > Arthropoda > Malacostraca > Decapoda > Parastacidae > Cherax > Cherax quadricarinatus. Next base: position 15,867,315 of record NC_069405.1, on the reverse strand, counting down.
GGTCTTTGACTGTTGTCTTCCTCCTGATGTGGCTATACAACACTTTCGGGTCAGTCTTGATTTTCGATGCTATGTCATTTTCATACTATCGCTGGGCCTCCCTCTTTACCTGTGCATACTTGTTCCTGGCTCTGCCACTGAACTCCCTATTTTCGTGTGTTCTCTGCCTTCTGTACTTTTTCCATTCTCTATTGCACTTTGTTTTTGCCTACTTACACCGTCGAGTAAACCAGGGGCTCGTTCTGGTCTTCCCATTGTTTCTGTTGCCCTTGGGAATAAACCTTTCCACTGCCTCCTTGCATTTTGTTGTTACATATTCCATCATTTTGTTTACTGGCTTTCTTGCCAGTTCTCTGTCCCACGGAACCTCCTGCAGGAAGTTCCTCAACCCTATGTAGTCCCCTCTTTTATAGTCAGGCTTTTCCCATTCAACTCCTGTTACTCTCTCTGCTTGCAACTCTACTATGTATTCAAAGCACAGAACCACATGGTCGCTAGCTCCTAGGGGACTCTCATACGTGATGTCTGAATTGCCCAGAGTGAACACAAGGTCCAATCTTGCTGGTTCATCCTCCCCTCTCACTCTGGTAGTGTCCTTAACATGTTGGTGCATGAGGTTTTCCAGCACCACGTCCAACATCTTGGCTATCCATGTTTTGGGACACCCATGTGGCTCCAGGTTTTCCCAGTCAATCTCCCTGTGGTTGAAATCCCCAATAACCAGCAACCTTGCTCTGCTGGAGTGAGCTCTTCTTGCCACCTCAGCAAGTGTGTCCACCATTGCTCTGTTGCTCTCTTCATATTCCTCTCTTGGCCTCCTGCAGTTCTGTGGTGGATTATACATCACTGCAATGATCATTTGTGCTCCCCAGACTGAAGTGAACCTATTATGTAGTCTCTTTCTCTTGTCTCGTCTATGCCTTTCATTTTCTCGAACTTCCATCTGTTTTTTCATGAGCAGAGCAACCCCACCTCCCCCTCTGCTCCTTCTATCTTTCCTCATGGTCTGGTATCCTGGTGGGAAGATTGCATCTGTTATTGTCTCTGTGAGTTTTGTTTCTGTATCTGCTATGATGTCTGGGGACTTCTCATTGATTCTTTTTTGCCATTCCTCATGTTTATTCATTAATCCATCCTCATTTGTGTACCAAACCTTCAACTTCTGTTCTAATACTGTAACTGTGGTGCGGGGGGTGGGAACAGAGGGATCGGTGTGTGATGGTTGGTTTGGATTGTTCAGTTGCCTTGGGGGTGTCGTGGCTGGAGTCCTTCTGCAGGTGTTTCTGGGGGGTGTGCTTGTCCTTCCACTTGTTCCTGGGTTATTCTGCAATCCTTTTTCATTTCCTCCCATTTCTCCTTTCGTTTTTGAATTCTCTCTTTCATCATCTTCCTTTCCTCCTGTGTTCTGTCTCGATCGAGGTACACACTCATGAACTCCTTCTTGCCTCTCATCTGTGCTTTCTTTTGCAGGATCATGGTTTGGTTTGATTCTGCCTTGAAAATTACTTTGAGAGGCCTATTCCTTTTCTTTGTGAACCACCTGATTCTCTGAAAATTTGCCACCTGGGTCATGTCCCCCTCGCCTATCACCTTCATGATACCCTCAATCGCTTTTTTCTCCTCCTGCTTTCTTTCATCATAAGTTTCCCCTTTAGCTTCGTCTAGCCCATAGACAAAAACTGATCTCTCCCTTTCCACCTCCCACTGTGACTCCCATTGCATCCTCTGATGTGTTTGAGTGTGTGTGTATGTGTGTGTGTGTATGTGTGTGTGTGTGTGTATGTATGTGTGTGTGTGTGTGTGTATGTGTGCATGTGTGTGTATATGTGTGTGTGTGTGTGTGTGTGTGTGTGTGTGTGTGTGTGTGTGTGTGTATGTATGTATGTGTGTGTGTGTGTGTGTGTGTGTGTGTGTGTGTGTGTGTGTGTGTGTGTGTGTGTGTGTGTGTGTGCCCCCACTTCTAAGTATTCATACTTCTAATAAATACCGGTAAATACCAGTAATTCTAAAGCTTACCAAGTACTTCTAACACTTATCGATTCTATTTATAAAATACAGAAAGTAGCTAGGTTGTAAAATTTAGCTTGTCTCAGCTGAAGTGTCTGACGTTATCCCTCGCTACAGCTTTACTCCTTGCACTCTCGTCTATGCTATTTCTACTCTAATTCTGGTAATAGCTTGCAGGAGTGAGTGACCAGTATCTAACAGTGATGCAAGACCAGAACTCAGAACCCTGCAACATGCAACCTCAACAGGTGAGCAATACATGCACTGGCAGCAGTGTGATGACAAGTTGCCAGATGTTGATGACGTAGTCGTCGTACATAGGCCTTCTATCACTATTTTGTAAATCCTTCACCCGTGATGTTTATAACCATATATGCTCATGCATCCCGCGTTCCTCAAGTGATTTCACTTTTCACTTTTGACAGAATACACTTCACATTCGGTGTTACACTTTATATGTATAATGGCATACAACTGTTCTGACGTCACTGCTTCAGCAGGCCTACTACTGCCACCTTCCCTTGTTGTATATTTTATTTTTCCTTTCTCCTTTTGCTTATTAACTTTTTCACTCTCACTGTATGGTGCCCCACATTTCACTTGTTAACCAAATGCTGGTAATTCTTGAACACCAGTTTCCACACTCACTTTGATCTTTGTATGTTTGAATCTGTGTGGCAACAGTGCCTAGTAGATCCCCAACGGTTTGGCACTTCGAAATATGATTTCAGGCTTCCTCTCGACTTTAACTAATAACTTTAGTTATCACTCGTAGGATTGTTCACTGACATTGTCACTACCATTGATTACTGCTAGCGGTTATTGCACACCTTAAAAACACTCAGGTTCTTGGAGCCTTGTGCACCCACGTCTGCACCCACCATGTGTGTGTGTGTGTGTGTGTGTGTGTGTGTGTGTGTGTGTGTGTGTGTGTGTGTGTGTGTGTGTATGTATGTGTGTGTGTGTGTGTGTGTGTGTGTGTGTGTGTGTGTGTGTGTGCATGCATGTATCTTTCATGGTTAATTTATATATCAAAATTAGTTTACCTGTCAATGCTGGTTTAACTGCCAAAGGTAATTTACCTGTCAAAAGTGAACTCACCTGTCAAAATTTCCTGATCTATGAAAATTTGACAATTGGGTAACAGATACAATTCAAAATACAGAAAGAGGTAGGGAAGAGATAAATAATATTTCTGGCACCAAGTATCCTCTTTCTGCCACTTAGAATCAAGAGGTTACAATACAATAAGTGCTGTGTACCGGATACAGCTGTAGAGGATACGGGACTGTAGAGGAAAAAGTGCTCAACCATGCTTGAGTAAGGAGCCCATCTTGAGAGTGGGACAGAATCTCTCGTCCCCGGGAAAGACAGGGGAGACAGATGGTAGTTTGAGGCGAGGCAGTGAGACGAAAGAGACAGTGAGGTGGCTGGTCTAGTGAAACCTAGGTGATGCCTCTTTTGAAACCAGTGACTAAAGGAGTTAGCAAAGACTTACATAATAGTGGACCGTTGTGTGTCCCTTATGATAGTGTTCACTTACCACTTACCCACTGATCATTGTCTGAGCTACTATAAACATTACTCTCTTATTAACCCTAAGTGTTCAAGTGGCCGCTTCCCATACTCTCATTACTAATGTTAATAAATACTTGTATTGATTATAATGTTAATTTAGATTTATCCTCGGTAATATTTCTCAGGGTTTAATATTGGATGTACGAGAGAAAGTGACAGTAAAGTGAATAAGTGTTGTGGGATGGTGAGTAGAAAGTTTTGCACCACCTGCTGGATTAAGTGGTAATTAACAAGTGGTGGCAAGCTAATTCCCATCCCCACTGGGATGACTGTATCTAAAGGTACAAGTATGCAGGTACAAGATACATGTACAGGTACATTTACCTGTTCAGATTCATTTACATAACCGTAACAGACCCGTGACTCGTTCTAAAATTATTTGCTTGCCAGCCGGTCTTTGTCCAGTCTTACTAGAGAGAGAGAAGAAGAGAGAGAGAGAGAGAGAGAGAGAGAGAGAGAGAGAGAGAGAGAGAGAGAGAGAGAGAGAGAGAGAGAGAGAGAGAGAGAGAGAGAGAGAAGAGAGAAAGAGAGAGAGAGAGAGAGAGAGAGAGAGAGAGAGAGAGAGAGAGAGAGAGAGAGAGAGAGAGAGAGAGAGAGAGAGAGAGAGAGAGAGAGAGAGAAATATAAACAGGGATCAGAGGTGGACAGACAGTTTCTCCTTTGCCTTACCTCCTGCTACTTGACTAATGGACCGGTCCATTGGTCCTGCTCACCCCCACAAACATCCCTCTTCCCACTCCTCCTCCTCTTCCCCCAGGTGCACAGGTCAACTGGTCAACGCCCTTGGGACTTGTCCTAGACTGTGTTCACTCTCTCCTCCTCCTCCTCTTCTTCTTCCTCCTCCTCCTTCTCTTCCTCTTCCTCCTCTTCCTCCCTACTAATGCCAGATATGTATATCAGACCTGAGAGAACCTGCAGGAAGGGCTCTTTGCAAATCTATACACAGAAATTACTCCCTGAGAGAAGAAGAGTTGCAATGAGTACAATAACATTCAACTCAGTATCATAGGACCAAGACCTTAACTGTCTTCAAGACCCTACCTGTCTTCAACTAGCTATCTTCTGCTAGTTGGTTTCAAGTTGTCTTTAGGCAGCTGTCTTCAAGCAGCTGTCTTCAATAGACAACTTGATAAGTTCCCTAAGTCTGCATGCTGCTAGTACCAACACCCTGACTGATCAGACCACCAACATGGAGGCCTGGCCTGCGTCTGGGCAGCAGGGGGCAATGCGCTCCATGGTCTCTACTGACGTTATACATGATCAAACTACCTGGAGTCTACCTTGAGATCGTTCCTGGGGTCAACGCCCCTCGGCCCAGTCCTTGACCAGACCTCCCGGTAGATCAGGACTTGATCAACTAGGTTGTTGCTGTTGGCTTCACGCAAGATACCAGACATATTAAGCAGATATCCTAAATTTTCTTGCAACAGGTAAGTGAACTGCAGATATAAATCCAGATGTACTCCTGTAAGCCCTTTCTGGGCCTAGTTCCTAGGCCTATTGTGTACCCATATGCTCTTGAAATACCATCCACAGGATGGCTATGAGGTACACAACTAGCCACCATCATCCACAGGATGGATATGAGGTACACAACTAGCCACTATCATCCACAGGATGGATATGAGGTACACAACTAGCCACTATCATCTACAGGATGGATAAGAGGTACACAACTAGCCACTATCATCCACAGGATGGACATGAGGTACACAACTAGCCACTATCATCTACAGGATGGATAAGAGGTACACAACTAGCCACCATCATCCACAGGATGGACATGAGGTACACAACTAGCCACCATCATCCACAGGATGGACATGAGGTACACAACTAGCCACCATCATCCACAGGATGGACATGAGGTACACAACTAGCCACCATCATCCACAGGATGGACATGAGGTACACAACTAGCCACCATCATCCACAGGATGGACATGAGGTTACACAACTAGCCACCATCATCCACAGGATGGACATGAGGTACACAACTAGCCACTATCATCCACAGGATGGACATGAGGTACACAACTAGCCACCATCATCTGTCGTGGGGTTCGAAAGGAGATAACGAGGGTTGAAGATAAACACACTTGTTGGATGGTAACAATATATTGCAGAATGTGAGAAAGGGAGCCCAACCTGCCGTGCGTTGCCAGTAGGCCTGTGCGTGAAGATCTGAGAGCCAGATAGCGCGTCCCACGCACTCATGCCACATCCCGTGACGTCATACAAACAGTTACTAGGCTCAGCAAAGGGGTCGTGTATGTAAAACATATGGATGGTACTATGATACACAGATAAGCTATACAACACATGTAGGGGATCAGCAACTATGCTGACACATCCACAGGACGGATATGAGGTCCACAACTAGCCACCATCATCCACAGGATGGATATGAGGTACACAACTAGCCACCATCATCCGCAGGATGGATATGAGGTACACAACTAGCCACCATCATCCACAGGTTGGATATGAGGTCCACAACTAGCCACTATCATCTTAAATGACATGGATCCAAGCCAGTGCCTTGAAAGGATCAACTTCCTGGTAGCTGAAGCATGTTCTAGGCATATTCCCCTAAGAAAGAAGAAGAGCAGGAGTAAACTGGAGAGAGAAAGACGCTCCCTCTACAGAAGACGAGGAAGAGTCACTGAGTTCCTCAGGAGTGCTAGAATATCTGATACACGAAAGGAGGTGCTGACCAGGGAAGTGGAAACTATCGAACTTAAGTTAAATGACTCTTACAGAAACCAGGAGAGACAGGAGGAGCTTAAAGCTATTAGTGAAATTGAAAGAAATTCAAAATATTTCTTTTCATATGCCAAAAACAAGGCAAATACCACATCTAGTATCGGGCCCTTACACAAACAGGATGGGACTTACACAGATGACAACAAGGAAATGAGTGAAATATTGAAATCCCAGTATGACTCTGTGTTTAGTGAATCACTAATCAGTCTGAGGATCGATGACTCAGATGATTTCTTCATGAATGAGCCTCAAAACTCCATTACCCTAACTCCGATAGGTTTTGAAAAAAACATTGACAACATGCCCATGCACTCAGCCCCAGGCCCAGACTCGTGGAACTCTGTTTTCATTAAGAACTGCAAGAAACCCCTCTCGCATGCCCTAAGTACACTATGGAGGAGGAGCTTGGACATGGGTGAAATTCCAGTCACTTAAAACAATGGATATAGCCCCACTCCATAAAGGTGGCAGCAAAGCATTAGCTAAGAACTATAGACCAATAGCTCTGACGTCCCACATCATAAAAATCTTTGAAAGAGTGCTAAGAAGCTGGATTCCCAAAATTTGCACAATCCAGGGCAACATGGGTTCAGGGCAGGTCGCTCCTGCCTTTCACAACTACTGGATCACTATGATATGGCCTTGGATGCACTGGAAGAAAATCAGAATGCAGATGTAATATACACAGACTTTACAAAAGCATTTGACAAATGCGATCATGGCGTAATAGCCCATAAAATACGTGCTAAAGGAATAACTGGGAAAGTGGGGAGATGGATCTTCAACTTCCTAACAAGAGAGTTAAATCGGAGGCTGCCATAGTGAAGAGCTCTGTTCCACAAGGCACAGTACTCGCCCCCATCTTATTCCTCATCCTCATATCAGACATAGACAGAGATATACATCACAGCACCGTAATCATCCTTTGCGGATGATACTAGAATCTGCATGAGGCTGTCATCTGCTGAGGACGCGGTTAACCTCCAAGAAGATATAAACAAAGTTTTCCAATGGGCAACGGTAAACAGTATGATATTCAATGAGGACAAATTCCAACTACTCCATTATGGAAAACTGGAGGAAATAATAACTAGAACAGAGTATACTTCAGACTCTGGCCGTACAATAGAGCGGAAAAATAAAGTAAGGGACCTGGGAGTAGTGGATCTGAGATCTGAGGATCTCACTATCAAGGATCACAACAGTGCCGCGATCGCACGTGTAAAGAAAAATGATAGGATGGAAAATGAGAACGTTCAAAACGAGAGATGCCAAGCCAATGATGATCCTTTTCAAATCACTTGTTCTCTCTAGGCTGGAATGCTGCTGTACATTAACATCTCCATTCAAAGCAGGTGAAATCGCAGATCTAGAGATTGTACAGAGATCCTTTACTGCACGTATAAGTTCTGTCAAGCACCTTAACTACTGGGAATTCTTGGAAGCACTTGCCTTGTACTCGTTGGAACACAGGAGGGAGAGATATATCATAATCTACACTTGGAAAATCCTGGAAGGAATGGTCCCAAATCTGCACACAGAAATCACTTCCTACGAAAGTAAAAGACTGGGCAGGAGATGCAAAATGCCCCCAATTAAAAGTAGGGGCGCCATTGGCACACTAAGGGAAAACACCATAAGTGTCCGAGGCCCAAGACTGTTCAACAGCCTCCCATCAATCATTAGGGGAATTGCCAATAAACCCCTGGCTGCCTTCAAGAGAGAGCTGGACAGATACCTAAAGTCAGTGCCGGATCAGCCGGGCTGTGGCTCGTACGTTGGACTGCGTGCGGCCAGCAGTAAGAGCCTAATTGATCAGGCCCTGATCCATCGGAAGGCCTGGTCATGGACCGGGCCGCGGGGGCGTTGATCTCTGGAATAACCTCCAGGTAACCAAGTAACCAGGTATCATCCACAGGACGGATATGAGGTGCAGAATAAACTAGCCTAGCCACTTCGGGGGCAATATCTAAATACGTTGAGGTGGCCCAGGTGAGCCTACCTAGGCAAGGTGTCAGCAGGTGTACACCCTCTCCCCTCGCGTCATGACACAATTCTCCTGACGAAGGAGATTCCATCACCACCACTACCAGTGTCTACCACCACTACCAGTGACCACCACCCCCACTACCAGTGACTACCACCACTACCATTGACTACCACCACTACCAGTGACTATCACCACTACCAGTGACCACCACCACTACCAGTGACCGCCACCACTACCAGTGACCATGTCATGTAGAGGGGTAATGGTTAGGGGAATATGGGGGTAAGAGGAGGGAGTCAGTAGGCAGGGGACAGGCAGGCGAGGTGGTAGGAGATGACAGGAGAGGTGAGCAGTAGGTAGGTAATGTGAGGTCACTGGTGACTACACCTTCACCTCTCATTACTCTACTCACCACACTATTCACCCTCTCACTACATGAAATAAAATAATGAATAAAATAGCAAATAACGGGGACAGTGAATATTACTATTCTACTCAAACACAGTTTATTATTAAGTCTTTGTACAATAATATATTTGGGAACAGGAGAACATTATTGTGGTTTAGATAAATGGGGCGGTACACATAAGCAGTGAGACAGGGAACACAATCAACTTGACGAAAATGAATATAACTTACAATATAGTACAGAGGACAGTTCATCACAGGAACTAAGCCACAGGTCCCAAGACCTACACAGCACGAGTACTGCACCAAGCCAGTACTCTGCCCAATGCCTCCAACAGTCTCCTCCAGAGACTTCAGCAGCCTTTTCCCGAGCCCTGCACCTCAGCAGCAGCTCCGCTCGAAGTCTCTGCTCAGGAGCTCTGCACCCAGGCCAGAGCTCCACACGAATCTCCTCTGCTTAGCTGTTCCTTGGGTTTATATGGTGGTCCAAGCACACCCCACAACGAGGTGTGCACACGTGGTGTTGATCTGACGCCGAGGTCTGACGCCGTCCAGAACAAAAGACCTCAGTCTTAAGCCGAAAAGGCGTGGCTCTGACAGACATTTGCCAAGGCAAGGTGACCATATAATTAGTTAAATTAGGTCTCCCCAGAGATCTCTTAAGCCCAGCTGAACTACATCACAACCACTACCACTACCAGTGACTACCACTGTACCAGTGACCACCACCACTACCAGTGACCACCACCACTACCAGTGACTACAACCACTACCAGTGACCACCACTACCAGTGACTACCACCACTACCAGTGACTACCACCACTACCAGTGACCACCACTACTACCAGTGACTACCACCACTACCAGTGACTACCACCACTACCAGTGACCACCACCACTACCAGTGACCACCACCACTACCAGTGACTACCACCACTACCAGTGACCACCATTACCAGTGACTACCACCACTACCAGTGACTACCACCACTACCAGTGACCACGACTACTACCAGTGACTACCACCACTACCAGTGACTACCACCACTACCAGTGACCACCACCACTACCAGTGACCACTACCCCTACCAATGACCACCACCACTACCAGTGACTACCACCACTACCAGTGACTACCACCACTACCAGTGACTACCACCACTACCAGTGACTACCACCACTACCAGTGACCACCACCACTACCATGACTACCACCACTACCATGACTACCACCACTACCAGTGACTACCACCACTACCAGTGACTACCACCACTACCAGTGACCACCACCACTACCAGTGACTACCACCACTACCAGTGACTACCACCACTACCAGTGACCACCACCACTACCAGTGACCACCACCACTACCAGTGACTACCACCACTACCAGTGACCACCACCACTACCAGTGACCACCACCACTACCACTGACCACCATCACTACCACTGACCACTACCACTACCAGTGACCTCTACCACTACCAGTGACCTCTACCAGTACCAGTGACCACTACTAGTGTCAACCACCACTACCAGTGACAACCACCACTACCAGTGACCACCACCATTACCAGTGACCACCACCACTACCAGTGACCACCACCACTTCCAGTGACCACCACCACCACCAGAGACCACTAGCACTACCAGTGACCACCACCACTACCAGTGACCACCACTACTACCAGTGACCACCACCACTACCAGTGACCACTACCACTACCAGGAACCACCACCACTACCAGTGACAATTACCACTACCAGTGACCACTATTACTACCAGTAACCACTACCACTACCAGTGACCATTACCACTTCCAGTGACCACCACCACTACCAGTGACCACCACCACTACCAGTGACAACTACCACTACCAGTGACCACCACCACTACCAGTGACCACCACCACTACCAGTGACAACTACCACTACCAGTGGCCACTACCCCTACCAGTGACCACCACTACTACCAGTGACCACTACCACTACCAGTGACCACTACCACTTCAAGTGACCACTACCACTACAAGTGACCACTACCACTACCAGTGACCACTACCACTACCAGTGACCACTACCACTACCAGTAACCACCACCACTACCAGTGATCACCACCACTACCAGTGACCACTACCACTACCAGTGACCACCACCACTACCAGTGACCACCACCACTACCAGTGACAACTACCACTACCAGTGACCACCACTACCAGTGACCACCACCAATACCAGTGACCACCACTACTACCAGTGACCACTACCACTACCAGTGACCACCACTACCAGTGACCACCACCACTACCAGTGACCACCACCACTACCAGTGACCACCACCACTACCAGTGACCACCACCACTACCACTGACCACCACCACTACCACTGACCACCACCATACCAGGCCCCTCTACCATCCCAGTACCACTACTAGTGCAACCCCACTACCATGAAAACCACCACTCCCCCTGTGACACCACCACTACCTTTGCCACCACCCTCCCAGTGCCCAACACCACTTCCAGTGACCCCACCACCACCATGACCACTGGACAAACCATGACCACCACAACTCCAGTACCCCCAAACACAACCATACCACCACCACACCCACCCCATACCACTGACCTCTCCACCCAGGGGACCATACCAGAAAACCACCACCACTATCAGTGACCACCGCCACTCCATGCCCACCACCAAACCAGTGACCCCCACCACTACCACGACCCCCACCACGCCCACCACCATTTCCAGTGACCCTACCAGCCGGGCCCCATACCAGTGACCACCCCCACACCATGGCCACCCCCCACTAAGTGAAACCACCAACCACGCCAAAACCCACTACCACTGACCCCACCCAACCAGTCCTCTACCTTTTTCCGTGATCACTACCATGACAACCCACCACTACCGGGGACAACCACCACTCCATGACAACCACCACACCATGACCCCCAAAATTAAAGGGAATTTTGTGACGGGAAAGAGAGGAAAGGGGGGCACAATATCTGAGAAATTCTTACAAAAACTTCTGTAAAATCCTATCCCCTAGGAAACGTTGAAGAGATTTCCTAAAAAGGGAAACTGGATAATTTTTAAATACAAAAATTTAAAGCAAGTTTGGGGCCCAAACTTTACCACTACCTACTTCAGGGCCCTAAAAAGTGATAGTGGCCGGCCAAAAGGGAAGTTTTGGAAAAATTAACTTTAAAATGGAACTTAAAAGGGTCTCAAAAGAGCCTCAAGTCTTAGGTGTTGATCCCAAAGTATCAACCCAATAATATTCTAGGTACGCCCCAAAGCCTTCAAGCCCTTTAATCCTGATGGATAAGTTTCTGGAATGAAGAGGGGAAATTTTTCTTTCCAAAGGGGAACTGTATTGATAAGACCTCCTGAATTACGAAGGCGAGTTTCCTTCGTTATTCGTTAAAGGTACCGTATACCCTTTTTAAGGAGATCAACTTGAAACAAAAGTACCTTACCCAAAAGTAAATTACGTCACCCAAACGTGAAGAGGGAAAGCATCTGTAATGGGACCTCGTTCACCTTAGGGGGGTGCCTGTAACTATGAAACCCTCCATCACCCTTTTCACAAGGTGACGGTGAAGCCCATGGACTAAACCCCTCCACTAAACCTTTTTTTAACAAAAACTCAACTTCCGCTGAATAGCCTTGTTTTCGGGATTAGCTCTGTAGGGGAGATTTTAATTTGGGTTTTAGAGTTTCCCACATCTACGTAAGAAAACCAACGTACTTTTTTTTGGCACATCCGAAAAAATATTGGATATGAGTTAAAGCCCTTTAAATTTGTTGCTTGCGTTTCAGATAACCCCTCCATTAAAGGGCTGGGACCTTTGAGGAGGAAAAAATTTTGAAAGTTTAATTTTAAATTTTCAGAGATAGGTGCAAAGGCAAGTCGTCCCGGGGTAGAGGACAAGCCATTACTGGGACTTTCCCTTTGTAGGGAAATACTTTAATTGATTAATGGGGAAAGTTTTTTTTTTGAGGTCTTATCAATGGGAGCTACCACATTTTTTACATCAAAAAAACTACTTACAATTGCATAGGTCCCGAAAATCTAGTTTTAAATGTGGCCGTATGGTTCCTCACCAACACCTTGTCCCGGATGGAAGACGGAATTGGCACTTCGTCATACCTCTTTTTCATTTTACTTTGAGCGTTTTAGGTTCCTTGGCTAACTGCCGTGCCACCTGAAACCTTTGAAGATGGGTTGTAGAGTGTTGAGCAAGTCTTCTCCCCACCATCCTTCTTGAGCACCCGAAGAGGACCTCTACATTGTGCCCAAAGATCACCAAAGGGACTATACCTGTAGACCTTGCACTCCCCGTAAGAAACACAAAAAAGGGGTAGTGATTCACCCAGTCTGTAGGAAAGTGATGCAAAAATTTCTCATCATTTTTTTTTTAATGTCTCATGGAATCTTTCCAAGGTGCCTTGTGCTGAGGTGAGGCAGTGGATAAGTTGTGGATTATCCCTAACCTGTTAATATTTCCGAAAAAGCTTTGGCAGTGAAGTTAGTCCTTGATCACTTTGAATATTTTAGGAATCCAAAACAAAAAATGAATTTTTTTAAAGTTTTGAGAATACTTTAGTATTAATACTACGAGGGAAAATTGTTCGGGTTATCTAGTTTTTTTTATCTAAAATCAAATAAATTTGATTCCAATTTGGGCCCTAGAAATGACCTACAAAATCTAAAATTTAAATCTGCAAAAGGTTCTCCATCAGCAGGAAGGGTTGGAGAGGTGCAGGTTTAATGGAATGTCCATTTCCCAACTTGCTGAATTTGGGCAACCCCTAATATATTTTCACTTCTTTCTTTAATTTTGGCCAAAAAATTCTTTTGTGATTCTATAAAATTTTTTTGAAATTCCTAAGTGACCTCCTAATAAGTATTATGGGCTATTTAATATTTTGAGGTCTAAATTGGTTGGAACCACTAACCTGCATAAAATTTTGCCGCCCTTTTCCCCTTACCATCCATGGTCAAATAATTTTTTTTAATTTCTATGCCCCCGGATGCCCCAAAAAGAGGTTTTACCCATGGCTGCCTAAAAAAGCGAATTTTAAAAAAGGGTCCTTTCGTTTTTCCCCCCCGGGAAAGGACAGTCCCTGGGGCATGGAAACAAGACATCTGGCAATCCTGAAACCTGGAAAGAAGGGCTTGACGTTTTACAAAAAACGCGTTCTAAAAGCTTAAGTTCCCAGTGAATCTAAGAAAGGAGGGCCCCTTCTACATCCAGCCTTTTGGGGTTTTCGTAACAATAGTCAGTTCCTTGCCCAATTACCCCAAAAAAAATTTCAGTATTATTCAATAGTGCTTCGGATTACAACTGTGGGGTATAACTAAGAATTTAAAAATTTTAAAAAATTTTATTAATCTTATTTGTTAAGGAAAATTATCAAAAAAAAATTAATCACAGCAATCAAAATAAAATAATCTTTTGAGTTAAATATTATTGTGCTAAAAGAAATATCACTTTATAATTTTTTAAAGTCCGCAGGTCAAAACTTTTAAATAAAAATTACAAATATGTACAAGAAAGGTTTATCGTAAAGGCTTTTAAAGTATTAGCTATGTCTCAAACTCGATAAGACTTAACAAGGGCACAAATCCTCAAATAAACAAACTTCTTGACCGGCGGGAACCCAACAGTCTGTTGAACAACAAAAAATCTAAGCCCAATAGCAATGAAATACAAGCGACTGCGACACAAAATCGGAACGGGAATAAATAACGACACTAAGTAGGGACCATCAGCAGCCCTCCACAAATTTTACAAAACTCCCTACTAAAATCTAGTTCAGCTGGGAAAAAACCCCTGTGACAATACACAGAAACCATACAAAATTGGGTCAGAAGCTAACAAGGACCTAAGTTCAAGTGTCTAAGCGACAAACCTCAGTAAAAACGTCGAAAATCACAAAAGTCTTACAATGTTCGAAACAAGTTCACGAACTAACAAAAAAATGAGACAGACAATCTGCCCAACCCCAAGCGAGTCTAGACAACTGAAATTCACGAGAGGTGGGACCCCCCCCCGTCACGTGTAGCCCTGTGGACACGCAGCTCAAAGCCGGAGATAATGAGCGCAAGCGATAATTACAGAGTTTGACAATCAAGACTAACTGGACTTTTTAATACATCCTAACAACTAAGCTAGTCAAAAAACAAAAAGGCAATACTTTTTGCGATTTAGCTTTTATCGCAAAAAAAACAATATAAAAAAAAATGAAAAGTAATAAATACATTAAATATAAAATAAATTGTAACCCCCAAAAGGGTTTGCAACACCCCCCCCAACACACAGAGGTCGCACTAGGAGTTGCTTTTTAATTCTTTCCATTAAGATTACTCAATCAATAAAATTTTTAAATAAATTTTAACCCAATTTCTTGTGTCAAGCACTCTAAAATTTCACAGCGTCCGCCGGGGAATGCCCCTAGTATAGGGCTACACGTATCATATCTCGCATACTCGTGGTTTTACATCGTGTAGAGACGGGAAAAGGCGAAAAGGGGGGAAAACGTAAGGGCTCGTCATAGTGAAGTGCATTCCACTCTTAAGTAGGGGGGGTTGGGGAATGCAGGCAGAGGGAACTTCTGATTATGAAAAGTTTAAGGTGTGTATAGGGGGGGGGTCCCCAGGACAGTTTTTGCGTCACGCAGTACCTCGCCCACACCCACTACCCACTCAACACTCAGCTTAGTCCCCTCCTCACAAAACATTACTGAAAAATAAATTAATAATTAGACATGAATAATTATAGTTAATAGGGGGCTAGGGATTAATTTATTTTTACTGAATTTGAATAGAAAGTAAAAAAAGGGTTATTTGGGATAAAATTACAAAAATTTTTTTAAATGGGAAGTGCCCAAATACACGTCAAAATTTTCCCAAGGGACACCACAAGACTAGACCCCTTTTTTCTCAAGTGGCAAAATTTTTTCTGGTGTGTTTAAGCTTAGATGAAATAACATATGGGAGGGAAATATCAGGGATGTTGACTGTTAGAGCCAGCCCCACGCATAACAACTCGCATCTAATGAAAAAAGAGGGGAAGTTAAAAAAGGATCTCAACACGGGGAGAAAGGGGAAACAGATGCTTAAACCCTTTTTGAACGATCTAAAACAATCTCTAGCCCCGATGAAACTGAATTTGCACTAGAGCTCATAGTAAAGGGGGAGGTGGGGGTGAGGCGTTTGGCTTGCCTTCACTTGAACACTGGAAAGGGTTACAATCACTACTGTTTCCTTCTTTTTTTGGGCCCAAGAAAATTTTTTTGCCATTTCCCCGAGTGCCCTTCTTGCCCCCCAAAGTCTTCCTATGGGACTATTGTGAGAAAAATCAATGCTTGTTCACAAAATGTAACGGGTAACACTACAAATGTTTAAAATGTGTTGGAAACACTATCAGCTGAAAAATTACATGTATTTTTCCCCTCATCATACACCATTACATAAAGTAACAATTATCGAACCGTTTCCCCTTCATAACCTTTATCTCTCAGTCTTTCCATTTATGATCAAAAAAATACCTTGATTAAATCCATGTTTTAAAATTTTAAACGCAGTTGGTCTTGACAGGTTGATACCGGGGGGAGTGTTTAAGATCTGGGGCGCAGAGGTCACAAACAACATATTAAACCCCCCAAACTCGTCATAACAAACCCAAACAGGAGACAAGGAGGGGTTTTTAAATTTTTTTGAATGTCTAGAAATTTTGCGCTGAAGGAAAAAATATTTTTTCTTTTTTCAATTCAAAGGGCAAAAATATCATCATTTACTACAATCACAAGGGTTCTTTACATATACAGCATAAAGGGAATCGTTCCCAAACAACAAGTCCACGCCTGAGGGGAAAATCACCATGAAACCCCACTGAAAATTAACCGTAAAAAAGCTGTTTTTAATGTAACCTGTGAAGAGGTATTTTAAACACCCCTCCATGGGCTTCTAACTACATTTCTGGGATAGGTATCGTCAGTTAGGGCATACATCTTCTTTAATAACGTTAGATAACTGCCAGGGTCTCTGAAAGTAACTATCCAGTTAGATGTGATTCGTCAAAATCCTATTTACCTCTTTAAAATAAGGGGTCACGCTGAACGAATCTTACGTCAATAACCCTTTTGCCTATCATCTAACCCGAGAACATTTTCAAAACAGTAGGAAAAGGGAAATTGCTAATTTTGGTGCCCTTTTTTGCTCGGGGAAAAGGGTACAACTTTGGGGGGCCCAGCCGCACTACTGTTTCTCGTTTTTTTTTCTAACTTATAGCAATACCTCTAGTATTCCTTTTCTGTTTCAAAGGACATTTTAAATTTTTTTCTTCTCATATCAGATTTCTGTCTACCACAAAAAGATTTAGGATTGTGAGTTTTCCTGGTAAAGGTCGAAATTACAGTAGCAGGTACACAGGGCCGCAATGACAGCGATTTAGGTTGCCAAACTTTGGGGCCAAACTTTTTTACCTTGTTCTTTGTGTTTTAGTGTAAATTTGTGAGAAATCTCTAAATTTTCTGCAAGTGCAGTTTCCAAATATCCGAGGGGATATATTTATCAGATATTTTTGTATGTCAGCAGGCATACAGTTGTTAAACTCTTGTGTATAACAAATGAACAAGATGTCGAGTTTTTACACTTGGCAGACCACACCACCTCTGAAAAAGCAACTTTTTCTCACAGCAAACTCTCACAATTTTTATCTTGTCGTGTTGTACAAAACGAAATGCCTTTGATAACTTCAGGAACTGTTTACCCCTAGAATTGTTTTTTTGACAGCGTCATAACTAAGTACTTGGGAAATGGGAAAGCTGCAGTACGGTTTGAGCTTTCCTTCAACGCTGTATGCAGCAATGTTGCCCCCGTGCTTTCTGGCCAGTTTTAAGCACGGCCTGGTTTTCAAAAAACACAAAATAGGTGTTAAGTCACTTTCAAAAAACTTTGGAACCAGGATCAGCTTTTTTGCAATTAAATGTGTCCCCTGAATATGTCTGTTGTCTTAACAGACGAATTTTTCTTTTGGAAATCTTTTTCTTCAAACTCCCCTGTGCCTCTATTTGTGCAGTCTAACATAAGAAGGGGGTTCAAACCTCCAAAATGTTTCTGAGGATAGGACCATGGGTAAAAAGGGGAGGGGAAAAATTTAAAATGGGCTGGCGGTCCTTTGGTCGGACACTTTGGGCCCCTCTCTAGAGTGTCTAGATTGTCAGGTAATAGATACACATTCATCACTTTAAAATATTTGGCGGCATCCAAAACCTTACTCGACATAGTGTCAGTGAAAGGGAAAGGGGCGGCGAGAACTGATTACACTGGTCAATTTTCCTTTTTGTTTCCTTTCTTCAACTTTAAATAAGGGGCATCTTCCCAAATTTGACACTAGGCTTTCTGAAAACTGAATCATAATCAGACATCTCTGTAGGGGCAGGAAAAAAATTATCTTTAAATTTAAAGCTTGACAGTTTATGTGTAATTTCCCGTTTACGCACACCAAATACTTGGCTACTTGCCAACACGTCTGAAGTTTTTAAAGTACTTAACTCGACAAAATCAAGTACAATTAACTGTTTCACTTTGGCTACAAACCGAAAATAAGTACTACGAGGAGTATTAGGAAAATATAATCCAAAAAGGAATTTTAGTGTTTGGTGTCTTAGAGCTAGAATCATAAACAGTATTTTCCTCTCCTTGGAAAGAGACCATCAGGTACAACATCCACCTGGTATGTTGTAAAGACTAATCAAAGTCTTCAGAAGGAAAATACTCAAAGTGTTTGATCATAGTTTATATATTCAAACGGGCAATTTCTCCAACACCTTGGATCAAAGCCCCCCGGACGGCCCCCATTTGTTCAAAAAACGCGATCTAAAAGCTTAGAGATCTCCATAATACTAGAAAGGCGGCCCTTCTAGCAACCCCAAACCCGTTTTGGGGTTTCGTAACAAGTAGCAGTTCCTTGTCCAATTATCCATTAAAATTTATATTATTCAAAAGTGCTTCGGATTACAATGGGAGGCACTAAAAGAGAAATTAAAATTTTAAAAAATTTATTAAACTTAATTGTCTAGAGTATATTATCAAAATTAAATTAAACACCAATCAAAATAAAATCAACTCTCGATCAATATATTGTGCTGAAAGCACATATCACATTTAAATTCTTAAGTACCCTCAGTACATTAACATTAAAAGCGATTCAAAAATTTGAGATCCCAGTGAATACTAGAAAGGACGCCCTTCTACCCAGCCGTTCTGGGTTTTGTAAAAATGTCGTATCCTTGTCCAATTTTTCCATTTAAAAAAAACAGTATTTCAATAGTGCTTCAGGGTACTTGGTAGGGTACTAAAAGAGAAATTTAAAATTTTTAAAAAATTTTTAATCATTAAGTTGTCAGAGGTATATTATCAAATTAAATTAATCACACAATCAAAAAAAAAACAATCTCTCGAGTTCAAATTTTGTCTGAAAGCACTATAATTTAAATTCTTAAGACCGTCAGGTACTTAACATTAAAAAGATTTACAAATAAAACAAGTAAGTGTGTGTATGCATTTAAGTTCTCTTTAATAGTAGCATTCTCAAGACTCGAATAAACTTAAGCAAGTGACTGACAAAGTCCTCAAATAAAAATAACTTCTTACCGGGTGGCAACCCGAAAAGTCTGCTTGAACAAAAAAGAAAGCAAAAACCCCAAAAGCAATGCAATATCAACACTGCGAACAGAATCAGGACTGGGGGAAAATATAAGAC
Source organism: Cherax quadricarinatus (assembly GCF_026875155.1). NCBI lineage: Eukaryota > Metazoa > Arthropoda > Malacostraca > Decapoda > Parastacidae > Cherax > Cherax quadricarinatus. Next base: position 15,847,778 of record NC_069405.1, on the reverse strand, counting down.
ACAATAGGGACCACAGCAATCCTCCCAAAAAATTACAAACTCCCATCTAGAATCTATTTCAGCATAGGGAAAAAAAACCCCACTGTGACAATAACAAAAACCATACAAAATTAGGTCAAACTATAGCAAAGGGCCTAGATTTTCAGATGTCTAAGCAACCACAACCCAGTAAACGTCGAAAAACACAAGCTAACAAGTTTTAAACAGAGTTCTACGAACAACAAAATAAAAGACAGACAACTGTCCCAACCACCAAATGAGTCTACAGCAGACGAACTTCACAAGGGGAGGACCCCCCCCCCGATCACTGATACCCGTGGACAGCACGCCAGAAGGGCCGGGGAGATAAAAGGCGACAAGCGATAATTACAGTAGTTTGACAATCAAGACTAATTACACCTTTATATAATCCTAACAACATAACCTCAAATAACAATATAAGGCAATACATTTGCATTTACTAAATCGCAAATATAACAAAAAAAAATTTAAAAGAAAAGTAATAACATTTTAAAATACATAATAATCATTTTAACCCCTTTAGGGTTGCAACAATCGGGGGCTGTTCCTTGATTTTTCAAGGTCCGGCCGGTGTGCCTCAAAAACAACGGGGCTATTTCCCAATCGAGTCTCCAAGGGGTGGGCCCATTCCCTCTAGACAAAACCCCTTGGGGTGTTGCCCGAGTTATGGGAACACCGAGAAGAATTAATCATTATGGTTTAGGACACGAAATAACAGTGTAATTTATTACCCATAATAAAATGGCATCTTTCAGGGAAATTTCCTTTTTAGAACCTACACAATACCCCTGTAATATTTGCACTGTACAAAATTTTATGCAAAGGAACGAATATATAGCCCTCCAATGTTCCAAAAAACAGAGGGAAATTTAAGGAATGTTTTTTCCCGAAAAGGGGTAAATTTTCTTCCTTACAAGTGAGCAATTGCCCATATCTCTAAGGTCTTTACTTCAATGTTTCTGATTTTTCCTGAAGGGAAAAAAAGACTCTTGCAAAAAAGGGGGGATACCTTTTTTACTTCTCTAGGGGGGATGTTACAGGATATTAGAGATTTTTCCCAAAGGGGGTTGGGTTTATGGGGCGTTGGGACAGATGTGACCTACTTTTTTGCAGAGAAGCAGACAAGCTTGCCCTTTTCTCCCGCGACGTTGCAAATGGGGTTTCGGCGGTGCTCTTTGGATACGTTGTCGAGATGCACCCGATAGTTTTCCCTCCGAGGTGGCCTATTTTAGAAGGGGTTTACCAAAATATTATTTTGGGTGACGTAACGTCTCCCTCCAGCTGGCATTCATTCTCCAAGGTTTACATCTCTGTCATACCAGGGTGTTGAAAAGAGAACGGGACCGCTCGGGCAAGGAGCGGTTAGTTTCGAAAGGATCACCAACCCCGGGTGCCTCCAATGCAGTGGTTAAGTCACGATCCTGCCCGAAAAAACTCAACCTCTGGGCCCACAGATCCCCAAAATTATCAACAAACAAGCGGACCATCTCCAAAGGGAGAGACACCCCTTTCTTTTTAAACCCCGGTAAAACTTTGTTTGCTGTCTCACAAAGTCCCCTAGGGATTGACCAAGGGCCCCCCTGCTTAAATTTAAAATTTTTTGCTATATTTGGCGGGGAAAATTATATGTCCCAACACTGGGTCTTCACTACTTTATAATCAGAAAATTTAAACGTCATTTAAACTGAGTAAATTCCTTGCCTTACCCAAAAATGCGTAGAACCAACGATGCCCCCAAAGCTGTTCCGGGCCCCCTCAAGGCTCGACCTGATTTTCGAGCTTTCGAAAATTACTCTGGTTCGGGTCATTGAAGGGGGAACAACGACGCTTTTTGTAAAATAAAATCATTTACAGAAGCGAAAACTGCCTCCTTTCTCTTCCCTATCATATTCTTTCCCCTTTCAAATGCTCTCTGTTCCCCTTTTTTTCTCAAAATTGATTTTGCCACTAAGGCCAAGAGCGATTTACCTTGAACAACCCAGCTGCAAATACACCATTTTTGTCCTAAGGGTTTCATTTTCCCTCGGCGAGAAATAAAGTTTTTTGCCCTTCTCCCCTAGAGGGAGGGTCTATGTGGCCATCTCTTCTTCTATAATTTTCACAATCAGTGAACGCAGTTGTGCAGCGGAAGTGCTTTTTATTTTTAAAGCAATGGAACAGCATTTGCCCAAAAACGCTGTAGGGGCAATTTTGGAGGTTTTGCAAAAAATTATGCGACACCCAAAGTCTGACGTTAGGTAGCCCAAAATTATTCGCCATGCACAGTACATTCAGAATACCCAACGTAACCGTTTTAATTAGAACAAAAGTTAGTAGCACAGTACGATTGCAGAATACACATACAAGCAAAACCACTGAAAATTCTCCCCACTAAAGGGTTACAACGCATCAAAATTTTGCAAAGCAATCCAAACAGCTAACTGTTTTTGAAGATTTACCCTGCAAGCGGCACACGAAAAACTAGTAGCGGCTGTTTGAAACGATCACACAAAGCAAGGCTGCCATAACAAAGCAACTGACACGCAAAAAATTTTTAAAGCAGTGCCAGACACAACTGCACAATGTTCCGCTCGAGCTTCACCCCAAGCTCAACCGTTTTTTTAAATCCAGCTCCAGCTCCGGGCAGGCACCCATATTACAACCCAGATTCCAAATGGGCCCGTTATCCTGGGGGTAATGGGGGCAAAATAAACACAGCAGAAAAGTTTAGATTTAATTAAACCCTTTACCAATTTAGAACGCAATATGGGGCACACAAGTACAGTGATAAATTATGCACTCCACGGTAACAAACAAAATAGAACCACAAGATAGCGACCGGCTTTTAACCGCTCTAGAATGGGAAGACAAGGGCAGACAGGGACTACCCCCAAAACCTCGGTTACCAAACCCTTTTATTTGGGTAGAACCTGGTCCTAGTTGAACGAGGGGCCCCACATCAACCACAAAATTCTAGGACCGCCAAGCCTTCAAGTCCTTTAATCCGATGGATAAGTTTCGGGAATAAAAGAGGGGAAATTTTTCTTTCCAAAGGGGAAACTGTATTGAAAATGACCTCCGGGAATTACGAAGGCAGAGATTTCCTTCGCTTATTCGTTAAAGGTACCTGTAGTAGCCTTTAAGGAGATCTAACTTGAACACAAAAGTAGCCTTACCCACAAAGTAAATTACGTCACCCAGACGTGGAAGAGGTAAGCATCTGTAATGGTGACCTCGTTCACCTTACGGTAGTCTGTACACTATGAAACCCTCCATCAGCCTTCTTCACAAGGATGCACGGTGAAGCCCATGGACTAGATGACCCCTCCACTAAACCATTTTTTTTAACAAAAACTCTACTTCCTGCTGAAGTAGCCTTTGCTTTTCAGGATTAGTTTCTGTAGGGGGAGAGTTTAATTGGTTTAGAGTTTCCCACATCAAACGTCATGATAACCTAACGTACATTTTTTCGGCACATCCGAAAAAATTATTGGTATGACTGTAGAAGCTCCGTTAAATTTGTTGCTTGCGTTTCAGATAATCTCCATTAAAGGGCTAGGATCCTTGAGGAGGACAGAATTTGAAAGTTTAATATTAATTTCAGAGATAGAGTGCAAAGAGTCAGAGTCGTCCTCAGAGGTAGAGGACAGAGTCATTACTGGGACTTTACCTGGTGTAATGGAAATACTTTAATTGATTAATGTGGTAAGTTTTTGTTTTTGAGGTCTTATCAATGGGAGCTACCACATAATTTACATCAGATAATCTACTTACAATCTGCATAGGTCCCGTAAATCTAGCTTTCAAGGTGTGGCAGGTATAGGTTCCTGCACCAACACCTTGTCTCCTGGATGGAAGGAGCGGAATTGTGCACTTCTGTCATACCTCTTTTTCATCTTACTTTGAGCTGTCTTTTAGGTTAGCCTTGGCTAACTGACGTGCCACCTGCAACCTTGAAGATGGGTTGTAGAGTGTTGAGCTAAGTCTTTTTTCCCCATCCATCCTTTTTTGAGCACCCGAAGAGGACCTCGTACATTGTGCCCAAAAAATCAGCTCAAATGGACTATACCCTGTAGACTCTTGCACCGTCTCTGTACTGAGAACAGCAACAAAGGTAAGTGATTCATCCCAGTCTGTAGGAAAGTGCATGCAAAAAGTTCTCATCATTGTTTTTTTAATGTCTCATGGAATCTTTCCAAGGTGCCTTGTGACTGAGGTGATAGGCAGTGGATAAGTTGGGATTATCCCTAACCTAGTTAATATTTCCGTAAATGCTTTGGCAGTGAAGTTAGTCCCTTGTATCACTTTGAATATTTTAGGAATGCCAAAAAAAGAAATGAATTTTGTTAAAGCTTTGAGAATAGCTTTAGTATTAATACTACGCATGGGAATTGTTCAGGTTATCTAGTTTCTTTATCTATAATCGAAATAAATATTGATTTCCAGACTTGGACCTAGGTAAGGGACCTACACAATCTAAAATTTAAAATCTGCAAAAGGTTCTCCATCAGCAGGTATAGGTTGGAGAGGTGCAGGTTTAATGGAATGTCCAGGTTTCCCAACTTGCTGACATTCTCGGCAACACCTAATATATTCTTCACTTCTTTCTTTAATTTTGGCCAATAAAATTCTTTTGTGATTCTTAATACGGGTTTTTTTGTAATTCCTAAGTGACCTCCTAATGAAGTATTATGGGCTATTTTTAATATTTTGAGGTCTAAACTTGGTTGGAACCACTAACCTGTCATACAATTGCCGGCCCTCTATCTCCTTACCAGTCTCAGTGCAGATCAAATAATCTTTTTTAACTTCATACCTGACCGGATGACCCAAAGAGGATTTACCCATGGCTGCCTGAAAAGCGAATTTTAAAGAAGGGTCCTTTCGTTGTTCCTCGGAAGGACAGTCCCTGGGGCATGGAAACAGAGACATCTGGCAATCCTGCAACCTGGGAATAGGAAGGCTTGATCGGTGTTACAAAAAACGCGATTCTAAAAGCTTAGAGATCTCCAGTGAATACTAGAAAGGACGGCCCCTTTCTAGCATCCAGCCTGTTACTGGTTTTCGTAACAAGTAGTCAGTATCCTTGTCCAATTATCCATTAAAATTCAGTATTATTCAATAGTGCTTCAGGATTACAACTGGTAGGCTAATAACTAAGAAATTAAAATTTAATAAATTTATTAATCATTAGTTGTCTAGAGGTATATTATCAAATTAAATTAATCACAGCAATCAAAATAAAATCAATCTCTCGAGTTCATATTATTGTGCTAAAAGCACATATCACTTTATAATTCTTAAGTACCGTCAGGTACTTTAAACATTTAATAAGATATTACAAATATGTACAAGTAAGGGGGTGTATGCTGTAAAGTGCTTTTAAAGTAGTTAGCTATGTCTCAAGACTCAAATAAGACTTAAACAAGTGGCGACAAAGTCCTCAAAAAACTAACTTCTTGACCGGCTGGCAACCCGAACAGTCTGCTTGAACAACAAAGAATGCTAAGCCCAATAGCAATGCAATATCAAGCGACTGCGACACGAATCAGGAACTGGGAATAATATAACGACACTAAGTAGGGACCATCAGCAGATCCTCCAAAAAATTTTACAAAACTCCCATACAAACTAAATCTATGTTCAGCTTAGGAAAAACCCGACTGTGACAATACACAGAAACCAGTACAAAATTAGGTCAAAAGCTATAGCTAAGGACCTGAGATGTTCCAGAGTGTCTAAGCGACAACAAACCTCAGTACAACGTCGAAAATCACGAAGTCTATACAATGTTCTGAAAACAGAGTTCTACGAACTAACAAGAATAATGAGACAGACAATCTGCCCAACCACCAAGCGAGTCTAGAGCAGACTGAATATTTTCACGAGAGGTGAGGACCCCCCCCGATCACGTGTAGCCCTGTGGACAGCGCAGCTCAGAAGCCGGCAGTATAATGAGCGACAAGCGATAATTACAGTAGTTTGACAATCAAGACTAACTGAGCACATTTTAATACATCCTAACAACATAAGCTACGTCAAATAAATAAAAGGCAATACATTTGCGATTTAGCTATTATCGCAAATATAAGCAATATAAAATTAAATGAAAAGATAATATACATTATATATACATAATAATCATTGTAACCCATTCAGGGGTTGCAACACCCCCCCCAACACACAGAGGTCGCACTAGGATTTTGCATTAATGTCTTTCACATTATTACTGATTACTCATATCAATACAATTTAATATAAATATTAATCCAAGTCTCTCTTGTGTCAAGCACCTCTACAATTTCACAGCGTCCGTCACTAGGATATGCCCCTAGTACTAGGGCAGTACACGTATCATATCTCTGCATACTCGTGGTTATGTACATCAGTGTAGAGACAAGGATGCGCTGAAAAGGGAGGGCACGTTAAAGGCTCGTTTCATAGTTAGAGGAACTGCATTCCACTCTTAAGTAGTGGTTGTGGAATGCTAGGCAGTAGGGAACTTCTGAGTTATGAAACAGCTTAAGGTGTGTAGTGAGGGGGGGGGTCTGCGGCAGGACAGTGTTGCGTCACGAAAGTACCTCGCCCACACGACACTACCCACTCAACACTCAGCTTATGTCTCTCCTCACACAACATTACGTGAATATATAAATATAATAATTAGACATGACATGAGTATATATAGTTAATATGGGCTGGAGGGATTAAGTTACTTTACTGAATTTGACATAGCAAGTAACAAAAGTATTTGGGATAAAATTACTAAATTTTAAATGGGGAAGTGCCCAAATACACGTAAAAATGTTCCAAGGAAAACCACAAGAGCTAGAGCCTCTTTCTCATAGTGGCATAATTTTTCTGGGTGTGTTTAAGCTTAGATGAATAGTAACATATAGGATGGAGAATATCAGTGGATGTTGACTGTTGGAGCAGCACAGCACCCACGCATAACAACTCGCATCTAATGTAAAAAGATGGGAAGTTTGAAATTAGGACTCTTCAACACAGGAGCAGGGGAAAAGCAGATGCTTCAACCTTTTGAACGAGTCTGAACAATCTCTAGTCAGATGAACTGAACTTTGCTACTAGAGCTCATAGTGAGAGGTGTAGGTGGAGGTGAGGCGCTGGCTTGCCTGTCACTTGACACACGTGGCAATGTCGTACAGATCAGCTACTGTTTCCTTCATCTTTGGCCAAGTAAAATGTTTTGCCATTTACGAGTGTCTTCTTGACACCCAAATGTCTTCCTATGGGACTATTGTGAGCAAAATCAATGGCTTGTTCACGAAATGTAACTGGTAACACTACTAGATGCTTAAACTGTGTTGGAAACACTATCAGCTGACAACTTACATGTAGTTTTCCTCATCAGTACACCATTACTATAATAGTAACAATTATCGAGATCCTTTGCTCACTCTCAGTAACTGCTATATCTCTCAGTCTTTCCAGTGACTGATCAACAAACTGATCCTTGATTTTAAAACATCATGAGTTAGAAATTTAAAGTCAGTTGTGTCTTGACTAGGTTGATGACCGGGGGGAGTCAGTGTTAATGATCTGGGGCGCAGAGCGTCACTAAACAAACATATTCAACCCAAACATCGTCCCTCAACTAACTCAACAGGAGACAAGGATGGTTGTTGAATCTTTGGACATAGCTCTAGTAATTGCGCTGAGAGGAAATAAAAAAGGTTCTTTTTACAAGTTCATGGCTAAATATCATCAGTGTTACTATCAATCACAAGTGGTTCTTTACATATACCCGCATGAAGGATATCGTTCCCTATCAACAAGTCCACTGACCTGATGGGAAATTCACCATGATATACCCACTGAAATAACCAGTTTAAAAATAGCTTGTTTTTAATGTATACTGTGAAGAGGTACTTTTAAACAGCCCCTCCATAGGCTTCTAACATACATCTATTTGGTATAGGTATCGTCAGTTATGGGCAGTACATCTTCTCTTAATAACGTGAGATAACTGCCAGGGTCTCTGAAAGTAACTATCTCAGTTAGATGTGATTCGTCAAATTTCCTTTTTCTACCTCTTGAAAAGTAAGGACTCATCGCTGAACGAATCTTTACGTCGATACACTTTTGCCTAGTCATCTATCCTGAGTAACATTATCTAAAACAGTAGGATAAGAGGAATTGCTAGGGTTTGGTGCCCTTTTTTGCTCGGACAAAGGGTACAACTGGGGGGGGCTCCAGCCGCACTAAATGTTTCTCGTATCTCTTTCTAACTTATAGCAATAAATCTTTGTATGTCCTTTTCTGTTACAATAGGTACATTTTAAATTTCTTCTTCTCGATATCAGATTTCTGTCTAGCCACAGAGACAGATTCAGGATTGTGAGTTTTTTCCTGGTAAAGGTACGAGAAGTTACAGTAGCAGGTACATTTAGGCCAGCAATGACAGCTGATTTAGGTTGCCAACTTCTAGGACCCAATCTTTAGTTACCTTGTTTCTTTGTGTTTTAGTACGTAAAGTTTGTGAGAAATCTCGTAATTGTCTGCTAATGCTGCAGTTTCCAAATATCCGAGTAGTATGATTGATCAGATATTCTTGTATGTCAGCAGGCATACAGTTGTTAAACTCTTCGTGTAGTAACAACTGAACAAGACTGTCGTAGTTGTTACACTTGGCAGACCTACACCACCTCTGAAATGCAACTTTTTCTCACGAGCAAACTCTACACAAGTTTGATCTTGTCGTCGTTGTAACATACGAAATGCTCCCTTTTATAACTTACAGGGAACATGTTATACGTCTCTAGAATTGTTTGTTTGACAGCGTCATAACTAATGTACTTGGTAAATGGCAAAGCTGCAGTACAGGTTTGAGCTCTTCCTGTCAACGCTGTATGCAGCAATGTTGCCCAGTGCTTACGTGGCCAGTTCATAGCACGTGCCTGGTTCTCAAACACATCAAAATAGGTGTGTAAGTCACTTTCAAAAAACTTAGGAACCATGGATGCCCGCTTTCTGCACATTAAATGTGTCTGTGATATATCAGTCTGTTGTCTTAACAGACGACATTTTCTCTTTGGAAATCTTCTTCGTTCATCTCCTCTGTGCCTCTATTTGTGCAGTCTGCAACATTTAAAGGGGGCGTTCAAACCTCTCAAAAATGTTTCTGAGAGATAGGACCAGGGGGGTAATGGAGGGGTGGAAATTAACATGGTCTGGACGGTCCTTAGGTCGGACACTTGGTCCAGCCATCTCTAGAGTGTCTAGATCTGGTCTAGGATAAGTAGATACAGCATATCATACACTGTAAAGTAATTTGGCTGTGTCATCCTAAAAACTATACTCTGTACTATAGTGTCAGTGAAGGGAAGGGGCGAGCGAGAACTGATCTACACTAGGCTCACTTCTGCCTTAGTTGCTCTTTCTTCAACTTCAAATAGAGTCATACTTCCTAATTGTGGGCACTTAGGCTTTCTGAATCTGAATCATAATCAGACATCTCTTTTAGGAGCAGGAAACAATTTTATCTTTTTAAATTTAATGCTTGACAGTTTCAGCTGTGTAATTCCTGTTATACGTCACACCAAGATTACTTGGCTACTTGCCAACACGTCTGAAGTTTTAATGTACTTAACTCAGACAAAGTCAGAGTATCAATTAAAATGTTTCACTTTGGCATACAAACACGAAAATAATTGTACTACGAGGGGAGTGATTATGGGAAACTATAATCCTAAAAGGAATTTTAGTGTTGGGATGTCTTAGAGCTAGAACTCATAAACAGTATTTCCATCTCCTTGGATCAAGAGACTCAGTCAGGTACATACATCCACCTGGTATGTTGTAAAAAGACTAACTCAAAGTCTTCAGATTAGGAAAGTACTCAAAGTGTTTGATCATAGATTCACTAGTAAAGTCAAACGGACAATTTCTCCAACACCTTGGATCAAGAGCCCCCCGGACAGGCCCCCATTTTTTTACAAAAACGCGATTCTAAAAGCTTAGAGATCTCCAGTGAATACTAGAAAGGACGGCCCTTCTAGCAACCAACCTGTTACTGGGTTTTCGTAACAAGTAGTCAGTATCCTTGTCCAATTATCCATTAAAATTCAGTATTATTCAATAGTGCTTCAGGATTACAACTGGTAGGCTACTAACTAGAGAAATTAAAATTTAATAAATTTATTAATCATTAAGTTGTCTAGAGGTATATTATCAAATTAAATTAATCACAGCAATCAAAATAAAATCAATCTCTCGAGTTCAATATTATTGTGCTGAAAGCACATATCACATTTATAATTCTTAAGTACCGTCAGGTACATTAACATTAACGCGATTCTAAAAGCTTAGAGATCTCCAGTGAATACTAGAAAGGACGGCCCTTCTAGCATCCAGCCTGTTACTGGGTTTTCGTAACAAGTAGTCAGTATCCTTGTCCAATTATCCATTAAAATTCAGTATTATTCAATAGTGCTTCAGGATTACATCTGGTAGGCTACTAACTAGAGAAATTAAAATTTAATAAATTTATTAATCATTAAGTTGTCTAGAGGTATATTATCAAATTAAATTAATCACAGCAATCAAAATAAAAAACAATCTCTCGAGTTCAATATTATTGTGCTGAAAGCACATATCACATTTATAATTCTTTTAAATACCGTCAGGTACTTAACATTAATAAGATATTACAAATATGTACAAGTAAGTGTGTGTATGCATTTAAGTGCTCTTAAGTAGTTAGCTATGTCTCAAGACTCGAATAAGACTTAAGCAAGTGACTGACAAAGTCCTCAAATAAACTAACTTCTTGACCGGCTGGCAACCCGAACAGTCTGCTTGAACAACAAAGAATGCAGACCCAATAGCAATGCAATATCAAGCGACTGCGACACAAAAATCAGGGAAATGGGGGAAAAATATAATGACACTAATAGGGACCATCAGCAATCCTCCACAAAAGTTACAAAACTCCCATACTACTGAATCTAGTTCAGCATAGGAAAACCGACTGTGACAATACACAAAACCAGTACAAAATTAGGTCAGAAGCTATAGCTAAGGACCTGAGATGTTCAGAGTGTCTAAGCAACACACAACCTCAGTACAACGTCGAAAATCACGAAGTCTATACAATGTTCTGAGAACAGAGTTCTACAGAACTAACAAGAATAATGAGACAGACAATCTGTCCAACCACCAAGTGAGTCTACAGCAGACTGAATACTTCACGAGAGGTGAGGACACCCCCCCCCCGATCACGTGATAGCCCTGTGGACAGCACAGCTCAGAAGCCGGCAGTATAACGAGCGACAAGCGATAATTACAGTAGTTTGACAATCAAGACTAACTGAGCACACTTTATATACATCCTAACAACATAAGCTACGTCAAATAACAATATAAGGCAATACATTTGCGATTTAGCTATTATCGCAAATATAAGCAATATAAAATTAAATGAAAAGATAATATACATTATATATACATAATAATCATTGTAACCCATTCAGGGGTTGCAACAATCGGGGTCTGTTCACTTGATTTACAAGGCTCCGGCCGGTGTGCCTCATAAAACAACGTGGCTATTCCGAGATCGGAGTCGTCCAAGGATAGGTCACCATTCCCTCTAGACAACCCTTGGGATGTTGCCCGAGTTATGGCCAACACCGGAGAAGAATTAATCATTATTGGTTCAGGACACGAACTAACAGTAGTAATGTTATTACCCAGTAATAACATGGCATCTTTCATGGGAAATCCTTTTGAGATACCTACAGTCAAGTACCCAATGTAATATTTGCACTGTACATAAATTTTATGCAAAGGAACAGAATATATAGCTCCTCCAAATGCTTCCAATAAAACAGAGGAATTCAAGGAAGTGTTCTCTGAAAGGGGTAATATTCCTTCTCTTACAAGTGAGCAATATGCTCCAGTATCTCTAAAGGTCTTTACTTCAATTGTTTCTGAGTTTTCCTGAAGGGAAATAAGACTCTTGCAATAATAAGGGGCCATACCTTTTTCTACTTCTCTAGGGGACATGTTACTAGGGATATTAGAGATTTTCCCAATGGGTTGGGGTTTATGGGGGCAGTTGGGACAGATGTGACCTACTTTGTTGCAGAGGAAGCAGACGACAGGCTTGCCCTTTACTCCCTGCTGACGTTGCAAATGGTGTCGTTCTGGCTGGTGTCTCTCTGGATACTGTTGTCGAGATGCACCATGAGTAGTTTGCCTCTCCGCAGGTGGACCATATGTTGAGAAGCGTGGTTCACCAGGTGACTTAGTTGGCTGACGTAGACGTTCTCCCTCCAGCTGGCACTTCATTCTCCAAGGTTGACGATCTCTGCTCATACCAGGCTGTTGAAAAGAGAGACGGGACCGCTCGGACAAGGAGCGGTTAGTTTCGAAGGTATCAGCCAACCTGGCTGCCTCCAATGCAGTGGTTAAAGTCACGTCCTCCCAAAAAAGATCGAACCTTGGCCCCAAGATCAGAGGTTATAAATCGAACAAGCGCACCAGCTCTCAAAGGGAGAGACACCCCTTGCTTTATACCAGGGGTTAAAAGCTTTGGTTTTGCTGTCTCCAAAGTCCCCTAGGGGGTTGACCAAGGTGCCCCCTGCTTTAAATTTAAAAATTTTTTTCTTATTTGGTGGGATACATGTATATGTCCCCAACCTGTGGTCTTCACTACTGTAATCAAAAAATTCAGGTCATTTAATATGACGTAAATTCCTGTGCTTCCCCAAATGTGTATGAACCAAACGATGCCCAATTGCTTTTCCGGCCACCTAAAGGGGTGAGCCTGTTTTCGAGGCTTTCGAAAAATTACTTGGTTGGGCCTTTTGAAGGGGGAACAAGCTGTACTGTTTTTTAAAAACAAAAATCATTTACAGAATGCGAAAATGCCCCCTTTCTTTTCCCCTTCATATTTTTCCCCTTGCAAATGTTTTTCTTTTCCCTTGTTTGTCAAGATTGATTTTTCCCAGCAAGTGCCAAGAGCTGATTACCTTGAGAAAAAAAACCCAAGCGCATTATGACTTTTGTCCGTGGTGTTCATTTCCTCGTGGAGAAATAGAATTTTTTTGCCCTGCTCCTAGGGGAGGGTTGATGTGCCTTCTTTTCATAGTTTGTCAGCAATCAGTGAAGCGTTGTGCGCTGTGGAGTGGTTTGATTTAATGCAAGGGAACGAGCAATTTCCCAACAACGCTGTAGGGACAATTTGGGTGGGTTTATGCAAAGTTACCCGACACCGACGTTAAACGTTAGGTGATAAGTTATTCCCCCTGCACAGTACGATTGCAGAATACCCCAACGTAACTCGTTAATTTTGCAGAACACGTTAGTATGCACAGTACGATTGAGAATACACTCAAGCAACCCGACTGAAAATTCCCCACACTGGGCTGTAGCAAGCATGAAATTTGCAAAAAATGCCAAACGCTTATTTTTTCTGAAGTGACCGTGCGAAGCGGACCTGAACAAGTAGTAGCGGCTGTTGACGATCACACAATAGCAAGGTGACCATAAAAAAGCAACTGACCGAAAAAATTTGTAAAGCGTGCCAGACACCCAAAGCTGCCAAGTTCCTGTTTTGGCTTCCCCCAAAAGCTAAACCGTTTCTCTAAGTCCAGCTCCAGCTCTCGGACAGGCTACCCATATTACAACCCAGGATTCCAAATGGCCTGTTATCCTGGGTGTAATGGGAGCAAAATAAACACAGCAGAAAAGTTTAGATTTATATTATCCTTCACCAATTTAGAACTGCAATATGGTGTCGACACTATGTACAGTGATAAGTATAGTGCACTCCACGGTAAGCAAACAGAAATAGAAGCCACAAGATAGCAGACCGTGCTTCAACCAGCTCTAGAATGGGAATGACAAGGGCAGACAGGAGAGCGGTACCCACATAACCTCTGCGATTACCAAAACCATCTTCTTATTGGCTAGAACCTGGTCACTAGTTGAACGACGGGGCCCCATCATCAACTCTTAGCAACCTGGTTCGCTGGTTGGGGGAGATAGCCTGTAAATGAGGGTGTGTACATGCGCCGAATAAAGGTTACGTACTCTTTGCATGCCACACCAGTGACCACCACCACTACCAGTGACCACCACCACCACTTCAAGTGACCACCACCACTACCAGTGACCACTAGCACTACCAGTGACCGCTTCCACTACCAGTGACCACCACCACTACCAGTGACCACTACTACTACCAGTGACCACCACCACTACGAGTGACCACCACCACTACCAGTGACCACTACCACTACCAGTGACCACCACCACTACCAGTGACCACTACCACTATCAGTGGCTACCACCACTACCAGTTACCACTACCACTACCAGTGACCACTACCACTACCAGTGAATACTGCCACTACCAGTGACCACCACCACTACCAGTGACCACCACCACTACAAGTGACCACCACCACTACCAGTGACCACCACCACTATCAGTGACCACCACCACTACCAGTGACCACCACCACTACCAGTAACCACTACCACTACCAGTGAACACAACCACTACCAGTGACTACTACCACTACCAGTGACCACCACCACTACCAGTGACCACCACATCTACCATTGACTACTACCACTTCCAGTGAGCACCACTACTACCAGTGACCACTACCACTACCAGTGACCACCACCACTACCAGTGACCACCACCACTACCAGTGACCACCACCACTACCAGTGACCACCACCACTACCAGTGACCACCACCACTACCACTGACCACCATCACTACTACTGACCACCACCACTACCAGTGACCTCTACCAGTACCAGTGACCACTACCAGGGACAACCACCACTACCAGTGACAACCACCACTACCAGTGACCACCACCACTACCAGTGACCACCACCACTACCAGTGACCACCACCACTTCCAGTGACCACCACCACCACCAGTGACCACTAGCACTACCAGTGACCACCACCACTACCAGTGACCACCACCACTACCAGTGACCACCACCACTGCCAGTGACCACTACCACTACCAGTAACCACCACCACTACCAGTGACAATTACCACTACCAGTGACCACTACCACTACCAGTAACCACTACCAGTGACCATTACCACTTCCAGTGACCACCACCACTACCAGTGACCACCACCACTACCAGTGACAACTACCACTACCAGTGACCACCACCACTACCAGTGACCACCACCACTACCAGTGATCACCACCACTACCAGTGACAACTACCACTACCAGTGTCCACTACCCCTACCATTGACCACCACTACTACCAGTGACCACTACCACTACCAGTGACCACTACCACTACCAGTGACCACTACCACTACCAGTGACCACTACCACTACCAGTGACCACTACCAATACCAGTGACCACTACCACTACCTGTGACCACCACCACTACCAGTGACCACCACCACTACCAGTGACCACTACCACTACCAGTGACCACCACCACTACCAGTGACCACCACCACTACCAGTGACAACTACCACTACCAGTGGCCACCACTACCAGTGACCACCACCAATACCAGTGACCACCACTACTACCAGTGACACTACCACTACCAGTGACCACCACCACTACCAGTGACCACCACCACTACAGTGACCACCACACTACCAGTGACCACCACCACTACCACTGACCACCACCACTACCACAGACCACCACCACTACCACTGACCACCACCACTACCAGTGACCTCTACCAGTACCAGTGACCACTACCAGTGTCAACCACCACTACCAGTGACAACACCACTACCAGTGACCACCACCACTACCAGTGACAACGACCACTTCCAGTGACCACCACCACCACCACCACCAGTGACCACTAGCACTACCAGTGACCACCACCACTACCAGTGACCACACCACTACCACTGACCACCACCACTACCACTGACCACCACCACTACCACTGACCTCTACCAGCACCAGTGACCACTACCAGTGACCACCACCACTACCAGTGACACCACCACTACCAGTGACCACCACCACTACCACTGACCACCACCACTACCAGTGACCTCTACCAGTACCATTGACCAACCACCACTACCAGTGACCACCCACCACTACCACTGACACCACCACCACCACTGACCACACCACTTCCAGTGACCTCTACCAGCACCAGTGACCACTGCCAGTGACCACCACCACTACCAGTGACCACCACCACTACCAGTGACCACCACCACTACCAGTGACCACCACCACTACCACTGACCACCACCACTACCAGTGACCTCTACCAGTTCCAGTGATCAACTACCAGTGACAACCACCACTACCAGTGACAACCACCACTACAGTGACCGCCACCACTACCAGTGACCATCACTACCAGTGACCACCACCACTACCAGTGACCACCACACTTCCAGTGACACCACCACTACCAGTGACCACTAGCACTACCAGTGACCGTTACCACTACCAGTGACCACCACCACTACCAGTGACCACTACTACTACCAGTGACCACCACCACTACCAGTGACCACTACCACTACCAGTGACCACTACCACTACCAGTGACCACCACCACTACCAGTGACCACCACCACTACCAGTGACCACCACCACTACCACTGACCACCACCACTACCACTGACCACCACCACTACCACAGACCACCACCACTACCAGTGACCACTACCACTACCAGTAACCACCACCACTACCAGTGACAATTACCACTACCAGTGACCACTACCACTACCAGTAACCACTACCACTACCAGTGACCATTACCACTTCCAGTGACCACCACCACTACCAGTGACCACCACCACTACCAGTGACAACTACCACTACCAGTGACCACCACCACTACCAGTGACCACCACCACTACCAGTGATCACCACCACTACCAGTGACAACTACCACTACCAGTGGCCACTACCCCTACCATTGACCACCACCACTACCCAGTGACCACTACCACTACCAGTGACCATACCACTACCAGTGACCACTACCACTACCAGTGCCACTACCACTACCAGTGACCACTACCAATACCAGTGACCACTACCACTACCTGTGACCACCACCACTACCAGTGACCACAACCACTACCAGTGACCACTACCACTACCAGTGACCACCACCACTACCAGTGACCACCACCACTACCAGTGACAACTACCACTACCAGTGGCCACCACTACCAGTGACCACCACCAATACCAGTGACCACCACTACTACCAGTGACCACTACCACTACCAGTGACCACCACCACTACCAGTGACCACCACCACTACCAGTGACCACCACCACTACCAGTGACCACCACCACTACCACTGACCACCACCACTACCACAGACCACCACCACTACCACTGACCACCACCACTACCAGTGACCTCTACCAGTACCAGTGACCACTACCAGTGTCAACCACCACTACCAGTGACAACCACCACTACCAGTGACCACCACCACTACCAGTGACAACGACCACTTCCAGTGACCACCACCACCACCACCACGTGACCACTAGCAACTACCAGTGACCACCACCACTACCAGTGACCACCACCACTACCACTGACTCCACCACACTACCACTGACCACACCACTACCACTGACCTCTACCAGCACCAGTGACCACTACCAGTGACCACCACCACTACCAGTGACCACCACCACTACCAGTGACCACCACCACTACCACTGACCACCACCACTACCAGTGACCTCTACCAGTACCATTGACCACCACCACTACCAGTGACCACCACCACTACCACTGACCACCACCACCACCACTGACCACCACCACTTCCAGTGACCTCTACCAGCACCAGTGACCACTGCCAGTGACCACCACCACTACCAGTGACCACCACCACTACCAGTGACCACCACCACTACCAGTGACCACCACCACTACCACTGACCACCACCACTACCAGTGACCTCTACCAGTTCCAGTGATCACTACCAGTGACAACCACCACTACCAGTGACAACCACCACTACCAGTGACCGCCACCACTACCAGTGACCATCACTACCAGTGACCACCACCACTACCAGTGACCACCACCACTTCCAGTGACAACCACCACTACCAGTGACCACTAGCACTACCAGTGACCGTTACCACTACCAGTGACCACCACCACTACCAGTGACCACTACTACTACCAGTGACCACCACCACTACCAGTGACCACTACCACTACCAGTGACCACTACCACTACCAGTGACCACCACCACTACCAGTGACCACCACCACTACCAGTGACCACCACCACTACCAGTGACCACCACCACTACCACTGACCACCGCCACTACCACAGACCACCACCACTACCACTGACCACCACCACTACCAGTGACCTCTACCAGTACCAGTGACCACTACCAGTGTCAACCACCACTACCAGTGACAACCACCACTACCAGTGACCACCACCACTACCAGTGACCACGACCACTTCCAGTGACCATCACCACCACCACCACCAGTGACCACTAGCACTACCAGTGACCACCACCACTACCAGTGACCACCACCACTACCACTGACCACCACCACTACCACTGACCACCACCACTACCACTGACCTCTACCAGCACCAGTGACCACTACCAGTGACCACCACCACTACCAGTGACCACCACCACTACCAGTGACCACCACCACTACCACTGACCACCACCACTACCAGTGACCTCTACCAGTACCATTGACCACCACCACTACCAGTGACCACCACCACTACCACTGACCACCACCACCACCACTGACCACCACCACTTCCAGTGACCTCTACCAGCACCAGTGACCACTGCCAGTGACCACCACCACTACCAGTGACCACCACCACTACCAGTGACCACCACCACTACCAGTGACCACCACCACTACCACTGACCACCACCACTACCAGTGACCTCTACCAGTTCCAGTGATCACTACCAGTGACAACCACCACTACCAGTGACAACCACCACTACCAGTGACCGCCACCACTACCAGTGACCATCACTACCAGTGACCACCACCACTACCAGTGACCACCACCACTTCCAGTGACCACCACCACTACCAGTGACCACTAGCACTACCAGTGACCGTTACCACTACCAGTGACCACCACCACTACCAGTGACCACTACTACTACCAGTGACCACCACCACTACCAGTGACCACTACCACTACCAGTGACCACTACCACTACCAGTGACCACCACGGCTACCAGTGACCACTACCACTTTCAGCGACTACCACCACTACCAGTTACCACTACCACTACCAGTGACCACTACCACTACCAGTGAATACTACCACTACCAGTGACCACCACCACTACCAGTGACCACCACCACTACCAGTGACCACCACCACTACCAGTGACCACCACCACTACCAGTAACCACTACCACTACCAGTGAACACAACCACTACCAGTGACTACTACCACTACCAGTGACCACCACCACTACCAGTGACCACCACCACTACCAGTGACTACTACCACTACCAGTGACCACCACCACTACCACCACCAGTGACCACCACCACTACCAATGACCACCATCACTACCAGTGACCACCACCACTACCAGTGACCACCACCACTACCAGTGACCACCACCACTACCAGTGACCACCATCACTACCAGTGACCACCACCACTACCAGTGACCACCATCACCACCAGTGACCACCACCACTACCAGTGACCACCACCACTACCAGTGACCACCACCACTACCAGTGACCACCACCACTACCAGTGACCACTACCACTACCAGTGACCACCACCACTACCACCACCAGTGACCACCACCACTACCAGTGACCACTACCAGTGACCACCACCACTACCAGTGACCACTACCACTACCAGTGACCACTACCAGTGACCACTACCACCACCAGTGACCACCACCACTACCAGTCACCACCACCACTACCAGTGACCACTACCAGTGACCACCACCACTACCAGTGACCACTACCACTACCAGTGACCACCACCACTACCACCACCAGTGACCACCACCACTACCAGTGACCACCACCACTACCAGTGACCACTGCCAGTGACCACTACCATTACCAGTGACCACCACCACTACCACCACCAGTGACCACCACCACTATCAGTGACCACCACCACTACCAGTGACCACTACCACTACCAGTGGCACCAGTACTAATGACCACCTATACCCAAGACTAATTCACATATTCCTGGGATGCACACACATACACATTCTCACTCTGTCTAGATAATTCCAGTCTCCCCCTCTTCCGCCCTTCCCCTCCCTTCCCCTCCCCTCTAAGGGTCAGACAGGGAGGGGAAATATAAACAAACCTTCTGTGACGTAACACGAGAGGAATTTGCTTCTGTAAATCGTGTGGAATCCTTTTCAGTCTACCATTATGGCAGGATAGAATACTTTATAACAGGATCGAACACTTTATAACAGGATCGAACACTTTATAACAGGATCGAACACTTTATAACAGGATCGAACACTTTATAACAGGATCGAACACCTTATAACAGGATCGAAGACTTTATAACAGGATCGAGTACCTTATAAGTTGATCGAGCACTTTCAAGAACTGAGGTGATTCTAATGTATGCTGGTACACTATTATATATGATAGTTACACTGTGGGAACACCAGCAGTGTTGCTACATTATTCTATATGATTTACCTGGAGTTTACCTGGAGAGAGTTCCGGGAGTCAACGCCCCCGCGGCCCGGTCTGTGACCAGGCCTCCTGGTGGATCAGAGCCTGATCAACCAGGCTGTTGCTGCTGGCTGCACGCAAACCAACGTACGAGCCACAGCCCGGCTGATCAGTAACCGACTTTAGGTGCTTGTCCAGTGCCAGCTTGAAGACTGCCAGGGGTCTGTTGGTAATCCCCCTTATGTATGCTGGGAGGCAGTTGAACAGTCTCGGGCCCCTGACACTTATTGTATGGTCTCTTAACGTGCTAGTGACACCCCTGCTTTTCATTGGGGAGATGTTGCATCGTCTGCCAAGTCTTTTGCTTTCGTAGTGAGTGATTTTCGTGTGCAAGTTCGGTACTAGTCCCTCTAGGATTTTCCAGGTGTATATAATCATGTATCTCTCCCTCCTGCGTTCCAGGGAATTACAGGTTTAGGAACCTCAAGCGCTCCCAGTAATTGAGGTGTTTTATCTCCGTTATGCGCGCCGTGAAAGTTCTCTGTACATTTTCTAGGTCAGCAATTTCACCTGCCTTGAAAGGTGCTGTTAGTGTGCAGCAATAGTCCAGCCTAGATAGAACAAGTGACCTGAAGAGTGTCATCATGGGCTTGGCCTCCCTAGTTTTGAAGGTTCTCATTATCCATCCTGTCATTTTTCTAGCAGATGCGTTGATACAATGTTATGGTCCTTGAAGGTGAGATCCTCCGACATGATCACTCCAGGTCTTTGACGTTGGTGTTTCGCTCTATTTTGTGGCCAGAATTTTTTTGTACTCTGATTGAAGATTTAATTTCTCATGTTTACCATATCGGAGTAATTAAAATTTTTCTCATCGTTGAACTTCATATTGTTTTCTGCAGCCCACTGAAGATTTGGTTGATGTCCGCGTGGAGCCTTGCAGTGTCTGCAATGGAAGACACTATCATGCAGATTCGGGTGTCATCTGCAAAGGAAGACACGGTGCTGTGGCTGACATCCTTGTCTATGTCGGATATGAGGATGAGGAACAAGATGGGAGCGATTTACTGTGCCTTGTGGAACAGAGCTTTTCACCGTAGCTGCCTCGGACTTTACTCTGTTGACGACTACTCTCTGTGTTCTTTTAGTGAGGAAATTATAGATCCATCGACCGACTTTTCCTGTTATTCCTTTAGCACGAAATTTTGTGCGCTATTACGCCATGGTCACACTTGTCGAAGGCTTTTGCAAAGTCTGTATATATTACATCTGCATTCTTTTTGTCTTCTAGTGCATTTAGGACCTTGTCGTAGTGATCCAATAGTTGAGACAGACAGGAGCGACCTGTTCTAAACCCATGTTGCCCTGGGTTGTGTAACTGATGGGTTTCTAGATGGGTGGTGATCTTGCTTCTTAGGACCCTTTCAAAGATTTTTATGATATGGGATGTTAGTGCTATTGGTCTGTAGTTCTTTGCTGTTGCTTTACTGCCCCCTTTGTGGAGTGTAGCAACACTGTGGGAACACCAGCAGTGTTGCTACATTATTCTATATGATAGTTACACTGTGGGAACACCGGCAGTGTTGCTACATTATTCGATATGATGGTTACACTGTGGGAACAAAAGCTGTGTTTCCCTGTCAGTTTCTATCACATACATGATGCGTCAGTCTGAGCTGGCAGACTTCAGTAGTGTCAGCCTGAGCTGGCAGACTTCAGTAGTGTCAGTCTGAGCTGGCAGACTTCAGTAGTGTCAGCCTGAGCTGGCGACTTCAGTAGTGTCAGCCTGAGCTGGCAGACTTCAGTAGTGTCAGCCTGAGCTGGCAGACTTCAGTAGTGTCAGCCTGAGCTGGCAGACTTCAGTAGTGTCAGCCTGAGCTGGCAGACTTCAGTAGTGTCAGCCTGAGCTGGCAGACTTCAGTAGTGTCAGCCTGAGTGGCAGACTTCAGTAGTGTCAGTCTGAGCTGGCGACTTCAGTAGTGTCAGTCTGAGCTGGCAGACTTCAGTAGTGTCAGCCTGAGCTGGCAAACTTCAGTAGTGTCAGCCTGAGCTGGCAGACTTCAGTAGTGTCAGCCTGAGCTGGCAGACTTCAGTAGTGTCAGCCTGAGCTGGCAGACTTCAGCAGTGTCAGTCTGAGCTGGCAGACTTCAGCAGTGTCAGTCTGAGCTGGCAGACTTCAGCAGTGTCAGTCTGAGCTGGCAGACTTCAGTAGTGTCAGCCTGAGCTGGCAGACTTCAGTAGTGTCAGCCTGAGCTGGCAGACTTCAGTAGTGTCAGCCTGAGCTGGCAGGGCTTCAGTAGTGTCAGCCTGAGCTGGCAGACTTCAGTAGTGTCAGCCTGAGCTGGCAGACTTCAGTAGCGTCAGCCTGAGCTGGCAGACTTCAGTAGTGTCAGCCTGAGCTGGCAGACTTCAGTAGTGTCAGCCTGAGCTGGCAGACTTCAGTAGCGTCAGCCTGAGCTGGCAGACTTCAGTTAGTGTCAGCCTGAGCTGGCAGACTTCAGTAGTGTCAGCCTGAGCTGGCAGACTTCAAATAGTGTCAGCCTGAGCTGGCAGGACTTCATTAGTGTCAGCCTGAGCTGGCAGACTTCAGTAGTGTCAGCCTGAGCTGGCAAACTTCAGTAGTGTCAGTCTGAGCTGGCAGACTTCAGTAGTGTCAGTCTGAGCTGTCAGACTTCAGCAGTGTCAGTCTGAGCTGGCAGACTTCAGTAGTGTCAGTCTGAGCTGTCAGACTTCAGCAGTGTCAGTCTGAGCTGGCAGACTTCAGTAGTGTCAGCTGAGCTGTCAGACTTCAGCAGTGTCAGTCTGAGCTGGCAGACTTCAGTAGTGTCAGTCTGAGCTGGCAGACTTCAGTAGTGTCAGCCTGAGCTGTCAGACTTCAGCAGTGTCAGTCTGAGCTGGCAGACTTCAGCAGTGTCAGTCTGAGCTGTCAGACTTCAGCAGTGTCAGTCTGAGCTGGCAGACTTCAGTAGTGTCAGTCTGAGCTGGCAGACTTCAGTAGTGTCAGCCTGAGCTGTCAGACTTCAGCAGTGTCAGTCTGAGCTGGCAGACTTTTAGTAGTGTCAGTCTGAGCTGGCAGACTTCAGTAGTGTCAGCCTGAGCTGTCAGACTTCAGCAGTGTCAGTCTGAGCTGTCAGACTTCAGCAGTGTCAGTCTGAGCTGGCAGACTTCAGTAGTGTCAGCCTGAGCTGTCAGACTTCAGCAGTGTCAGTCTGAGCTGGCAGACTTCAGTAGTGTCAGTCTGAGCTGGCAGACTTCAGTAGTGTCAGCCTGAGCTGTCAGACTTCAGCAGTGTCAGTCTGAGCTGGCAGACTTCAGCAGTGTCAGTCTGAGCTGTCAGACTTCAGCAGTGTCAGTCTGAGCTGGCAGACTTCAGTAGTGTCAGTCTGAGCTGGCAGACTTCAGTAGTGTCAGCCTGAGCTGTCAGACTTCAGCAGTGTCAGTCTGAGCTGGCAGACTTCAGTAGTGTCAGTCTGAGCTGGCAGACTTCAGTAGTGTCAGCCTGAGCTGTCAGGGCTTCAGCAGTGTCAGTTTTGAGCTGGCAGACTTCAGCAGTGTCAGTCTGAGCTGTCAGACTTCAGCAGTGTCAGTCTGAGCTGGCAGACTTCAGTAGTGTCAGTCTGAGCTGGCAGACTTCAGTGTGTCAGCCTGAGCTGTCAGACTTCAGCAGTGTCAGTCTGAGCTGGCAGACTTCAGTAGTGTCAGTCTGAGCTGGCAGACTTCAACAGTGTCAGTCTGAGCTGGCAGACTTCAGTAGTGTCAGTCTGAGCTGGTAGACCTCAGTAGTGTCAGCCTGAGCTGGCAGACTTCAGTAGTGTCAGCCTGAGCTGGCAGACCTCAGTAGTGTCAGCCTGAGCTGGCAGACTTCAGTAGTGTCAGCCTGAGCTGGCAGACCTCAGTAGTGTCAGCCTGAGCTAGCAGACTTCAGTAGTGTCAGTCTGAGCTGGCAGACTTCAGTAATGTCAGTGTGAGGTGGGAGACTTCAGTAGTGTCAGTCTGAGCTGGCAGACTTCAGTAGTGTCAGTCTGAGCTGGCAGACTTCAGTAGTGTCAGCCTGAGCTGGCAGACTTCAGTAGTGTCAGCCTGAGCTGGCAGACTTCAGTAGTGTCAGCCTGAGCTGGCAGACTTCAGTAGTGTCAGCCTGAGCTGGCAGACCTCAGTAGTGTCAGCCTGAGCTGGCAGACTTCAGTAGTGTCATTCTGAGCTGGCAGACTTCAGTAGTGTCAGTGTGAGGTGGGAGACTTCAGTAGTGTCAGTCTGAGCTGGCAGACTTCAGTAGTGTCAGCCTGAGCTGGCAGACTTCAGTAGTGTCAGTGTGAGGTGGGAGACTTCAGTAGTGTCAGTCTGAGCTGGCAGACTTCAGTAGTGTCAGTGTGAGGTGGGAGACTTCCGGTATGCCATTAATTAAAGGTACATCCGCTACGACAGCTTCCAACACAGCTACACTATCAGTTTGCAGTGACCATCTCACACCAGACACTAGTACACATTACTACTTTAGAATAAATCTCTCCTTCCTTCTTTCCCTCCTTCCTTCCCTTCTTCCTTCCCTCCTCTTTCCTTCCTTCCCTCCTTCCTTCAAGCAATGTTACCACCTCTACCTGTTTATTACGCCCTCCTGAGGCCCTCCCAAGTTAATTATATACCTGTTTACGCTTACCTGACAGCCCTGGTTCTTGTAGGTGGAGGGGTGATTTACAAGGGAGAAGGGAGAGTGTTGGGGAGAGCTGGGAAAGAACGTGGGTTCTCTCCATGTGGGTTCGTTCGTAGCACTCAAATTCAAGGTTAAAGTTACTAATTACAAACGCACTGAGAATGACAAGCTAGATAACTAGAACCTTTAAAATCAAGAATAATTACAGGCTGGATAACTAGAACCTTTAAAATCAAGAATAATTACAGGCTGGATAACTAGAACCTTTAAAATCAAGAACAATTACAGGCTGGATAACTAGAACCTTTAAAATCAATAATAATTACAGGCTAGATAGCTAGAACCTTTAAAAACAAGGATAATTACAGGCTGGATAACTAGCAACTTCAAAAACAAAGATAATTACAGGCTGGATAACTAGAACTTTCAAAAATAAGGATAATTACAGGCTGGTTAACTAGAACTTTCAAAAAAAGGATAATTACAGGCCGGATAAATAGAACCTTCAAAAACAAGGATAATTACAGGCTGGATAACTAGAACTTTCAAAAACAAGGATAATTACAGGCTGGATAACTAGAATTTTCAAAAATAAGGATAATTACAGGCTGGATAAATTGAACCTTCAAAAACAAGGATAATTACAGGCCGGATAACTAAAACATTAAAATCAAGAATAATTACAGGCTGGAATACTAGAACCTGTAAAAACAATAATAATTACAGGCTGGATAACTAGAACTTTCAAAAACAAGGATAATTACAGGCTGGATAAATAGAACCTTCAAAAACAAGGATAATTACAGGCTGGATAACTAGAGCTTTCAAAACAAAAGAAACCAAGCCAGTGATGATCTTTAAGTCAGTTGTACTCTGCATGCTGGAGTACTACTGCTGGTGTACTCTGCAGGCTGGAGTACTGTGTTGGTGTACTCTGCAGGCTAGAGTATTACTGCTGGTGTACGCTGCACGCTGGAGTACTACTGCTGGTGTACGCTGCACGCTGGAGTACTACTGCTGGTGTACTCTGCAGACTGGAGTACTATTGCTGGTGTACGCTGCAGGCTGGAGTACTACTGCTGGTGTACTCTGCAAGCTGGAGTACTGGTGTTGGTGTACTCTGCAGGCTGTTGGTGAAATCTGCAGGCTGGAAAACTACTGCTAGTGCACTCTGCAGGCTGTTAGTGAATTCTGCAGGCTGGAGTACTACTGTTGGTGTACTCTGCAGGCTGGAGTACTGCTGTTGGTGAACTCTGCAGGCTGGAGTACAACTGTTTGTATACTCTGCAGGCTGGAGTACTACTGTTGGTGTACTCAGCAGGCTGGAGTACTACTGTTGGCATAATCTGCAGACTGGAGTACTACTGTTGGTATACTCTGCAGGCTGGAGTACTACTGTTTGTGCACTCTGCAGGCTGGAGTACTGCTGCTGGTGTACTCTGCAGGCTGGAGTACTGCTTTTGGCGTTCTCTGCAGACTGGAGTACTTCTGTTGGTGTACTCTGCAGGCTGGAGTACTACTGTTGGTATACTCTGCAGGCTGGAGTACTACTGTTGGTGTACTCTTCAGGCTGGAGTACTACTGTTGGTGTACTCTGCAGGCTGGAGTACTACTGTTGTTGTACCCTGCAGGCTGGAGTACTACTGTTGTTGTACTCAGCAGGCTGGAGTACTACTGTTGGTATACTCTGCAGGCTGGAGTACTACTGTTGGTGTACTCAGCAGGCTGGAGTACTACTGTTGGTGTACTCTGCAGGCTGGAGTACTACTGGTAGTGTACTCTGTAGGCTGGAGTACTACTGTTGCTGTACTCTGCAGGCTGGAGTACTACTGTTGGTGTAATCTGCAGGCTGGAGTACTACTGTTGATGTACTCAGCAGGCTGGAGTACTACTGTTGGTGTACTCTGCAGGCTGGAGTACTACTGTTGGTGTACTCTTCAGGCTGGAGTACTACTGGTAGTGTACTCTGTAGGCTGGAGTACTACTGTTGGTGTACTCTGCAGGCTTGAGTACTAAGGTTAGTGTACTCTGCAGGCTGGAGTACTACTGTTGGTGTACTCTGCAGGCTGGAGTACTACTGTTGGTGTACTCTGCAGGCTGGAGTACTACTGTTGGTGTACTCTTCAGGCTGGAGTACTACTGGTAGTGTACTCTGTAGGCTGGAGTACTACTGTTGGTGTACTCTGCAGGCTTGAGTACTAAGGTTAGTGTACTCTGCAGGCTGGAGTACTACTGTTGGTGTACTCTGCAGGCTGGAGTACTACTGTTGGTGTAGTCTGCAGGGTGGAGTACTACTGTTGGTGTACTCTGCAGGGTGGAGTACTACTGTTGGTGTACTCTGCAGGCTGGAGTACTACTGTTGGTGTACTCTGCAGGCTGGAGTACTACTGTCGGTGTACTCAGCAGGCTGGAGTACTACTTTGGTATACTCTGCAGGCTGGAGTACTACTGTTGGTGTACTCTTCAGGCTGGAGTACTACTGTTAGGTAAGACACATATGCAACAGTTAGACAACTTTATTCCGAAACGTTTCGCCTACACAGTAGGCTTCTTCAGTCGAATACAGAAAGTAGGCAGGAACAGTAGAGATGTGAAGACGATGTAATCAGTCCATCACCCTTAAAGTCGTAGAATTTGAGGTTGTCAGTCCCTCGGCCTGGAGAAGTTCAGTTCCATAGTCAGGGTGATGGACTGATTACATCGTCTTCACATCTCTACTGTTCCTGCCTACTTTCTGTATTCGACTGAAGAAGCCTACTGTGTAGGCGAAACGTTTCGGAATAAAGTTGTCTAACTGTTGCATATGTGTCTTACCTAACAACCTGTCGGTATTGTATACCATTTTGATGTTCATCTGGAGTACTACTGTTGGTGTACTCTGCAGGCTGGAGTACTACTGTTGTTGTACCCTGCAGGCTGGAGTACTACTGTTGTTGTACTCAGCAGGCTGGAGTACTACTGTTGGTATACTCTGCAGGCTGGAGTACTACTGTTGGTGTACTCTGCAGGCTGGAGTACTACTGTTTGTGTGCTCTGCAGGCTGGAGTACTGCTGTTAGTGTACTCTGCAGGCTGGAATACTGCTGTTAGTGTACTCTGCAGGCTGGAGTACTGCTGTTGGTGTACTCTGAAGGCTGGAGTACTGCTGTTGGTGTACTCTGCAGGCTTGAGTACTGCTGTTAGTGTGCTCTGCAGGCTGGAGTACTGCTGTTTGTGTACTCTGCAGGCTGGAGTACTACTGTAAAGTAAAAGGACACAAGTGCAACTAATGTGACATTTTATTGTGGCAACGTTTCGCTCACCAGGAGCTTTATCAAGCCATTGCAAACAATACATGGACACAGAGGGTATATATAGGCTCAGAGTGAGGTGCAATACTAGTGGTAGTAGTAGTAGTAGTAGTAGTAGTAGTAGTAGTAGTAGTAGTAGTAGTAGTAGTAGTGACAAAAGTTGTAGTGGTAGTAGTAATACAATAAGGTAGAGCATTTAATTCGTACATGAGTAAAAGGATATAAAAGCTATTACTTGGGTAACATAAAAATAGGTTGGACAAATATAGACTGGATAGAGGCAGGTTGTTTCAGTGTTCACTCTCTGTAATGTGCTTTGTGTAGTATAACAGGAGAGACTATGTGATGGCAGGGTTTACTGTTTTCAGGAGGATTCTTGCTAACACTTCAGAGATGATGAAGCTGCCGTTGTTTTGTTTAATTGTATTCGAAACAGCGATCAGTGCTGATTCGAGGCACTTGCGTCTACGGAAATTAGTTTCTTTGATCACTAATTGGGCGTCCCTGAATTTCATGAGATGATTGGTGGAATTTCGGTGTTGTACACAGACGTTGTTCAAGTTATCGTTCCTACATGCGTAAATGTGTTCATTGAGGCGGGTGTCGAGGTTTCTTGCTGTTTCACCTACGTAAATCTTGTCACAGCCTCCACAGGGTATAGTGTAAACTCCTGCGTTGACTGGTTCGTGGTGCTTTGATTTTGTCCTGGTTAGATCCTTTACTGAAGTGCTGGAAGCGATGGCGACTCTGGTGTTAGCTTGTGAAAGTACTTTAGAAACGTTAAGTGCAACCTGGCTGTTGGGAAGAATTATAACTTTGTTGGGAGTGGTGTTGGTGCGTGGAGAATTAATGATCTGAAGAGCTCTTTTCTTGCAGTCTTTGATGAAAAAGGAAGGAAAATGTAACTCAGTGAATGTTTGGTAAATGTAAGTGCATTCCTCGTCAAGAAACTCAGGACTACAAATTCGGTATTATGCTCTTAGGAAAAACCCGATGATGATGCCTCTTTTGGTCTTGGTATCTTGACTGGAATAGAAGTGTGTGAGATCATTTTTATTGGTGGGTTTCCGATAAACTTGAAATCTTAGGTTGTTGTCTACTTTGTGAATGAGGACGTCGAGGAAAGGCATCTTGTCATTGGACTCTTCTTCTAGTGTAAACTGGATCGCCGGTTCAACTGCGTTGAGCCTTGCCTGAAGATTCCGTACATCAAAACGTTTGGGAGTTATTACGAGGACGTCGTCCACGTAACGTAACCAAGTGACGCTTGAAGGGATGATGTTGGCGAAGTGTTCGGAGAGCGAAACGTTGACACAATAAAATGTCACATTAGTTGCACTTGTGTCCTTTTACTTTACATATTGTCGGTAATTCTACCAACTTTATTGGAGTACTACTGTTGGTGTACTCTGCAAACTGGAGTACTGCTGTTAATGTACTCTGCAGGCTGGAGTACTACTGTTGGTGTACTCTGCAAACTGGAGTACTGCTGTTAATGTACCTGCAGGGTTTGGGGTACTTTCTGTTGGTGTAATCTGCAGGCTGGAGTACTACTGTTGGTGTACTCAGCAGGCTGGAGTATACGTTGGTGTACTCCCGCAGGCTGGAGTACTACTGTTGGTGTAATCTGCAGGCTGGAGTACTACTGTTTGGGGTACTCAGCAGGCTGGGGCACTACTGTTGGTGTACTCTGCAGGCTGGAGTACTACTGGTAGTGTACTCTGTAGGCTGGAGTACTAACTGTTGCTGTACTCTGCAGGCTGGAGTACTACTGTTTGGGGTAATCTGCAGGCTGGAGTACTAAATGTTTATGTTTCTCAGCAGGCTGGAAATACCCACTGTTGGGGTACTCTGCAGGCTGGAGTACTACGTTGGTGTACTCTTCAGGCTGGAGTACTACTGGTAGTGTTTCCTGTAGGCTGGAGTACTATGTTGGGGGTTACTCTGCAGGCTTGAGTTTCAAGGTTAGTGTACTCTGCAGGCTGGAGGTACTACTGGTTGGTGTTTCTCTGCAGGCTGGAGTACTACTGTTGGTGTACTCTGCAGGCTGGAGTACTACTGTTGGTGTACTTTCAGGCTTGGAGGTACTACTGTGTGTACTCTGTAGGCTGGAGTACTACTGTTGGTGTTACTCTGCAGGCTTTAGTACTAAGGTTAGTGTACTCTGCAGGCGGAGTACTACTGTTGGTGTACTCTGCAGGCTGGAGTACTACTGTTGGTGTACTCTGCAGGCTGGAGTACTACTGTTGGTGTACTCTTCAGGCTGGAGTACTACTGTAGTGTACTCTGTAGGCTGGATACTACTGTTGGTGTACTCTGCAGGCTGGAGTACTAAGGTAGTTTTACTCTGCAGGCTGGAGTACTACTGTTGGTGTACTCTGCAGGCTGGAGTACTACTGTTGGTGTACTCTGCAGGGTGGAGTACTACTGTTGGTGTACTCTGCAGGGTGGAGTAGTACTGGCAATATAAACACAAATGCAGTATAATGTGATCCTTTATTGACTACGTTTCGCCCACACAGTGGGCTTTTTCAAGTTTGTGACTTGAAAAAGCCAAATGTGTGGGCGAAAACGTAGTCAATAAGGATCACATTATACTGCATTTGTGTTTATATTGCCATTGTGTCGGTATTTTATACCATTTATTTCCATCGTGGAGTACTACTGTTGGTGTACTCTGCAGGCTGGAGTACTACTGTTGGTGTACTCTGCAGGCTGGAGTACTACTGTCGGTGTACTCAGGCCGGCTGGAGTTTCTAACTTTGTATAAAATCTGCAGGCTGGAGTACTACTGTTGGTGTATCTTCAGGCTGGAGTACTTAAATGTTGGTGTACTCTGCAGGCTGGTGTATACTGTTGTTGTTCCCTGCAGGCTGGAGTACTACTGTTGTTGTACTCAGCAGGCTGGAGTACTACTGTTGGTATACTCTGCAGGCTGGAGTACTACTGTTGGTGTACTCTGCAGGCTGGAGTACTACTGTTTGTGTGCTCTGCAGGCTGGAGTACTGCTGTTAGTGTACTCTGCAGGCTGGAATACTGCTGTTAGTGTACTCTGCAGGCTTTGGGGTACTGCTGTTGGTGTACTCTGAAGGCTGGAGTACTGCTGTTGGTGTACTCGCAGGCTTGAGTACTGCTGTTAGTGTGCTCTGCAGGCTGGAGTACGCTGTTTTTTTGTACTCTGAGGCTGGAGTACTACTGTAAAGTAAAAGGACACAAAGTGCAACTAATGTGACATTTTATTGTGGCCCAAAGTTTTCGCTCACCAGGAGCTTTATCAAGCCATTTTCAAGCAATACATGACCAGAGGGTATATATAGGCCCCAGAGTGAGGTGCAATACTAGTGGTTAGTATGTAGGGAGTAGTATAGTTGTAGTATATAGTAGTAGTGACAAAAGTTGTTGTGGTAGTATAATACAATAAGGTAGAGCATTTAATTCGTACATGAGTAAAAGGATATAAAAGCTATTACTTGGGTAACAAAAATAGGTTGGACAAATATAGACTGGGTAGAGGCAGCTTGTTTCAGTGTTCACTCTCTGTTAATGTGCTTTGTGTAGTAAACAGAGAGACTATGTGATGGCCAGGGTTTACGTTTTCAGGAGGATTCTTGCTTTAACACTTCAGAGATGGTGAAGCTGCCGTTGTTTTGTTTATTGTATTCGAAACAGCGATCAGTGCTGATTCGAGGCACTTGCGTCTACGGAAATTTGTTTCTTTGATCACTAATTGGGCGTCCCTGAATTTCATGAGATGATTGGTGGGAAATTTTGGTGTTGTACACAGACGTTGTTCAAGTTATCGTTCCTACATGCGTAAATGTGTTCAGTGAGGCGGGTGTCCCAGGTTTCTTGCTGTTTTCACCTACGTAAATCTTGTCACAGCCTCCACAGGGTATAGTGTAAACTCCTGCGTTGACTGGTTCGTGGTGCTTTGATTTTGTCCTGGTTAGATCCTTTATTGAAGTGCTGGAAGCGATGGCGACTCTGGTGTTAGCTTGTGAAAGTACTTTAGAAACGTTAAGTGCAACCTGGCTGTTGGGAAGAATTATAACTTTGTTGGGAGTGGTGTTGGTGCGTGGAGAATTAATGATCTGAAGAGCTCTTTTCTTGCAGTCTTTGATGAAAAAGGAAGGAAAATGTAACTCAGTGAATGTTTGGTAAATGTAAGTGCATTCCTCGTCAAGAAACTCAGGATACAAATTCGGTATATGCTCTTAAAAAAAACCCGATGATGATGCCTCTTTTGGTCTTGGTATCTTGACTGGAATAGAAGTGTGTGAGATCATTTTTATTGGTGGGTTTCCGATAAACTTGAAATCTTAGGTTGTTGTCTACTTTGTGAATGAGGACGTCGAGGAAAGGCATCTTGTCATTGGACTCTTCTTCTAGTGTAAACTGGATCGCCGGTTCAACTGCGTTGAGCCTTGCCTGAAGATTCCGTACATCAAAACGTTTGGGAGTTATTACGAGGACGTCGTCCACGTAACGTAACCAAGTGACGCTTGAAGGGATGATGTTGGCGAAGTGTTCGGAGAGCGAAACGTTGACACAATAAAATGTCACATTAGTTGCACTTGTGTCCTTTTACTTTACATATTGTCGGTAATTCTACCAACTTTATTGGAGTACTACTGTTGGTGTACTCTGCAAACTGGAGTACTGCTGTTAATGTACTCTGCAGGCTGGAGTACTACTGTTGGTGTAATCTGCAGGCTGGAGTACTACTGTTGGTGTACTCAGCAGGCTGGAGTACTACTGTTGGTGTACTCTGCAGGCTGGAGTACTACTGTTGGTGTAATCTGCAGGCTGGAGTACTGCTGTTGGTGTAATCTGCAGGCTGGAGTACTACTGTTGGTGTACTCAGCAGGCTGGAGTACTACTGTTGGTGTACTCTGCAGGCTGGAGTACTACTGTTGGTGTAATCTGCAGGCGGGTACTACTGTTGGTGTACTCAGCAGGCTGGAGAAACTACTGTTGGTGTACTCTGCAGGCTGGAGTACTACGGGTTTAGTGTACTCTGTAGGCTGGAGTACTACTGTTGCTGTACTCTGCAGGCTGGAGTACTACGGTTGGTGTAATCTGCAGGCTGGAGTACTACTGTTGATGTACTCAGCAGGCTGGAGTACTACTGTTGGTGTACTCTGCAGGCTGGAGTACTACTGTTGGTGTACTCTTCAGGCTGGAGTACTACTGGTAGTGTACTCTGTAGGCTGGAGTACTACTGTTGGTGTACTCTGCAGGCTTGAGTACTAAGGTTAGTGTACTCTGCAGGCTGGAGTACTACTGACTTAAGAAATCGTCATTACGATTTCTTAAGTCATGTTGACGGCAGTGAAGGGACTTGAGCTAGAGTTCGTCACGGCCACGCTAGCTGGAGATTCGTCTGTAAAAACTTGCATTTGTGGTCACAGAGGTGCCTGTGCTAACCTTCCTATGGTGTAGAAATATACCTAGTTGGATGAATCTTATTGTGGCTGGCTGGTCTAGTGGCTAGCGCGACGGGCTGGAGTTTTGAGACTCTATGACCGCGGGTTCAATCCCGGCCGGGGGTATGGTTGGTTTTTTGGAGTACTACTGTTGGTGTACTCTGCAGGCTGGAGTACTACTGTTGGTGTACTCTGCAGGCTGGAGTACTACTGTTGGTGTATTCTTCAGGCTGGAGTACTACTGGTAGTGTACTCTGTAGGCTGGAGTACTACTGTTGGTGTACTCTGCAGGCTTGAGTACTAAGGTTAGTGTACTCTGCAGGCTGGAGTACTACTGTTGGTGTACTCTGCAGGCTGGAGTACTACTGTTGGTGTACTCTGCAGGGTGGAGTACTACTGTTGGTGTACTCTGCAGGGTGGAGTACTACTGTTGGTGTACTCTGCAGGCTGGAGTACTACTGTTGGTGTACTCTGCAGGCTGGAGTACTACTGTCGGTGTACTCAGCAGGCTGGAGTACTACTTTGGTATACTCTGCAGGCTGGAGTACTGCTGTTAGTGCACTCTGCAGGCTGGAGTACTGCTGTTGGTGTGCTCTGCAGGCTGGAGTACTGCTTTTGGTGTACTCTGCAGGCTGGAGTACTACTGTTGGTGTACTCTGCAGGCTGGAGTACTAATGCGGGTATACTCTGCAGGCTGGAGTACTACTGTTGGGGTTCTCTGCAAGCTGGAGTACTACTGTTGGGGTTCTCTGCAGGCTGGAGTACTACTGTTGGTGTACTTTGCAGGCTGGAGTACTGCTGTTAGTGTACTCTGCAGGCTGGAGTACTACTGTTGGTGTAATCTGCAGGCTGGAGTACTACTGTTGTTGTACTCTGCAGGCTGGATTACTACTGTTGGTGTACTCTGCAGGGTGGAGTACTACTGTTGGTGTACTCAGCAGGCTGGAGTACTACTATTGGTGTACTCTGCAGGCTGGAGTACTACTGTTAGTGTACTCTGCAGGGTGGAGTACTACTGTTAGTGTACTCTGCAGGCTGGAGTACTGCTGTTGGTGTTCTCTGCAGGCTGGAGTACTGCTGTTAGTGTACTCTGCAGGCTGGAGTACTACTATTGGTGTACTCTGCAGGCTGGAGTACTACTGTTAGTGTACTCTGCAGGGTGGAGTACTACTGTTAGTGTACTCTGCAGGGTGGAGTACTACTGTTAGTGTACTCTGCAGGCTGGAGTACTGCTGTTAGTGTACTCTGCAGGCTGGAGTACTACTGTTAGTGTACTCTGCAGGGTGGAGTACTACTGTTAGTGTACTCTGCAGGGTGGAGTACTACTGTTAGTGTACTCTGCAGGCTGGAGTACTACTGTTAGTGTACTCTGCAGGGTGGAGTACTACTGTTAGTGTACTCTGCAGGCTGGAGTACTGCTGTTAGTGTACTCTGCAGGGTGGAGTACTACTGTTAGTGTACTCTGCAGGCTGGAGTACTGCTGTTAGTGTACTCTGCAGGCTGGAGTACTACTATTGGTGTACTCAGCAGGCTGGAGTACTACTATTGGTGTACTCTGCAGGCTGGAGTACTACTGTTAGTGTACTCTGCAGGGTGGAGTACTACTGTTAGTGTACTCTGCAGGCTGGAGTACTGCTGTTGGTGTTCTCTGAGGCTGGGAGTACGCTGTTGGTGTACTCTGCAGGCTAGAGTACTACTGTTGGTTTAGTCTGCAAGCTAGAGTACTATTGTTAGTGTATTCTGCAGGCTGGAATACTACTGTTGGTGTACTCTGCAGGCTGGAGTACTACTGTTAGTGTACTCTGCAGGCTGGAGTACTGCTGTTGGTGTTCTCTGCAGGCTGGAGTACTGCTGTTGGTGTACTCTGCAGGCTAGAGTACTACTGTTGGTTTAGTCTGCAAGCTAGAGTACTACTGTTAGTGTACTCTGCAGGGTGGAGTACTACTGTTGGTGTACTCTGCAGACTGGAGTACTACTGTTGGTGTACTCTGCAGGCTGGAGTACTACTGTTAGTGTACTCTGCAGGCTGGAGTACTACTGTTGGTGTACTCTGCAGGCTGGAGAACTACTGTTGGTGTAGTCTGCAGGCTGGAGTACTACTGTTAGTGTACTCTGCAGGCTAGAGTACTACTGTTGGTGTACTCTACAGGCTTATATATGATGGGTACTCTGTAGGCTGGAGTACTACTGGTTGGTGTACTCTTCAGGCTGGAGTACTACTGGTAAATGTACTCTGTAGGCTGGAGTACTACTGTTGGTGTACTCTGCAGGCTTGAGTACTAAGGTTAGTGTACTCTGCAGGGTGGAGTACTACTGTTGGTGTACTCTGCAGGGTGGAGTACTACTGTTGGTGTACTCTGCAGGGTGGACTACTACTGTTAGTGCACTCTGCAAGGTGGAGTAGTACTGTTGGTGTACTCTGCAGGCTAGAGTACTACTGTTGGTTTAGTCTGCAAGCTAGAGTACTACTGTTAGTGTACTCTGCAGGGTGGAGTACTATTGTTGGTGTACTCTGCAGACTGGAGTACTACTGTTTGGGGGTCTCGCAGGCTGGAGTACTACTGTTAGTGTACTCTGCAGGCTGGAGTACTGCTGTTGGTGTACTCTGCAGGATGGAGAACTACTGTTGGTGTAGTCTGCAGGCTGGAGTACTACTGTTAGTGTACTCTGCAGGCTAGAGTACTACTGTTGGTGTACTCTACAGGCTGTAGTACTACTGATGGTGTACTCTGTAGGCTGGAGTACTACTGTTGGTGTAGTCTGCAGGCTGGAGTACTACTGTTAGTGTACTCTGCAGGCTGGAGTACTGCTGTTGGTGCACTCTGCAGGCTGGAGTACTGCTGTTGGTGTACTCTGCAGGCTGGAGTACTGCTGTTGGTGTACTCAGCAGGCTGGAGTACTACTGTTGGTGTACTCTGCAGGCTGGAGTACTACTGGTAGTGTACTCTGTAGGCTTGAGTACTACTGTTGCTGTACTTTTGCAGGCTGGAGTACTACTGTTGGTGTAATCTGCAGGCTGGAGTACTACTGTTGATGTACTCAGCAGGCTGGAGTACTACTGTTGGTGTACTCTGCAGGCTGGAGTACTACTGTTGGTGTACTCTGCAGGCTGGAGTACTACTGGTAGTGTTTCTCTGTAGGCTGGAGTACTCTGTTGGTGTACTCTGCAGCTTGAGTACTAAGGTTAGTGTACTCTGCAGGGTGGAAGTACTTTCTGTTGGTGTACTCTGCAGGCTGGAGTACTACTGTTGGTGTAATCTGCAGGCTGGAGTTAGTACTGTTGGTGTACTCTTCAGGCTGGAGTACTACTGGTAGTGTACTCTGTAGGCTGGAGTACTACTGTTGGGTGTACTCTGCAGGCTTGAGTATAAGGTTAGTGTACTCGCAGGTGGAGTACTACTGTTGGTGTACTCTGCAGGCCCCGGAGTACTACTGTTGGTGTACTCTGCAGGGTGGAGTACTACTGTTGGTGTACTCTGCAGGGTGGCGTACTACTGTTGGTGTACTCTGCAGGCTGGAGTACTACTGTTGGTGTACTCTGCAGGCTGGAGTACTACTGTCGGTGTACTCAGCAGGCTGGAGTACTACTTTGGTATACTCTGCAGGCTGGAGTACTGCTGTTAGTGCACTCTGCAGGCTGGAGTACTACTGTTGGGGTTCTCTGCAGGCTGGAGTACTACTGTTGGTGTACTCTGCAGGCTGGAGTACTGCTGTTGGTGTACTCTGCAGGCTGGAGTACTGCTGTTGGTGTACTCTGCAGGCTGGAGTACTGCTGTTAGTGTACTCTGCAGGCTGGAGTACTGCTGTTGGTGTACTCTGCAGGCTGG
>NC_069405.1:15799884-15804884 GCF_026875155.1 Cherax quadricarinatus | reverse complement strand
ACTTCTGTTACCTTGTCTAAAACTCCAGGAGGTTTGTGATACAAGATTTGCCTTCCATAAAACCTTTGCTGGTTTTCATTTATAATCTTGTTCCGTTCCAGGTGTTCGACCACTCTCCTCCTGATTATCTCCATGACTGCACAAAATACATGTCAGGACACAGGTCTGTAGTTTAGCGCTCGTTTCTGTTTCCTTTCTTAAATATGGGGACTACATTTGCTGTCTTCCATTTCTCAGGTAGTTGCCAAGTTTCAAGGGATGTGTTGAAGATTGTGGTTAGAGGCACACACAGCATCTTGCTCCTTCTCTAAGGACCCATGGGGAGATGTTGTCCGGTCCATCGCCTTTTGAGGTATCAAGGTCACTTAGCAGCTTCTTCACCCCCTCCTCGGTTGTTCTTTATGTCATCAACATTTGGTGGTAATTCCCTCTTGATGTTCCCTTCTGTACTGACTTCCACAGCCCTTCCTGTCTCTTCTGTAAAAACTTCCTTAAATCTCCTGTTTAGTCTCTCATCCCTCCTGGTCATTTCTTGTGAGTTCTCCCCCTTCTGTCTTAATCTGACCCACTGGTCTTTGACTGTTGTCTTCCTCCTGATGTGGCTATACAACAGTTTCGGCCTCAGTCTTTATTTTCGATGTATGTCGTTTTCATTACTGTCGCTGGGCCCCCCTCCTTACCTGTGCGTACTCGTTCCTGGCTCTGCGACTGATTCCCTATTTTCGTGTGGTCTTGCCTTCTGTACTTTTTCCATTCTCTATTGCCTTTGTTTTTGCCTCCTTACACCGTCAGGTAAACCCGGGGGGTCGTTTTGGTTTCCGTTGTTTCTGTTGCCCTTGGGAATAAACCTTTCCACTGCCTCCTTGCATTTTGTTGTTACATATTCCATCATTTCATTTTACTGGCTTTCCTGCCAGTTCTCTGTCCCATGGGACCTGCTGCAGGGGGAAATTCCTCAACCTATGTAGTCCCTCTTTTATTAGTCAGGCTTTTCCATTCAACTCCTTTTTACTCTCTCCACTTGCAGCTCCCCTATATATTCAAAGCACAGAACCACGTGGGCGCTAGCTCCCAGGGGACTCTCATACATGATGTCCTCAATGTCTGAACTGCCCAGGGTGAACACAAGGTCCAATCTTGCTGGTTCATCTCCCCTCTCACTCTTGGTAGCGTCCTTAACATGTTGGTGCATGAGGTTTTCCAGCACCCGCCATCATCTTGGCTCTCCATGTTTCAGGACCCCCATGTGGCTCCAGGTTTTCCCAGTCAATCTCCTGTGGTTGAAATCCCCATAACCAGTAACTTTGCTCTGCTGGAGTGAGCTCTTCTTGCCCCCTCAGCAAGTGTGTCCACCATTGCTCTGTTGTTTCTTCATATTCTCTCTTGGCCTCTGCAGTTCTGTGGTGGATTATACACACTGCAATGACCACCTTGTGTTCCCCAGACTGAAGTGCACTACCTATGTAGTCTCTTTCTCCATTCTCATCTATGCCTTCCATTTTCTCGAATTTCCATCTGTTTTTTACTAGCAGAGCAACCCCCCCTCCCCCCCTGCCCCTTCTATCTTTCCTCATGATCTTGTATCCTGGTGGGAAGATTGATCTGTTATTTCCCCGTGAGCTTTGTCTCTGTAACTGCTATGATGTCTGGGGACTTTCATTGATTCTTCTTGCCATTCCTCATGTTTATTCGTTAATCCCTCTGCATTTGTGTACCAAACTTCAATTCTGTTCTAATACTGTAACTGTGGTGCGGGGGGTGGGAACAGAGGGATCGGTG
This sequence comes from Cherax quadricarinatus, assembly GCF_026875155.1. NCBI lineage: Eukaryota > Metazoa > Arthropoda > Malacostraca > Decapoda > Parastacidae > Cherax > Cherax quadricarinatus. The sequence goes on along the minus strand of NC_069405.1, from coordinate 15,803,105 downwards.
TGGGGAGGGTTTGGGTTTTGGATTTGTTTCAGTTCCCTTTTGGGGGTGTCGTGGCGGGGGACCTTTGCAGGTGTTTCTGGGGTGGGGTGCTTGTCCTTCCACTTTTTCCCGGGGTTATTCTGCCCCCTTTTTTCCATTTCCTCCCTTTTTCCCCTTTTTGTTTTCGAACTCTCTTTTTTCATCGCCCTCCTTTCCCCCGGGTTTTGGTCCCCGATCGAGGTACAAAACCCCTAAACTTTTTTTTGGGGCCTTCTCAGCCTGTTTCTCTGGGGGGATCATGGTTGGGGTTGATTTTGTGGTGTGTGTGGTGTGTGTGTGTGTGTGTGTTTTTGTTTGTGTGTGTTTTGTGTGTGTGTGTTTTGGTGTGTGTGTGTGTTTTGTGTGTTTTTGTGTGTTTTTTATGTTTTTTTGTGTGTGTGTGTTGTGTGTGTGTGTGTTGTGTGTGTGTGTGTGTGTGTTTGGGTGTGTGTGTGTGTGGTGTGTATGTGTGTGGGTGTGTTTGGGGTTTTAAATGTGTGTGTTTTTTTGTTGTTATGTGTGTGTGTGGAGGTTTTTGTGTGTGTTTTGGTGTTGTGTGTGAGTTTTTTATTTTGTGTGTGGGGTGTGTGTATGTGTGTGGTTGTGTGTCTCCCTTTTGATTTTTGCAGGGGTCAAAGTCCGAGCCGGGCCCCCGCCTTTTCATGGTGGGCTACTAGGTCATCCCCCTTAAAACCATGAGTTTTTTTTATCCGTCCCCCCCCCCCCCCCCCCCCCCCCCCCCCCCCCCCCCCCCCTTGGCTTTTTAAAGCTATGTATGGATCCTGCTCCCTAATCGCTTCCCAAACTATTCCACTTCCTGACTTATTCTGTGGCTGAAGAAATATTTCCTTAATTTCCCTTTTTTTATCTGTTTTCTTCGCTTCCCAAATGTTTTTCCCGTGTTGTTTTGTCGTCTCTGGAAAAAATCCCGTCCCTTTGTCCACCTTGTTTTTCCCCTTTTAGTATTTTGTAAAATCGTTATCATTTTCCCCCCCTATTTTCCCCCTGTCCTCCCCGTTTTCGTCAGATTGATTTCCCTTACCTCTCCCCAAGGACATACCCCTTAACTTGGGATAGTCTTGTTGGAAACCCCTTTTCACTTTTCTAGTTTCTTTTTCATGCTTGGCTAGGGGGGTTCCAAAATTTGGGGCCCCATACTCCAATATGGGCCAAGTAACGGGGGTACAGGGTCCCGAACGATTCCCTTTTTAAAATGTCCCAATGTGTTCGAGGTTTGCCAGGGGCCCCTGTACTGCGGGAGTTATTTGGTTGAGTTTGGGTTCAGGAATGTGCCCGGTTTTTATACTCACCCAAAAGGGCTTTTTCCTTGAATGTTTTTTGTAGTCTCTGGCCCCCAGCTGTTACTCCCGTCTGGCCCGGTTTTTTCTTTGCCCTTCCCCCAAACCTCATGACTTTGCCCCTTGGGGGATTGAACTCCAGGAGCCAGTTTTCTGGACCCGGTTTTGAGCCTGTCCCAAGGGGGGGCCCCTTTTTATTTTTTGCCCGGTCTTTTGATCGAATGAACCTTTCATCAAATTCACCCTCATCTGCAAACAGGGGCCCTCGGCGTTTATTCCTTCCGTCATGTCATTCACAAATACCAGAAAACAGCACTGGTCCTAGGACTGAACCCCGGGGGGCCCCCCTGGTCCCCAGGTGCCCCCTCTGACACCCCCAACTTACCCCTTTCTGCTGCTGGGTTTTTTTTAACCCGTATTTTCCCTGTTCCCCTTGCAGGTTTCCCCCCCTTGGGTTTTCCCCGCTTTTTGGGCCTCCAGTTTTTGCCCCTAAAACTCTTGGTTTTGGTTCTGTGTCAACGCCTTCTTGCAGTCAAAAAAATGCAATCCCCCCACCCCCCCTTCTTTTGTCTTACTGCTGTGCCATGTCATAAACTCCCGTAGGTTTGTGGGCACGGGATTTCCCTCCCCGAAACCCCTGTTGGGTGCTTTTTGATGAGATCATTTTCCCTTTTTGGCGTTCCCCACTTTCTTTCCCGATAAACTTCTCCATGATTTTTTCATACCCATCATTTTTCAGGGACACTGGTCTGTAGTTTTGCGTTTTAAAATCTGTCTCCCTTTTTTTTTGTTTGGGGCTAATTTGCTGTCTTCTGCCTCAGGCCCAATTTTTTGTTTCGGGTAGATGTATTGAATTTGTTGTTAAAGGGGGAAATATAGTGCCTCTGCTCCTTTCAATACCCATGGGGAGGTGTTTTTCTGGGCCCCCTTGCCTTTTAGGTAACTAGCTCACTCAGAAGCCTCTTCACTTCTTCCTCGATTGTGTGCACTGTGTCCAGCACTTGGGTTTTGTGCCCCACCTCTCCGTCTTTCTGGAGCCCCTTCTGTCTCCTCTGTGAACACTATTTGAATCTCTTGTTGAGTTCCTCACATACTTCATGTCAATTTCTTATTGTCTCTCCTCCTTCCTTCCTTAGCCTGATTACCTGGCTTTGAACTGTTGTTTTCTCCTGATGTGGCTGTATAACAGTTTCAGGTCAGATTTGGCTTTCGCTGCTATGTCGTTTTTCATATTGTCGTTGGGCCTCCCTTCTTATCTGTGCATATTCGTTTCTGGCTCTACGACTGCTCTCCTTATTCTCCTAGTTCCTTTGCCTTCTATATTTTTTCCATTCCCTAGCACACTTGGTTTTTTTCCTCCCTGCACCTTGGGGGAACCATGGGCTCATCCTGGCTTTTTCATTATTCCTGTTACCTATGGGTACAAGCCTCTCCTCAGCTTCCTTGCATATTGTTGCTACATATTCTATCATCTCATTAACTAGCTTCCCTGCCAGTTCTCTGTCCCACTGAAACCCCCTTCAGGAAGTTCCTCATTCCGGTGTAGTCCCCTTTCTTGTAGTTTGGCTCCATTCGTCCTGGCCTTCCTGCTTCTCCCTCCACTTGTAGCTCTACTGTGTATTCGATGCTTAAAACCACATGATCGCTGGCCCCAGGAGGTCTTTCATATGTGATATCCTCAATATCTGCACTACTCAAGGTGAATACTTAGTCCAGTCTTGCTGGTTCATCCTCTCCTCTCTCTCTCTTGTAGTGTCCCTCATGTGTTGGTACATGAAGTTTTCCAGTACCACCTCCATCATCTTAGCCCTCCATGTATCTTGGCCCCCATGTGGCTCCCAAATTCTCCCAATCGATCTCCTGTGGTTAAGTCACCCCGATCAGGAGATTTTCCCCTGGATTACC
>NC_069405.1:15742589-15799384 GCF_026875155.1 Cherax quadricarinatus | reverse complement strand
TACCCACACACACGAGCATATTATAGAATACCACGAGAAACTTCGCACAAATCCCTAGCCAATATTTTTAATAAGCAATTTCAATCAGGTAAATTGCCAGAGATATGGCAAATGGGGTAAAAATCCCTACCCTCTGATTATCGACCAATATTAACCAAATTAATAAATCAGTAAGAAGGGACGTAACTTGTAGTCCCCTTGATGAACAAGGAATTGTTCACATGTAACAAGTTCACTAAGGTGTTTGAAGTCATGGATCAAGTTAAAACGAATGAAATGTTCAATTTAAATACATGAGGATTCTAACACTCTTCAAAAAGATTAACACGTCATTCAGGTAATTCTTATCAGTGGTCGTCATCAAACGATTTTAAACAAGCTTTTTAGAGTGATCTTTTAAACTCGTCTTCTACATAAAAGTATAGCAAGCCCTGTTTACGGCCACAACTCACTCGCCAACCTCTTACCAAGAGGGTCTTTAGGATGGTGATGGGTGTGGTAATTCGTCCCACGACCCAGGCATAAATTGATCATAACTCGTATTATGAAGGCGTATCCAAACCTTTTCTACCCACAACCCTACCCCACACGACCAACCCACAGGACATTTATAGAATACCACAGAAACTTCGACTAATCCCAGCCAATATTTTAATAAGCAGTTCAACAGGTAAAGTGCGAATATGGAATGTAAATCCCCATTGACATGCAATATTACCAAATGACATTAAATTCAGTACGGGAAGTGAGGTTACGGGACTGTAGTTCCCCCAGAGAACCAGGATTGTTCCTGTCACAGAAGTGTTAAGGTTTTTAGTCCATGGACAAGTATCGAGAATGTGTTCAAACTTAATATTGAGGTTCCCAAGACAGGGTTCTTCGTCAAAAGAGAATTTGCAGCGTGTCTCAGAGGAGAATTCTAGCAGGTTCATCAGGGAGATTTTATAATTAGCCATCGGGATTTTAAGTGTTCTGCCTACAATCCAAAAAAGTTTTGGGGTACAGGGACTCAGTGTTGAATGTTCCTACATGGGAGAAGTTACTTCGTCACAGTGGACTGTTGGATGTGCCACTGGACCAGAGTTGAGTGTCGTCCCACAGGGACCAGTGTTGACTGTCGTCCCACAGGGACCAGTGTTGACTGTCGTCCCACAGGGACCAGTGTTGACTGTCGTCCCACAGGGACCAGAGTTGAGTGTTGTCCCACAGGGACAAGTGTTGACAGTCGTCCCACAGGGACCAGTGTTGAGTGTCGTCCCACAGGGACCAGTGTTGAGTGTCGTCCCACAGGGACCAGTGTTGACTGTCGTCCCACAGGGACCAGTGTTGATGTCGTCCCACAGGGACCAGTGTTGACTGTCGTCCCACAGGGACCAGTGTTGAGTGTTGTCCCACAGGGACAAGTGTTGACAGTCGTCCCACAGGGACCAGTGTTGAGTGTCGTCCCACAGGGACCAGTGTTGAGTGTCCCACAGGACCAGTGTTGAGTGTCGTCCCACAGGGACCAGTGTTGAGTGTCGTCCCACAGGGACCAGTGTTGAGTGCCCGTCCCACAGGGAACCAGTGTTGAGTGTCGTCCCACAGGGACCAGTGTTGAGTGTCGTCCCACAGGGACCAGTGTTGAGTGTTCGTCCCACAGGGACCAGTGTTGAGTGTCGTCCCACGGGGACCAGTGTTGAGTGTCGTCCCACAGGGACCAGTGTTGAGTGTGTCCCACAGGACCAGTGTTGAGTGTCGTCCCACAGGGACCAGTGTTGAGTGTCGTCCCACAGGGACCAGTGTTGAGTGTCGTCCCACAGGGACCAGTGTTGAGTGTCGTCCCACAGGGACCAGTGTGAGTGTTGTCCCACAGGGACCAGTGTTGAGTGTCGTCCCACAGGGACCAGTGTTGAGTGTCGTCCCACAGGGACCAGTGTTGAGTGTCGTCCCACAGGGACCAGTGTTGAGTGTCGTCCCACAGGGACCAGTGTTGAGTGTTGTACCACAGGGACCAGCGTTGAGCGTCGTCCCACAGGGACCAGTGTTGAGTGTCATCCCACAGGGACCAGCGTTGAGCGTCGTCCCACAGGGACCAGTGTTGAGTGTCATCCCACAGGGACCAGTGTTGAGCGTCGTCCCACAGGGACCAGTGTTGAGTGTCGTCTTACAGGGACTAGTGTTGAGTGTCGTCCCACAGGGACCAGTGTTGAGCGTCGTCCCACAGGGACCAGTGTTGAGTGTTGTCCCACAGGGACCAGTGTTGAGTGTCGTCCCACAGGGACCAGTGTTGAGTGTCGTCCCACAGGGACCAGTGTTGAGCGTCGTCCCACAGGGACCAGTGTTGAGTGTCCTTCTACAGGGACCAGTGTTCAGTGTCGTCAAACAAGGTCCAGTGTTGAGTGTTGTCCCACAGGGACCAGTGTTGAGTGTCGTCCCACAGGGACCAGTGTTGAGTGTTGTCCCACAGGGACCAGTGTTGAGTGTCGTCCCACAGGGACCAGTGTTGAGTGTCGTCCCACAGGGACCAGAGTTGAGGGTTGTCCCAGTGTTGAGTGTTGTTCCACAGGAACCAGTGTTGAGTGTCGTCCCACAGGGACCAAGTGTTGACAGTCGTCCACAGGGACCAGTGTTGAGTGTCGTCCCACAGGGACCAGTGTTGAGTGTCGTCCCACAGGGACCAGTGTTGAGTGTCGTCCCACAGGGACCAGTGTGAGTGTCGTCCCACAGGGACCAGTGTTGAGTGTGTCCCACAGGACCAGTGTTGAGTGTCGTCCCACAGGGACCAGTGTTGAGTGTCGTCCCACAGGGACCAGTGTTGAGTGTTGTCCCACAGGGACCAGTGTTGAGTGTCGTCCCACAGGGACCAGTGTTGAGTGTTGTCCCACAGGGACCAGTGTTGAGTGTCGACCAGTGTTGAGTGTCGTCCCACAGGGACCAGTGTTGAGTGTCGTCCCACAGGGACCAGTGTTGAGTGTCGTCCCACAGGGACCAGTGTTGAGTGTCGTCCCACAGGACCAGTGTTGAGTGTCGTCCCACAGGGACCAGTGTGGAGTGTCGTCCCACAGGGACCAGTGTTGAGTGTCGTCCTACAGGGACCAGTGTTGAGTGTCGTCCCACAGGGACCAGTGTTGAGTGTCGTCCCACAGGGACCAGTGTTGAGTGTCGTCCCAGGGACCATGTTGAGTGTCGTCCTACAGGGACCAGTGTTGAGTGTCGTCCCACAGGGACAGTGTTCAGTGTCGTCCCACAGGGACCAGTGTTGAGTGTTGTCCCACAGGGACCAGTGTTGAGTGTTGTCCCACAGGGACCAGTGTTGAGTGTTGTCCCACAGGGACCAGTGTGGAGTGTCGTCCCACAGGGACCAGTGTTGAGTGTTGTCCCACAGGGACCAGTGTGAGTGTCGTCCACAGGGACCAGTGTTGAGTGTCGTCCCACAGGGACCAGTGTTGAGTGTTGTCCCACAGGGACCAGTGTTGAGTGTCGTCCCACAGGACCAGTGTTGAGTGTCGTCCCACAGGGACCAGTGTTGAGTGTCGTCCCACAGGGACCAGTGTTGAGTGTCGTCCCACAGGGACCAGTGTTGAGTGTCGTCCCACAGGGACCAGTGTGGAGTGTCGTCCCACAGGGACCAGTGTTGAGTGTTGTCCCACAGGGACCAGTGTGGAGTGTCGTCCCACAGGGACCAGTGTTGAGTGTCGTCCCACAGGGACCAGTGTTGAGTGTTGTCCCACAGGGACCAGTGTTGAGTGTCGTCCCACAGGACCAGTGTTGAGTGTGTCCTACAGGGACCAGTGTTGAGTGTCGTCCCACAGGGACCAGTGTTGAGTGTCGTCCCACAGGGACCAGTGTTGAGTGTCGTCCCACAGGGACCAGTGTTGAGTGTCGTCCTACAGGGACCAGTGTTGAGTGTCGTCCCACAGGGACCAGTGTTGAGTGTCGTCCCACAGGGACCAGTGTTGAGTGTTGTCCCACAGGGACCAGTGTTGAGTGTTGTCCCACAGGGACCAGTGTTGAGTGTTGTCCCACAGGGACCAGTGTGGAGTGTCGTCCCACAGGGACCAGTGTTGAGTGTTGTCCCACAGGGACCAGTGTGGAGTGTCGTCCCACAGGGACCAGTGTTGAGTGTCGTCCCACAGGGACCAGTGTGGAGTGTTTCCCACAGGGACCAGTGTTGAGTGTCGTACCACAGGGACCAGTGTGAGTGTCGTCCCACAGGGACCAGTGTTGAGTGTCGTCCCACAGGGACCAGTGTTGAGTGTCGTCCCACAGGGACCAGTGTTGAGTGTCGTCCCACAGGGACCAGTGTGGAGTTTTCGTCCCACAGGGACCAGTGTTGAGTGCTTGCCCCAGGGCCATGTGGAGTGTCGTCCCACCAGGGACCAGATGTGAGTGGCGTCCCACAGGGACCAAGTGACTGAGTGTATGTCCCACGGGACCAGTGTGAGTGTCGTCCCACAGGGACCAAATGTTGAGTGTCGTCCCAACAGGACCAGTGTTGAGTGACTCCAACAGACCATGTGGAGTGTCGACCCACAGGGACCCAGAGTTGGAGTGTTGTACCAAACAGGGACAGTGTGGAGTGTCTCCACAGGACCAGTGATGAGTATCGTCCCACAGGACCAGTGTGGAGTGTTCCACACAGGACCAGTGTGGAGTGACGTCCCACAGGGACCAGTGTTGAGTGTTGTCCCACAGGAACCAGGGTTGAGGCCCTCTCACTCCCAGCTGGTCCAGGGAAGGAACTACACAACAGACAGGAGGGAGGAACTACACAACAGACAGGAGGGAGGAACTACACAACAGACAGGAGGGAGGAACTACACAACAGACAGGAGGGAGGAACTACACAACAGACAGGAGGGAGGAACTATACAACAGACAGGAGGGAGGAACTACACAACAGACAGGAGGGAGGAACTACACAACAGACAGGAGGGAGGAACTACACAACAGACAGGAGGGAGGAACTACACAACAGACAGGAGGGAGGAACTACACAACAGACAGGAGGGAGGAACTACACAACAGACAGGAGGGAAATACACACGACAAGAACAAAACAGGGGGAAGGACTACACAGCAGACAGGAGGAACTACACAACAGACAGGGGAAGGGACTACACAGCAGGATAGGAGAACTACACAGCAGACAGGGGGAAGGGACTACACAGCAGACAGGAGGAACTACACAACAGACAGGGGGAAGGGACTACACAGCAGACAGGAGGAACTACACAAGCAGACAGGGGGAAGGGACTACACAGCAGACAGGAGGAACTACACAGCAGACAGGGGGAGGGACTACACAGCAGACAGGAGGAACTACACAGCAGACAGGGGGAAGGGACTACACAGCAGACAGGAGGAACTACACAGCAGACAGGGGGAAGGGACTACACGGCAGACAGGAGGAACTACACAGCAGACAGGGGGAAGGGACTACACAGCAGACAGGAGGAACTACACAGCAGACAGGGGGAAGGGACTACACAGCAGACAGGAGGAACTACACAGCAGACAGGGGGAAGGGACTACACAGCAGACAGGAGGAACTACACAGCAGACAGGAGGAACTACACAGCAAACTGGAGGAACTACACAGCAGACAGGAGGAACTACACAGCAGACATAAGGAAGGAACACTGTAGAAGGCCTACAGAAGACTACACAGCAGACATAAGGAAGGAACACTGTAGAAGGCCTACAGAAGACTACACAGCAGACAGGAGGAACTACACAGCAGACATAAGGAAGGAACACTGTAGAAGGCCTACAGAAGACTACACAGCAGACAGGAGGAAGGGACTACACAGCAGACAGGAGGAACTACACAGCAGACAAGAGGGAGTTCTGGCAGTGTCGTAAGATAGAAATATATTGAGAGGGCGAAATGGTGAAAAAAATTCAGGGGTTGCAGAGCACGTTTTTATCAAGCGATGTTTTGCTCTGTGGTTTCTATCTCCATTGTACCGTGTAGACAGGTATTACAGTGGGGAGTAAATGTTTATTGTACCGTGTAGACAGGTATTACAGTGGGGAGTAAATGTTTATTGTACCGTGTAGACAGGTATTACAGTGGGGAGTAAATGTTTATTGTACCGTGTAGACAGGTATTACAGTGGGAGTAAATGTTTATTGTACCGTGTAGACAGGTATTACAGTGGGGAGTAAATGTTTATTGTACCGTGTAGACAGGTATTACAGTGGGGAGTAAATGTTTATTGTTCCGTGTAGACAGGTATTACAGTGGGGAGTAAATGTTTATTGTACCGTGTAGACAGGTATTACAGTTGGTAATGAATGGTTGTCCAGAGCAATTGGTATTAATTGTTGGCTGGATAAACACTGTAAGGATAATGCAGTACCATTCATTGACAACTGGGACAACTTCTATGGCCGAAATGACATGTATGCCAGGGATGGGGTTCACTTATCCAGGGCAGGTGTGGGTTTTCTTGCTAACTCAGTTGAGGGGGTTGTTAGGACTTTAAACTAGGATTAGTTAGAGGTATGGGTTTAGAAATGATAAATAATGAGTATGGATATATTGACTTATGCTCTGATATTAAGAATCTTAATAGTAACTGTCATGGAGTAACTCTGGGTAATGATAATTTCAGAAATTGTGTAAAAACAAAGATGAATAGGAAAAATGTGCAGAAGAAAAAACATATGATGGTTTTTTATGCTAACAGTCGAAGTGCAAGAAATAAAATTAATGAACTGTGTTTGGTAGCATGTGCTGGGAACTTTGATATCATTGCATTAACTGAAACGTGGTATGATTTAAAGGGTCGGGATATGACTGCTGAGTGTAATATTCAAGGGTTTAAGTTGTTCAGTGCGGATAGATGTGGTGGGAAGGGGGGAGGAGTTGCATTGTATGTTCGAGAAAATATTAATTGTTGCATAAAAACAGGTATAAAAATAGATGGAGCAGTAACAGAATCTGTTTGGGTAGAGTTCGTAGAGGGTCAAGAAAAACTAATTCTAGGTGTAATATACCGACCTCCAGGCTTGGATCACGATAGAGGGAGACTTCTTTGGGACGAAATTGTTAGGGCTTCTGGACACAGTAACGTAGTCATAGTAGGGGACTTTAACTTTAGCCAAATTGACTGGAATTCTTTGACAGGTAATCTAGAGTCCAGTGACTTCATGGAAACAGTCCAGGACGGTTTTCTGAAACAGAGTGTAACTGAACCTACCAGGGGTAATAATTTGCTAGACCTAGTCTTGTCAAATAAGGAAACACTCGTGAATAATCTGGAGATCACTGAAGAGCTTGGCGCAAGTGATCACAAATCCATCACCTTTAGCATTAATTGGGAATGCAAGAATAATGATAATACAGTAAAAATCCCCGATTTTCGTTCTGCCGATTATAATGGACTTAGGGAACATCTGTCTAATCTTGATTGGGGTTATCTAGCTAATGATTTTATTGACGATAATCATACTTATGAATATGAAGGGATCTGCTTTTATGATTGTTTTCTTAATAATGTACACAGTGCCCAGAGTATATACATTCCCCAGAGAGAAATTAGGTCTAATAATAACAATCCCAAATGGGTTAACAGGAGGCTAAAGCATCTATTAGGGGAGAAAAGGGGAATTTATAGGCGCATCAGAAGAGGAGATGTTAACCTTACTGACCAATATGTTCAGCTTAAAAGAGAAGTAAAAAAGGCGATTAGAAAGGCTAAACGTGACTATGAAATTAGAGTTGCTAATGAATCAAAGACTAATCCAAAGGGGTTCTTTCAAGTGTATAGGACGAAGGTGAAGGAAAAAGTAGGACCTCTGAAAATTGGGAATGGACAGCTGACGGATAATGAACTGGAAATGTGTTCCTTATTTAATGACTATTTTTTGTCAGTTTTTACACAGGAAGATGTAAATGAGATTCCAGTAATTAACAATTATTTAGTTCCTGATGAATTTAAGTTAACTAATATTACTGTCACGAGGGACATGGTTATTAAACAGATAGACAAACTGAAACAAAATAAGTCCCCGGGACCCGATGAGTTGTTTTCAAGGGTACTTAAGGAATACAAGATGGAGCTTAGTCAGCCATTAACGAGTGTATTCAATGCGTCCATCCTTACCAGTGTTGTGCCAGAGATGTGGAAGATGGCCAATGTGGTTCCTATATTCAAATCAGGGGATAAGTCCACTCCTTCAAATTACCGTCCAATAAGCCTGGCATCTATAGTGGGCAAGTTATTAGAATCAATTATAGCTGACATTATCAGAAGTCACATTGAAGAGCATAACTTGATAAATGAATCTCAGCATGGATTCACGAGAGGTCGTTCCTGCCTGACAAACTTACTGACGTTCTTCAATAGAACATTTGAGGCAGTTGACAGTGATAAGGAATATGATATTGTTTATTTGGATTTTAGTAAAGCCTTCGACAGAGTACCTCACAAGAGACTCTTAAGAAAAGTGGCAGCTCATGGTATAGGAGGTAAAGTTCTAGCATGGATTGAGGCATGGCTTACCAATAGAAAGCAGAGAGTTACCATTAATGGAGTGAAATCTGAATGGGGATTAGTCACTAGTGGCGTTCCACAAGGATCAGTTTTAGGCCCTCTCTTGTTCATAATTTACATTAATGACCTTGATGAAGGGATTACTAGTGACATGAGTAAGTTTGCTGATGATACAAAGATAGGCCGTATAATTCACTCTGAGGAGGATATCAATGAACTCCAGGACGATTTGAACAAATTAATGTCTTGGTCTGAGAAATGGCAGATGAAGTTTAATGTGGATAAGTGGATAAATAAAAGTGTAAGGTACTTGCCCTTGGTAATGAAAATAACCCTCGAAGCTATAATCTAGGTGAAGTAGAGCTTGGTCATACAGAATGTGAAAAAGACTTGGGAGTCATGGTAAGCAGAAATCTAAAGCCAAGACAGCAGTGCCTCAGTGTGCGCAACAAGGCCAACAGATTACTTGGATTTATCTCAAGAAGTATAAGTAACAGAAGTCCAAAAGTTATTCTACAGCTCTATACATCACTTCCCTCCCTCACCCCTTCCTCCCTCACCCCTTCCCTCCCTCACCCCTTCCCTCCCTCACCCCTTCCCTTCCTCCCCCCTTCCTCCCTCACCCCTACCCTCCCTCCCCCCTTCCTCCTTCACCCCTTCCCTCCCTCCCCCCTTCCTCCCTCACCCCTACCCTCCCTCCCCCCTTCCTCCCTCACCCCTTCCTCCCTCACCCTTTCCTCCCTCACCACTTCCTCCCTCACCCCTTCCCTCCCTCACCCCTTCCTCCCTCACCCCTTCCTCCCTCACCACTTCCTCCCTCACCCCTTCCCTCCCTCACCCCTTCCTCCCTCACCCCTTCCTCCCTCACCCCTTCCTCCCTCACCCTTTCCTCCCTCACCACTTCCTCCCTCACCCCTTCCCTCCCTCACCCCTTCCTCCCTCACCACTTCCTCCCTCACCACTTCCTCCCTCACCCCTTCCCTCCCTCACCCCTTCCTCCCTCACCCCTTCCTCCTCACCACTTCCTCCCTCACCCCTTCCCTCCCTCACCCCTTCCCTCCCTCACCCCTTCCTCCCTCACCCCTTCCTCCCTCACCACTTCCTCCCTCACCCCATCCCTCCCTCACCCCTTCCCTCCCTCACCCCTTCCCTCCCTCACCCCTTCCTCCCTCACCTGTTCCTCCCTCACCCCTTCCCCCGTCAATTAGAAGTCTTTATGGGGGGATAGATTAAAGCATTGTTTCGCCTGGGTAAATTGTGTACTCACCTATTTTTACTCACCTATTTGTGGTTGCAGGGGTCGAGTCCCTAGCTCCTGGCCCCGCCTCTCACCGGTTGCTACTAGACCCTCTCTCTCCCCGCTCCATGAGCTTTATCAAACCTCGTCTTAAAACTGTGTATGGTTCCTGCCTCCACTACGTCATTTTCTAGGCTATTCCACTGCCTTACAACTCTATGACTGAAGTGTGTGTGTGTGTGTGTGTGTGTGTGTGTGTCTGTGTGGTGTGTGTGTGTGTGTGTGTGTGTGTGTGTGTGTGTGTGTGTGTGGTGTGTCTGTGTGTGTGTGTGTGTGTGTGTGTGTGTGTCTGTGTCTGTGTCTGTTGTGTGTGTGTGTGTGTCTGTTGTGTGTGTGTGTGTGTGTGTGTGTGTGTGTGTGTGTGTGTGTCTGTGTGTGTGTGTGTGGTGTGTCCTGTGTGTGTGTGTGTGTGTGTGTCTGTGTGTGTGTGTGTGTGTGTGTGTGGTCTGTGTGTGTGTCTGTACTCACCTAATTGTGCTCACCTAATTGTGGTTGCAGGGGTCGAGACTCAGCTCCTGGCCCCGCCTCTTCACTGATCGCTACTGGATCCTCTCTGTGTGTGTGTGTGTGTGTGTGTGTGTGTGTGTGTGTGCAGCAGAGGGGTATTGGGACTCAGCTCCTAGGCCTCCATCTCTTTCGGCTGCGATGGCCCTGGTGTCCCTTATTTTGCATCTTACGGATATAGATCCTCTTAGGTATTTTGCACGTCGTGACTATGTCTCTCCCGAGTCGCGGTGGAGGGGGAGGGGAGAAAGGGGAAGGAGGTGGAGGAGTGGGGGAAGATGGGGGTGTTAGGAATGTTCTCCCACACTCTCACCAGAGGTCAGGTCATAACCACCTCCCCCTGACACCCGGAAATGCTTCGACCCCCCTCCTTCTCCTCCTCCCCCTCCCCCTCCCTTCCCCTCCTCCTCCCCTCTCTCTTTCTTTTCTTCCTAACCTCACGACCTCCCCCGTACGGCCTCTATACGACCTCTAACAAACCTCTTCATCTTCACCTCCCTCCCCTCCTCCTTTCCCCTTCCTCCACCCCCCCTCTCCCTCCTCCCTCCTCCCCTTCACAACTCACGATTTGCTTTTTTTTTCTCTTTTTATCTTATCTTTACGTTTAGCAATAGTCCTCTCTCTCTCTCTCTCTCTCTCTCTCTCCTCTCTCTCTCTCTCTCTCTCTCTCTCTCTCTCTCTCATCTATCTATCTATCTATCTATCTATCTATCTATCTATCCTTCCTTCTCTTCCTCTCCTTCTGTCTCTCCTCCTTCCCCCCAGAACTTCCATCTGTGTTCCATCTTCTCTAAAACTTAACTCACAATTAACTCAATATTCATAAATCTCCCCATGACGGGGATACAAGCACAAATGAAAAAAAATTACAAACTCGTACAATACACAACAAAAATTACATTATATTCCTGCTGCATTATAATTATACTGATACGTTTGATACACTATTCAGCTGTGGAAAGTTTCCTGTATGAAGGGGGGCTAAGCTCCCACTGTCTTAACATTCCCACACTGGCGGTGCAGGTGTCGACTAAAGGGGTCACGACTTCTCATTTTTTCCATCAGCGGAGATGAAGCGAGATCTTACGTCTTGCTACGAAGTATCGTTAAGCCATACCAGAACATCCATATATCTTAGCATGTGTTCTTTACTCTGCAGAATCAGACTTCCAATAAATTGAATATAGATCAAGTGTAAATAAAATGGAAACATGATATTTGCAGGAGAATCTGCAACATAATATAGTCACGTGTTCAAAATAATATACATCTTACCTGATAGTATAGCTAGTGACATTATACTCTGTAATCCGCACCTTTGAGTCAAGGAATCTACACTCTTTGATTCAGTTAAGTCATCATAGCTGACATACAAAGGAGGATGACAAAGATGATCCCATGTATCAGAAATCTTCCCTATGAGGATAGACTGAGGGCCCTGAATCTGCACTCTCTAGAAAGGCGTAGAATTAGGGGGGATATGATCGAGGTGTATAAATGGAAAACAGGAATAAATAAAGGGGATGTAAACAACGTGCTGAAAATATCTAGCCTAGACAGGACTCGCAGCAATGGTTTTAAGTTGGAAAAAATTCAGATTCAGGAAGGATATAGGAAAGTACTGGTTTGGTAATAGAGTTGTGGATGAGTGGAACAAACTCCCGAGTACAATTATTGGGGCTAAAACGTTGTGTAGTTTTAAAAATAGGTTAGATAAATACATGAGTGGGTGTGGGTGGGTGTGAGTTGGATCCGATTAGCTTGTGCTACTAGGTCAGTTGCCGTGTTCCTTAAGTGAATGTGACCTGACCTGACTAGGTTGGGGCATTGGCTTGGGCCGGTGGGAGAGTTGGGCCTGCCTCGTATGGGCCGGTGGGCCTGCTGCAGTGTTCCTTCTTTCTTTTGTTATGTCTTATCTACGCTTCTCGACACTACGTCAGCAGAAAACTGACCTGCAAACAGAGGTGCTTAGGGCTAACAGGCAGATTGTGACTGTGACTGTGACTGTGACTGTGACTGTGACTGTGACTGGGATCAGTTACAATGTGGGCGAGGCTATGACACATTTAAATGTAGAACAGTCATGACTGTATCTATGTGTACTTCATGACTGTATGTGTACTTCATGACTGTATGTGTACTTCATGACTGTATGTGTACTTCATGACTGTATGTGTACTTCATGACTGTATGTGTACTTCATGACTGTATGTGTACTTCATGACTGTATGTGTACTTCATGACTATGTGTACTTCATGACTGTATCTATGTGTACTTCATGACAGTATCTATGTGTACTTCATGACTGTATCTATGTGTACTTCATGACTGTATCTACGTGTACTTCATGAAACTTCACGTATACTGTATGAAGGTGGAGTCGTACCCTACAATCTACAGCAAGAACTCTCCCCATCATGAATAATTAGACATATTAGCGAGTGAGCAGATACTCCCGTGGAACAGTTTATTCTCCGTGTCTCTTATTTGTGTTTGAATGAATATTAAGGAGAACTGAAGCAAAGATACAAGGTTATTGCTAGTAATCTTCTGTACTGTGGACATTATTCACAGATATAGTTCACGAGTTGAACTTGTGGACAAGTGATGGTCGTCAAGAGATGTTCAACGTGTCAGTGCAACTAAAGAATTAAAAACGTCTAACATTATGTCGTCAAACCATCGATACCAACTTTAGTGACATGGTAATGTCAAGGGCTTCTGCTACCATGAACCAGGTAAGTCACTATGTCTCTCAATACCAGCCTAACAACGTCACTACAGTGCCTAGGGAGGTTAGGTAAGGTTTGTCAGGCAACAGGACAAGTGTTTCCTGACGTGGGTCAGGGGAGAAGGACTAATTACTGAAGCCATGAAAGATGGGCTACCACCTAAACACAGGTAAGAGATGTGGTCTCACCTAGTATTAACTGGACATATTGTATCAGTACGTCAGGAAGACGTGTTAATTATTGTAACCAATTCTATTACAACCCAGTGGGAGCTAAGACAGCTGACATCAGAACCCCAGGGGGAGGCTGCTGGGGTCTTGAGCTGTCAGTGGAAAGACCAACAATGGTCTTTTAATTGTATTCATTCATATACACACTACTATAATCCCCCACACTAGTAGTGTATATACACATGTAGAGGTGTATATCTCAGTGTATATACACATGTAGAGGTGTATATCTCAGTGTATATACACATGTAGAGGTGTATATCTCAGTGTATATACACTGACAGTTTACTTCAGGCTGAGGGACTGATTACCTCACACTCCTCCTCTCCTTACGCCTTCCTCTGTATTGGACTGATGAAGCCACTGTGTGGCGAAACGTTTCCTGAATAAAGATTCCCATATGCTGCATAAGTGTCTTAATCTTCAACTTGTCGGTTTTTCAACACACTTCAGTCACTATTCTAGATAATAAGTATTCTTGACTGGTGGTGACACAGCCTTAATGACCCTCGTGTAGTAGATAGGCATTAAAGCCCAACCAACCATAGTGCAGTCGATAGGTATTAAACCCAATCAACCATAATATACCAACCTACATGGTATGTATATATATAAATTTTGGCTTAAATAACAACGCTCTTCTTGCCGAATAAGGCAACGAAAATTTGTGTATGCAATAATTTCGCAAAAATCATTCTGAACCTAACGAAAAATATATATTTCATTGTGTTTGTTTATTATTTAATTATTGTAAACTTATCTAAAATATATTAAGTTGGATTAGGCTAAATTAAATTGCGCTTGTTATAATAAGGTTAGGTAAGTTTTCTAAGGTTCTTTTGGTACAAAATTATTAATTTTTACATTAACATAAATGAAAAAAATATATCTTTAAACGTATAAGAGAAAATTTTAGAAAGGACTTAATTTTAAATGAGTTCTTGCTAAATGACCAATTTTACCTATTCGGCACGACATATATATATATATATATATATATATATATATATATATATATATATATATATATATATATATATATATATATATATATATATATATATATATATATATACGAGGAAGGGAGGAAGAAAGGAAGGGAGGGAAAAAGAGAGAGAAAGGAAGTGTGAAGGTAGTGCCTTCCTGTTATTCCTGCCTGATCCTCTAGTTATTGTCGGTCTTTTGTACGGTACTGTGTCAAATGCCTTCTTATAGTTCAAGAATATGCAGGTCACCCATCACTCTCTCTCTCTCTCTCTTACCTCAGTTATATTACTTTGTAATATTCAAGTAGATCTGTGAGATTGTATATACCACATCTAAAACCTTACTGTGTGTGTGTGTTTGTGTGTGTGTGTGTGTGTGTGCGTGTGTGTGTGTGTGTGTGTGTGTGTGTGTGTGTGTGTGTGTGTGTGTGTGTGTGTGTGTGTGTGTGTGTGTGTGTACACTCTAGGACACCCACTTCACCACAACAATAAAAAACAATAGCAACAACACACGAACCACCTGCAGTTGCTAGATGGTGACAGATGGCTGCCTTGGAAGTTGCTGCATCCTGTTCATCTCTCTCTCTCTCTCTCTCTCTCTCTCTCTCTCTCTCTCTCTCTCTCTCTCTCTAGCTAGCTAGCTAGCTAGTGCCACCCTTTTAAAACATTAATTTTATATCGTTGAAGGGGATCTTTAAACAGGTATCCGGGGGAACAGAGATGATTTTGAGTAGTTGATGGAGGTTCGGAGAGAGAGGGGAATAGAGAGAGAGAGAGGGAGGAAGGGGAGGTGAGGGAGGAAAGGATAGGAGAGACAGGGGGGAGGGAGAAGAGTTTAGCATGGGTGGAACCGCTACGTCCGCCCGTCCCTCACCTTGCATGTTGGGTCCGACAAAATTAGTGTGATCTACGGTTTGGTTTAGTTCCCCCTTCCTGCCCGTCCACCTCTTGTTGATATTTTCTGATGATTATACCAGACCTATTGTTATCGCTTCCTTCCCTCCCTCCCTTTCTTCCCTCCTTGTTTCTCATTCTCCCTCGGTCTGACTCATTTCTTTCTTTCGCTCTATCTGCATGCCCTTCCTTCCAGCTCTCATTCCCTCTTCTACCCTCCCAGTCTGTTCCGCTCTCATCTCAAGACTGTATCGCCTCGCTGGCTCGCTCCCTGGCGCTCCTCTACTAGCAGTGGTACTGTAACGTGTTATTTTTGTGTGTTGATCCTCAGTCTTGTTTATCTCACTGCGCCTGTCCTCTATTCTCTCTATTCCTCTTCCCCTATCCTCACAGTTCCTCTCCCTCTATCTTCACTGTTCCTCACTTCTGTCCCACAGATTCCTACCAAAACACTTGTTTCATCTCCTCCCTTCCTCTTCCTCTTCCTTTTTCTCCTCCCTCCCCCTTCCCCTCCCCTCCCCTCCCCCTCCTCCTCCACCTCCTCCTCTTCCCAGGTCAGGCGGTAACCTCTGACCCCAAACCTGCTCTCTCAGGGAAGGTGGTGGTAAGGAAGGTAGGGAGGGGGAGATGGTAGGGAGAGGGGAGCGAAGGAGGTAGAACGAGTGAGAGAACTTAAGAGAAGAAAGATAAGGGAGGGAGAGAGAGAGAGAGAGAGAGAGAGAGAGAGAGAGAGAAGAGAGAGAGAAGAGAGAGAGAGAGAGAGAGAGAGAGAATGAAAGGAACAAGAGAAGGAGAGAAAGGCCCTGATCCACCAGGAGGCCTGGTCATGGACCTGGTCATGGACCGGGCCGCGGGGGCGTTGATCCCCGGAATGCCCTCCAGGTAGACAGGTACAATGAACAGGTACAAAACTTGTTTAAACACTTCCAGAAGCTGTCAGGGTACAGCTACAGTACTCACACCCGTCAGGGCTGTGGGTAGGGATAGCTGGGTCACAGATGGTGGCAGCTGATACAACCATGTCACAGAACTGCTGCTTGTAAATTTCATTCTGCTGTAAGCCTACTAGGTCACTGGTACAGTGCTGGGCCTCCTGCTGCTTGTCATTACAGCGGTTCGAGTCTTCGGTCATTTTCTGGTTTATTAACAGTGGTGTGGGTGGCATCCTGGGGAGGGAGAGGTTGGGAAGCCAGTGGATACAAGCCACACTGCCTGGCTTTCTTGGATTATCCTGATTTGTCCATTTTCTGTGGGTTTTTAATGTAGAGGGGAAGATGTCTTGTGATGTCTCTGCTCTCTCTTATAGAAACTTAAGAAGGAGCACTGAAGAAGGCCTACTGGCTCGTGCTAGGCAGGTCCAAGTCACTCACTGGCCCATGATAGGGAGGTACGAGTCACCTACTGGCCAATGCTAGGTAGGTCCAAGTCACCTAAAGGCCCAATTCAGTCAGGTCGAACCCACACCCACTCATGTATTTGTCTAACCTAATTTTAAAGCGACGCAAAGTTTTAGCTTCAATGACGTTACTCGATCCCCTCCCTCAACCCCCTCCCTAACCCTCCCTCAACCCCCCCTACCCTCCCCTCAACCCCTCTCCCTCAACCCCCTCTCCTCAACCCCCTCTCCCTCAACCCCTCTCCCTCAACCCCCTCTCCCTCAACCCCCTCTCCCTCAACCCCCTCTCCCTCAACCCCCTCTCCCTCAACCCCCTCTCCCTCAACCCCCTCTCCCTCAACCCTCTCTCCCTCAACCCCCCTCTCCCTCAACCCCCCTCTCCCTAAACCCCCCTCTCCCTCAACCCTCAACCCCCTCTCCCTCAACCCCCTCTCTCTCAACCCCCTCTCCCTCAATCCCCCTCTCCCTCAATCCCCCTCTCCCTCAACCCCCCTCTCCCTCAACCCCCTCTCCCTCAACCCCCTCTCCCTCAACCCCCTCTCCCCCAAACCCCCCTCCCCTAAACCCCCTCTCCATTTTCAACTTCCTCCCTCAACAATGTTGATCATTAACCCTCATAGGATGAGGGTTAATGTTCTTATGTTAATTGTAATCATTGTACACCATCCCAGACACCTGGTACACCATCCCAGACACCTGGTACACCATCCCAGACACCTGGTACACCATCCCAGACACCTGGTACATCATCCCAGACACCTGGTACACCATCCCAGACACCTGGTACACCATCCCAGACACCTGGTACACCATCCCAGACACCTGGTACATCATCCCAGACACCTGGTACACCATCCCAGACACCTGGTACACCATCCCAGACACCTGGTACACCATCCCAGACACCTGGTACACATAAGAACATAAGAATGTAGGAACACTACAGAAGGCCTACTGGCCCATACGAGGCAGGTCCTTATCAAAACGATCTCTACCTAAAGCCACCCAAGAAATAACTCCCGTACCCCATGGCACCAATCAAACCCAGCCCCTCCCACTCATATATTTGTCCAGTCTCTTAAAGCTAACCAAGGTCCTAGCCTCTATCACCCCACTAGGAAGACTGTTCCACGCATGTACAACTCTGTTAGAAAACCAGTACTTACCTATGTCCTTTCTAAATCTAAATTTATCCAACTTATATCCATTATTTCTGGTTCTTACCTGGTTCGACACCCTCAGTACTTTATTAATATCTCCCTTGTTTATGCCCGTCATCCATTTATACACTTCAATGATATCTCCCCTCATTCTACGCCTCTCCAGAGGGTGGAGATTTAAGGCTTTAAGTCTATCTTCATACGGGAGGTTCCTTACACAGTAAATCATTTTAGTCATTCTTCTCTGTATGTTCTCTAATGAGTCTATATCCATCCTGTAGTAAGGGGACCAAAACTGAGCAGCATAATCTAAATGAGGCCTCACCAGTGATGTATAGAGCTGTAAAATAACTTTTGGACTTCTGTTACTTATACTTCTTGAGATAAATCCAAGTAATCTGTTGGCCTTGTTGCGCACACTAAGGCACTGCTGTCTTGGCTTTAGATTTCTGCTTACCATGACTCCCAAGTCTTTTTCACATTCTGTATGACCAAGCTCTACTTCACCTAGATTATAGCTTCGAGGGTTATTTTCATTACCAAGGGCTAGTACCTTACACTTATCCACATTGAACTTCATCTGCCATTTTCAGACCAAGACATTAATTTGTCCAAATCGTCCTGGAGTTCATTGATATCCTCCTCAGAGTGAATTATACGGCCTATCTTTGTATCATCAGCAAATTTACTCATGTCACTCGTAATCCCTTCATCAAGGTCATTAATGTAAATTATGAACAAGAGAGGGCCTAAAACTGATCCTTGTGGAACGCCACTAGTAACTAATCCCCATTCAGATTTCACTCCATTAATGGTAACTCTCTGCTTTCCATTGGTAAGCCATGCCTCAATCCATGCTAGAACTTTACCTCCTATACCATGAGCTGCCACTTTTCTTAAGAGTCTCTTGTGAGGTACTCTATCGAAAGCTTTACTAAAATCCAAATAAACAATATCATATTCCTTATCACTGTCAACTGCCTCAAATGTTTTATTGAAGAACGTCAGTAAGTTTGTCAGGCAGGAACGACCTCTCGTGAATCCATGCTGAGATTCATTTATCAAGTTATGCTCTTCAAGGTGACTTCTGATAATGTCAGCTATAATTGATTCTAATAACTTGCCCACTATAGATGTCAGGCTTATTGGACGGTAATTTGAAGGAGTGGACTTATCCCCTGATTTGAATATAGGAACCACATTGGCCATCTTCCACAACTCTGGCACAACACCGGTTACCTGGAGGTTACCTGGAGGTTATTCCGGGGATCAATGCCCCCGCGGCCCGGTCCACGACCAGGCCTCCCGATGGATCAGGGCCTGATCAACTAGGCTGTTACTGCTCGCCGCACGCAGTCCGACGTACGAGCCACAGCCCGGCTGATCCGGCACCGACTTTAGGTATCTGTCCAGCTCTCTCTTGAAGGCAGCCAGGGGTTTATTGGCAATTCCCCTAATGCTTGATGGGAGGCTGTTGAACAGTTTTGGGCCCCGGACACTTATGGTGTTTTCTCTTAGTGTACCAATGGCGCCCCTACTTTTTATTGGCGGCATTTTGCATCGCCTGCCCAGTCTTTTACTTTCGTAGGGAGTGATTTCTGTGTGCAGATTTGGGACCATTCCTTCCAAGATTTTCCAAGTGTAGATTATGATATATCTCTCCCTCCTGCGTTCCAACGAGTACAAGTCAAGTGCTTCCATGTGTTCCCAGTAGTTAAGGTGCTTGACAGAACTTATACGGTAAGGATGGACGCTTTGTAAATGAATGGTTCAGAGAACCGACATGTTGATAAATTAGACACATGTGCAACTCTTAGGTATCTTTATTGAGGAAACGTTTCGCCACACAGTGGCTTCATCAGTCCATCAATCTACTCAAGATTGATGGACTGAACACATCGACTCAAGGTTGAGGGACTGATTACCTCATTCTCCTCCTGTTCTTCAAGTTTCTCCTACGTATGGACTGATGAAGCCACTGTGTGGCGAAACGTTTCCTCAATAAAGATACCCAAGAGTTGCACATGTGTCTAATTTATCAAGGATGGACGCATTGAATACACTCGTTAATGGCTGACTAAGCTCCATCTTGCATTCCTAAAGTACCCTTGAAAACAACTCATCGGGTCCCGGGGACTTATTTTGCTTCAGTTTGTCTATCTGTTTAATAACCATGTCCCTCGTGACAGTAATATTAGTTAACTTAAAGTCATCAGGAACTAAATAATTGTTAATTACTGGAATCTCATTTACATCTTCCTGTGTAAAAACTGACAAAAAATAGTCGTTAAATAAGGAACACATTTCCAGTTCGTTATCCGTCAGCTGTCCATTCCCAATTTTCAGAGGTCCTACTTTTTCCTTCACCTTCGTCCTATACACTTGAAAGAACCCCTTTGGATTAGTCTTTGATTCATTAGCAACTCTAATTTCATAGTCATGTTTAGCCTTTCTAATCCCCCTTTTTACTTCTCTTTTAAGCTGAACATATTGGTCAGTAAGGTTAACATCTCCTCTTCTGATGCGCCTATAAATTCCCCTTTTCTCCCCTAATAGATGCTTTAGCCTCCTGTTAACCCATTTGGGATCGTTATTATTAGACCTAATTTCTCTCTGGGGAATGTATATACTCTGGGCACTGTGTACATTATTAAGAAAACAATCATAAAAGCAGATCCCTTCATAATCATTAGTATGATCATCGTTAATAAAATCATTAGCTAGATAACCCCAATCAAGATTAGACAGGTGTTCCCTAAGTCCATTATAATCGGCAGAACGAAAATCAGGGATTTTTACTGTATTATCATTATTCTTGCATTCCCAATTAATGCTAAAAGTGATGGATTTGTGATCACTTGCGCCAAGCTCTTCTGTGATCTCCAGATTATTCACGAGTGTTTCCTTATTTGACAAGACTAGGTCAAGCAAATTATTACCCCTGGTAGGCTCTGTTACGCTCTGCTTCAGAAAACAGTCCTGGACTGTTTCCATAAAGTCACTGGACTCTAGATTACCTGTCAAAGAATTCCAGTCAATTTGACTAAAGTTAAAGTCCCCTACTATGACTATGTTATTGTGTCTAGAAGCCCTAACAATTTCGTCCCAAAGAAGTCTCCCTCTATCGTGATCCAAGCCTGGAGGTCGGTATATTACACCTAGAATTAGTTTTTTTTGACCCTCTACGAACTCTACCCAAACAGATTCTGTTACTGCTCCATCTATTTTTATACCTGTTTTTATGCAACAATTAATATTTTCTCGAACATATAATGCAACTCCTCCCCCCTTCCCATTACATCTATCCACATGGAACAACTTAAACCCTTGAATATTACACTCGGCAGTCATATCCCGACTCCTTAAATCATACCACGTTTCAGTTAATGCAATGATATCAAAGTTCCCAGCACATGCTACCAAACACAGTTCATTAATTTTATTTCTTGCACTTCGACTGTTAGCATAAAAAACCATCATATGTTTTTTCTTCTGCACATTTTTCCTATTCATCTTTGTTTTTACACAATTTCTGAAATTATCATTACCCAGAGTTACTCCATGACAGTTACTATTAAGATTCTTAATATCAGAGCATAAATCAATATATCCATACTCATTATTTATCATTTCTAAACCCATACCTCTAACTAATCCTAGTTTAAAGTCCTAACAACCCCCTCAACTGAGTTAGCAAGAAAACCCACACCTGCCCTGGATAAGTGAACCCCATCCCTGGCATACATGTCATTTCGGCCATAGAAGTTGTCCCAGTTGTCAATGAATGGTACTGCATTATCCTTACAGTGTTTATCCAGCCAACAATTAATACCAATTGCTCTGGACAACCATTCATTCATTACACCATCCCAGATACCTGGTACACCATCCCAGACACCCGGCACACCATCCCAGTTACCTGGTACACCACTGTACACCATCCCAAACACCTGGTACACCATCCCAGACACCTGGTACACCACTGTACACCATCTCAGACGCCTGGTACACCATCCCAGACGCCTGGTACACTATCCCAGACGCCTGGTACACCATCCCAGATACCTGGTACACCACTGTACACCATCCCAGACGCCTGGTATACCAATGTACACCATTCCAGACACCTGGTACACCATCCCAGATACCTGGTACACCACTGTACACCATCCCAGATACCTGGTACACCACTGTACACCATCCTAGACGCCTGGTACACCACTGTACACCATCCCAGACACCTGGTACACAATCCCAGATACCTGGTACACCACTGTACACCATCCCAGATACCTGGTACACAACTGTACACCATCCCAGACGCCTGGTACACCACTGTACACCATCCCAGACGCCTGGTACACCACTGTACACCATCCCAGATACCTGGTACACCACTGTACACCATCCCAGACGCCTGGTACACCACTGTACGCCATCCCAGACGCCTGGTACACCACTGTACACCATCCCAGACACCTGGTACACCTCTGTACACATCCTAGACACCTAGTACACCACTGTACACCATCCCAGACACCTGGTACACCACTGTACACCATCTCAGACGCCTGGTACACCATCCCAGACGCCTGGTACACTATCCCAGTCGCCTGGTACACCATCCCAGATACCTGGTACACCACTGTACACCATCCCAGACGCCTGGTATACCACTGTACACCATCCCAGACACCTGGTACACCATCCCAGATACCTGGTACACCACGTACACCATCCCAGATACCTGGTACACCACTGTACACCATCCCAGACGCCTGGTACACCACTGTACACCATCCCAGACACCTGACTACCTCACCTAACACCATCCCAGACACCTGGTATACCACTGTACACCAGCCCAGACACCTGACTACCTCACCTAACACCATCCCAGACACCTGACCACTTAACCTAACCCCTGCCACACTTGCCTTCCTGAACAGGTGATTAGCTGCCAAGGTAAGCAGGGGCAGCAAGGGTGCTAGGTAAGCAGGTGCAGCAGGGGTGCAGGTAAGCAGGAGCAGCAGGGGTGTAGGTAAGCATGGGTAGCAGGGGTACTAGGGGCAGCAGGGGTGCTAGGGAAGCTTGCCCATACGTCTTGCCTCTCCTGGGAATCGAAAGCACTCCTTGGTAGAAGAGGAGGAGGAGGAAGGAAGAAAGAGGCGGAGGAAGAGAGGAAAGGAAGAGGGGAAGTTATTATTATGTTGCAGCTTCCTTCATTCATGTCATAATGAGAGAGAAAGAAAGAAAGAAAGAAAGAAAGAGAGAGAGAGAGAAACGACTTCAGAACCTAACTATGGTGAACAAAGGAATACGTATATGGTTATGGTGTGTGTGCGTGTGTACTCACCTAATTGTGGTTGCAGGGGTCGATTCACAGCTCCTGGGCCCGCCTCTTCACTGGTCCCTACTAAGTCCACTCTCACCGCTCCATGAGCTTTATCATACTTCTTCTTAAAGCTATGTATGGATCCTGCCTCCACTACATCACTCTCCAGACTGTTTCACTTCCTGACAACTCTGTGACTGAAGAAATACTTCCCAACATCCCTGTGACTCATTTGAGTCTTCAACTTCCAGTTGTGTCCTTTTGTTGTTGTGTCCCCTTGTTGTTGTGCCCCTTGTTGCTGTGTCCCCTTGCTGCTGTGTCCTCTTGTTGTTGTGTCCCCTTGTTGTTGTGTCCCCTTGTTGTTGTGCCCCCTTGTTGTTGTGCCCCCTTGTTGTTGTGTCCCTGTGTTGCTGTGTCCCCTTGCTGCTGTGTCCTCTTGTTGTTGTGTCCCCTTGTTGTTGTGTCCCTTGTTGTTGTGTCCCCTTGTTGCTGTGTCCCCTTGTTGTTGTGCCCCCTTGTTGCTGTGTCCTCTTGTTGTTGTGTCCCCTTGTTGCTGTGTCCCCGTGTAGCTGTGTCCCCTTGTTGTTGTGCCCCCTTGTTGCTGTGTCCTCTTGTTGTTGTGTCCCTTTGCTGCTGTGTCCCCTTGTTGCTGTGTCCCCGTGTTGCTGTGTCCTCTTGTTGTTGTGCCCCCTTGTTGCTGTGTCCTCTTGTTGTTGTGCCCCCTTGTTGCTGTGTCCTCTTGTTGTTGTGTCCCCTTGTTGCTGTGTCCCCGTGTAGCTGTGTCCCCTTGTTGTTGTGCCCCCTTGTTGCTGTGTCCTCTTGTTGTTGTGCCCCCTTGTTGCTGTGTCCTCTTGGTGTCCTTGTTGTGTGTCCCCTGTTGCTGTGCTTGTGTTGCCCCTTGTTGCTGTGTCCCTTTTCTTGCCTTGTTGTGTGCCCCCTTGTTGCTGTATCCCCTTGTTGCTGTGCCCCTTGTTGTTGTGTCCCCTTGTTGCTGTGTCCCGTGACTGTGTCTTGTTGTTGTTCCCATTGTTGCTGTGCCCCCGTGTTGCTGTGTCCTCTTGTTGTTGTGTCCCCTTGTTGTTGTGCCCCCTTGTTGCTGTGTCCCCGTGTTGCTGTGTGCTCTTGTTGTTGTGTCCCATTGTTGTTGTGTCCCCTTGTTGCTGTGTCCCCGTGTTGCTGTGTCCCCGTGTTGCTGTGTCCCCGTGTTGTTGTGCCCCCTTGTTGTTGTGTCCCTGTGTTGCTGTGTCCCCGTGTTGCTGTGTCCCCGTGTTGCTGTGTCCCCTTGTTGCTGTGTCCTCTTGTTGTTGTGTCCCCTTGTTGTTGTGCCCCCTTGTTGCTGTGTCCCCGTGTTGCTGTGTCCCCGTGTTGCTGTGTCCCTGTGTTGCTGTGTCCCCTTGTTGCTGTGTCCTCTTGTTGTTGTGTCCCCTTGTTGTTGTGCCCCCTTGTTGTTGTGTCCCTGTGTTGCTGTGTCCCCTTGCTGCTGTGTCCTCTTGTTGTTGTGTCCCCTTGTTGTTGTGCCCCTTGTTGCTGTGTCCCCGTGTTGCTGTGTCCTCTTGTTGTTGTGTCCCCTTGTTGTTGTGCCCCCGTGTTGCTGTGTCCCCGTGTTGCTGTGTCCCCGTGTTGCTGTGTCCCCGTGTTGCTGTGTCACATCTCTGAAACATCCTGTCTCTGTCCACCTTGTCAATTCCTCTCGGTAAATTATATGTCGTTATCATGTCTCCCCCTATCACTCCTGTCCTGCAGTGTCGTCAGGTTGATTTCCCTTAACCTCTCCTCGTAGGACATACCCCTTAGCTCCGGGACTAGTCTTTTTGCAAACCTTTGCAGTTTCTCCAGTTTCAGGCGTGGGTTCCAAACTGGTGCCACATACTCCAATATGGGCCTAACGTACACGGTGTACAGGGTCCTGAACGATTCCTTATTGAGATGTCGGAATGCTGTTCTGAGGTTTGCCAGGCGCCCATATGCTGCAGCAGTTATTTGGTTGATGTGCGCTTCAGGAGATGTGCCTGGTGTTATACTCACCCCAAGATCTTTTTCCTTGAGTGAAGTTTGTAGTCTCTGGCCCCCTAGACTGTACTCCCTCTGCGGTCTTCTTTGACCTTCCTCAATCATCATGACTTTACACTTGGTGGGGTTAAACTCCATGAGACAGTTACTATCAAGCTTGCAGCCTGTCCAGATCCTTTGTAATCCTGCCTGATCCTCATCCACTTGAATTCACCGCATTAGTTTCACATCATCTACAAACAGGGACACTTCTGAGTCTATCCCTTCCATCATGCCATTCACAAATACTAGAAACAGCACCGGTCCTAGGACTGACCCCTGTGGGACCCCGCTTGTCACAGGCGCCCACTCTGTGCGTGTGTGAAGACATCAGGGTGAAATAATAACGAATGAATGAATTAAGAAATGAATGAAGAGAAAAGGGAAGGAAAGAAGAAATGAAAGTAATAAGGGCAGGGTAAATAAATGAAGGAAGAGACACCACCTCCACCACCACCACTTCAACCCCATCACCACCACCACCACCACCACTTCAACCCCATCACCACCACCACCACCACCACCACCACTACTACCACCCCATCAACACCACCACCACCACCACCACTACTACCACCCCATCAACACCACCACCACTACTTCAACCACTACTACCACCCCATCAACACCACCACCACCACCACTTCAACCACTACTACCACCCCATCAACCCACCACCACCACCACTTCAACCACTACTACCACCCCATCAACACCACCACCACCACCACTTCAACCACTACTACCACCCCATCAACACCACCACCACCACCACTACCACCACTCCCTCTACCATCACCATTATCACATTCCCCGTCAATGACGTCAGAACTAAGATGGGGGAGAGGGAGGAAGGGGGAAGGAGGAACAAGGGAGGGGGAGGGGGCGATCCACACCTCTCCCCTCCTCCTCCACTTCCCCCTCCCCTCCTCCTCCTCCTCCCCCCCTCCTCTCCTTCATCCTTATAAGTAGGTGTAGTGAGGCTACCACATAACACGCTCACACACACACATACTTATATGGATTGGGGAACCCCTCCCTACTCCCCCCTCTCCCCCTGCAACGTACAGTAACTACGTAAGTACGTAGGTAGGTAGATAGGTACAGGTAAGTCTGTAAGTTTTTTACAGATTCAGTATTCATGTTTACATTTTTTACACTTGTCTTGCATAGAAACTCATGTGTAAATTACCATGTAAATTAACCCATAAATTACCCTGTAAATCACCATACAAATTACCCTGTAAATTGCCCTGTAAATTGCCATATAGAATTAGCAAGTACATTGAATGCCTTCATACAGCCAGCTGGACAAAGCTGGTCGTTGCTGCCCGTGGTAAAGCTCTCTCTATCCAGGGAAATGGGGGTCACCCACCCCTTCCCTGGGTCAAATTTGATGTCTTCCCTATTTACTCTTGGATTGTAGGAACACTGCTGGTCCATTTCCCAGGATGCATAATAAATTTTCGGCTTTAGAAGGGTGCCGGTCACTGACTCGGGGAGAGAGGTTGCGGCTGATCTTTTTTTTATTTATTAAAATCATTAGGTACAAAGATACCTGTTACCCAATACCAGAACACTTCCAACAGGTACTGGAGTCTCTATTACAGCAGGTACTGGAGTTATCTTACACAGGATATAACATTCCAGCAGGTACTGGAGTCTTCTGTTAGATTATATAACATTCCAGAAGGCCATGGAGTCTTCTCTTAGAATATATAACATTCCAGCAGGTATCGGAGTGTTCTAACACTTTCTTCTTGGACGCGACCCACCACAGTGGGCAAGCACACAGGTACGTATTTTGTTTTTCTTTTTTTTACTGCTAGGTGGGCACGGGTTTAAACGAGGAAGTCCACATGATCTAACTGGGAACACTTGTTCCCGTTTCTTTTTACGGAGAGAATCATTGTTCCCTTCCCAGTTCCTTCCCAAATTTGGTCAATATTTCTTCCCCTGGACCAGGCTCAGTACGGCGCCAGCTGTGGTCGCCCTATAAACCAACAACAAAAACAAGACCACTCTGAATCCGGAAATCCGACTTGGCTCTCAAGAACGTAAACAACAAAACAAAAGCATACTGAATCCAGAAATCCGACTCAGCGCACAAGAACGCCGACCAGCAGCAGGTTTCAAGCGATCCTTCCATAAATTTCATCCAGCCCGGAAATCCATCCCTTATAAGAACATAAGAAAGGAGGAACACTGCAACAAGCCTACTCGCCCATACTTGGCAAGTCCTTCTCAACCTGCTGGTTACCTGGAGGTTACCTGGAGGTTATTCCGGGGATCAACGCCCCCGAGGCCCGGTCCATGACCAGGCCTCCTGATGGATCAGGGCCTGATCAACTAGGCTGTTACTGCTGGTCGCACGCAGTCCAACGTACGAGCCACAGCCCGGCTGATCCGGCACTGACTTTAAGTATCTGTCCAGCTCTCTCTTGAAGGCAGCCAGGGGTTTATTGGCAATTCCCCTAATGCTTGATGGGAGGCTGTTGAACAGTTTTGGGCCCCGGACACTTATGGTGTTTTCTCTTAGTGTACCAATGGCGCCCCTACTTTTTATTGGGGGCATTTTGCATCGCCTGCCCAGTCTTTTACTTTCGTAGGGAGTGATTTCTGTGTGCAGATTTGGGACCATTCCTTCCAAGATTTTCCAAGTGTAGATTATGATATATCTCTCCCTCCTGCGTTCCAGTGAGTACAAGTCAAGTGCTTCCAAGCGTTCCCAGTAGTTAAGGTGCTTGACAGAACTTATACGTGCAGTAAAGGATCTCTGTACACTCTCTAGATCTGTGATTTCACTGCTTTGAATGGAGATGTTAATGTACAGCAGTATTCCAGCCTAGAGAGAACAAGTGATTTGAAAAGGATCATCATGGCTTGGCATCTCTCGTTTTGAAAGTTCTCATTATCCATCCTATCATTTTCTTTGCACGTGCGATCGTGGCACTGTTGTGATCCTTGAAAGTGAGATCCTCAGACATTACTACTCCCAGGTCCCTTACATTATTTTTTCCGCTCTATTGTATGGCCGGAGTCAGTAGTATACTCTGTTCTAGTTATTATCTCCTCCAGTTTTCCATAACGGAGTAGTTGGAATTTGTCCTCATTGAACATCATATTGTTTACCGTTGCCCACTGGAAAACTTTGTTTATATCTTCTTGGAGGTTAACCGCGTCCTCAGCAGATGACAGCCTCATGCAGATCCTAGTATCATCCGCAAAGGATGATACGGTGCTGTGGTGTATATCTCTGTTTATGTCTGATATGAGGATAAGGAATAAGATGGGGGCGAGTACTGTGCCTTGTGGAACAGAGCTCTTCACTATGACAGCCTCCGATTTAACTCTGTTGACCATACTCTTTGTGTTCGATTTGTTAGGAAGTTGAAGATCCATCTCCCCACTTTCCCAGTTATTCCTTTAGCACGTATTTTATGGGCTATTACGCCATGATCGCATTTGTCAAATGCTTTTGCAAAGTCTGTGTATATTATATCTGCATTCTGATTTTCTTCCAGTGCATCCAAGGCCATGTCATAGTGATCCAGTAGTTGTGAGAGGCAGGAGCGACCTGCCCTGAACCCATGTTGCCCTGGATTTGTGCAGATTTTGGGAATCCAGGTGATTTGCAATCCTGCTTCTTAGCACTCTTTCAAAGATTTTTATGATGTGGGACGTCTATAGTTCTTAGCTAATGCTTTGCTGCCACCTTTATGGAGTGGGGCCATATCCGTTGTTTTAAGTGACTGTGGAATTTCACCCATGTCCAAGCTCCTCCTCCATAGTGTACTTAGGGCACGCGAGAGGGGTTTCTTGCAGTTCTTAATGAAAACAGAGTTCCACGAGTCTGGGCCCAGGGCTGAGTGCATAGGCATGTTGTCAATGGCTTTTTCGAAATCTATCGGAGTTAGGGTAATGTCGGAAATCTGGCATACATTTATTGAGTTTTGAGGCTCATTCATGAAGAAATCATTTGGGTCGTCGATCCTCAGACCGATTAGTGGTTCACTAAACACAGAGTCGTACTGGGATTTCAATATTTCACTCATTTCCTTGTTGTCATCTGTGCAAGTCCCATCCTGTCTGAGTAAGGGCCCGATACTAGATGTGGTATTTGCCTTGTTTTTGGCATATGAAAAGAAATATTTTGAATTTCTTTCAATTTCACTAATAGCTTTAAGCTCCTCCTGCCTCTCCTGGTTCCTGTAAGAGTCATTTAGCTTAAGTTCGATAGTTTCCACTTCCTGGTCAGCGCCTCCTTTCGTGTATCAGATATTCTAGCACTCCTGAGGAGCTCAGTGACTCTTCGTCGTCTTCTGTAGAGGGAGCGTCTTTTTCTCTCCAGTTTACTCCTGCTCTTCTTCTTTCTTAGGGGAATATGCCTAGAACATGCTTCGGCTACCAGGAAGTTGATCCTTTCAAGGCACTGGTTTGGATCCATGTCATTTAAGACATCTTCCCAACATGTTTCGTTTAGGACATGGTTTACCTGGTCCCAGTTGATGTTCTTGTTGTTGAAATTGTATTTTGTGAAGACATCTTCACAGGTACATGCATTCTGCTGTTCAGGACCCCTATGCATGTACGTCTGGACTTCGATTAGATTGTGATCGGAATTAGTTGTTTTTGATATTCTTATGTCTCTTATCAGGTCCTCATTATTTGTGAAGGTAAGGTCAAGTGTGTTTTCTAGTCTTGTTGGCTCCACTATCTGCTGGCTTAAGGTGTGTTTTTCGCAGAGACTTAGTAGCTCATGTGTGTGTGACCTTTCATCTGTGCTACCTCCGGGGATTGTTTCAGCTATAACATTATTTGCTACATTCTTCCATTTTGTATGCCTTAGGTTGAAATCACCAAGCAGTAAGATGTTTGGGGATGGAGCTGGAAGGTTTTCCAAACAGTAATCGATTTTCAGTAGCTGTTCCTTGAACTGTTGTGAGGTTGCATCTGGTGGCTTGTATACAACCACAATGACTAGGTTTTGGTTCTCGATCTTTATTGATAGAACTTCAACTACCTCATTTGTGGTGTTCAGCAACTCTGTGCAGATAAGGGACTCTTTGACATACAGGCCAACCCCCCCTTGTTGCCTGTTTTTTCTGTCGCATCTAAAAAGGTAACCACTTATCCACATTTCACTGTCAAAGTGATCTTTTGTGTGAGTCTCTGTGAAGGCTGCAAACATTGCATTAGACTCCACTAGAAGTCCACTGATAAAAGGTATTTTGTTGTTGGTGGATGGCTTAAGGCCTGTATATTAGCAAATATGAACGAGGTTGTATTCTGTGTTTGTTGGGGGGATTTTGTTATTGGCATCAGTAGTTGTAATTCTGGAGGGCCATGGGTGGCCACTGGCTGCGCCTCCAGTCCAACAAGGCTCCAAGGTGGTGGACTATTTTTGTTATTTCCTTCCATTTTCTTTTTTCGTTTCCTGCCACTAAAAAATCACCTGGAGTTGGGTTGTCGTAGCTACTATTGTTTGTCTTGTGGGGTCTGTGCCTCCTGGTCCCTTTTAGATGGTATGCAGGGCACTCGATGTTGTAACACTGCTTCTGGAGGACCGAGGAGTGGCACATTTTTGGGTGAAAGAAAGTACAGGAAGAAGAACGACACACTCCTTTAGACAGGAGGTCGCTACATTTTTTGGGATGGTCAAAGTTGCATGTCCCATTTCTTTCCCCTGTTATTCCATGCTTACAGATGCCCCAAGCATAATATTTGCACAAATTCACCTTTGGTTGAGAATTGTTGGGAGGTGTGTTGTCAATTTCTGCAGGTTCTGGGACTGCACTATAATCCTCAGTATCCAAGCCAGGGCCACCCCGTCCTGGATTCCATCTACTTTCCCCAGTAGAGGAAGAAGGAGGAGACTCCTCTCCAACATCTGGTTGATGTTATATCTTTACCTTTGATGAGCATCGAAAGTTTTTCCACTCTTGCAACCCTGCTATGGACCAAGCTTATCTGGTGCTCGCCTGGTCAACCAGGATGTTGCTGCTGGTGGCCCGCTGCCCCACATATCCATCACAGCCTTGTTGATCTCGCACCTGGTGGAGGTACTTGTCGAGTTTCTTCTTGAAGACATTGATGCTTTCCCCAGCAGTGTTTCTGATATCTTCTGGTAATGTGTTGCATACGAAGAAACCAGGGATGTTGATGCGATCATAATAATAATAATAATAATGATAATAATAATAATAATAATAATTTCTACAAATACATAATACAACTTATACAGACCATGACTGACATCAGTGACATACTATATAGAGAGGTGCTAGTCTTAGTAAAGCTATAAGGGTGAGAGAGTTGGGTCATTACGATGTTCCATGTATGTTGATGTATGAGGGTGTTTATGTGATGATGTTACTACACATCTGCGTTCCTCTTACTCACCCGGACACCCCCCACTCACCCTCACCCCCTCCACTCACCCTCACCCACCTCCACTCACCCTCACCCATCTTTCACTTCCGAAGTCCCATAGAGCCTGTGAGGAGGAAAGAGAGAGAGAGAGAGAGAGAGAGAGAGAGAGAGAGAGAGAGAGAGAGAGAGAGAGAGAGAGAACTGAAGTATATATTAACACTCTTTGTGTGTCTGTCTCAGTTTGGTGGCACGGTACCCTAGAGCAGGGTAGTGTCTGGGGTATCCTGTCTTAAGTGGACTAGTTTACACGCCACCTCCACCGCCTTATATAGCAAGGTAGGCGCACCACAAAAAAATTCATGTCCGAATCCCTCTAAGAATCCGTGTGCCCCTGCCCAGGAGGCCACGCCCACTGCCTCGGTGACCCACGCCCATGACCAAAACTACAGCGCCCACGCCCTCACAACACCGACAGACACTGCACATGGTGTTAATTATTGCTGTGAGTATGTGTGATACACACACACACACACGCACACACACACACACACACACACACACACACACACACACACACACACACACACACACACACACACACACACACACACACACACACAAACACACACACACAGCGAAGAGGCAGGACAAGGAAATGTGAATCGACCCCTGCAACCACAAATAGGTAAGTGCACACAATTGGGGAAGGAAGCCTCGGTGAAAAGCTCTGTTCCACAAGGCACAGTACTCGCTCCCATCTTGTTCCTCATCCTCATATCCGACATAGACAAGGATGTCAGCCACAGCACCATGTCTTCCTTTGCAGATGACACCCGAATCTGCATGACAGTGTCTTCCATTGCAGACACTGCAAGGCTCCAGGCGGACATCAACCAAATCTTTCAGTGGGCTGCAGAAAACAATATGAAGTTCAACGATGAGAAATTTCAATTACTCAGATATGGTAAACATGAGGAAATTAAATCTTCATCAGAGTACAAAACAAATTCTGGCCACAAAATAGAGCGAAACACCAACGTCAAAGACCTGGGAGTGATCATGTCGGAGGATCTCACCTTCAAGGACCATAACATTGTATCAATCGCATCTGCTAGAAAAATGACAGGATGGATAATGAGAACCTTCAAAACTAGGGAGGCCAAGCCCATGATGACACTCTTCAGGTCACTTGTTCTATCTAGGCTGGAATATTGCTGCACACAAACAGCACCTTTCAAGGCAGGTGAAATTGCCGACCTAGAAAATGTACAGAGAACTTTCACGGCGCGCATAACGGAGATAAAACACCTCAATTATTGGGAGCGCTTGAGGTTCCTAAACCTGTATTCCCTGGAATGCAGGAGGGAGAGATACATGATTATATACACCTGGAAAATCCTAGAGGGACTAGTACCGAACTTGCACACGAAATCACTCACTACGAAAGCAAAAGACTTGGCAGACGATGCACCATCCCCCCAATGAAAAGCAGGGGTGTCACTAGCACGTTAAGAGACCATACAATAAGTGTCAGGGGCCCGAGACTGTTCAACTGCCTCCCAGCACACATAAGGGGGATTACCAACAGACCCCTGGCAGTCTTCAAGCTGGCACTGGACAAGCACCTAAAGTCAGTTCCGGATCAGCCGGGCTGTGGCTCGTACGTTGGTTTGCGTGCAGCCAGCAGCAACAGCCTCGTTGATCAGGCTCTGATCCACCAGGAGGCCTGGTCACAGACCGGGCCGCGGGGGCGTTGACCCCCGGAACTCTCTCCAGGTAAACTCCAGGTAATAGTCCCTCTACATGGAGGGTGTACTGGGGGTCAACGCCCCCGTGGCCCAGTCCTTCACCAGGTCTCCTGGTGGATCAAGATCTACACAACCACGCTGTTCCTGCGGGCCACACGTAGTCCAACGTACGAACCACAGTTCGGCTGATGAGGCACTGACTTTAGGTATCTGTCCAGCTCCCTCTTGAAGGCAGCCAGGTGTCTTGAAGGCAGCCAGGTGTCTTGAAGGCAGCCAGGTGTCTTGAAGGCAGCCAGGTGTCTTGAAGGCAGCCAGGGGCCTATTGGTAATTCCCCTTATGGCTGGTGGGAGGCTGTTGAACAGTCTTGGACCCCGGACACTTACTGTTTTCTCTTAGTGTACTAATGGCGCCCCTGCTTATCACTGGGGGTATGTTGCATCGCCTGCCCAGACATTTGCTTTCACAGGGAGAGATTTCTGTGTGCAGATTAGGGACCAGTGTCTCTAGGATTTTTCAAGTGTAGATTATCTCTCTCGCCTGCGCTCCAGTGAGTACAAGCCAAGTGCTTCCAAGTGTTCCCAA
This sequence comes from Cherax quadricarinatus, assembly GCF_026875155.1. NCBI lineage: Eukaryota > Metazoa > Arthropoda > Malacostraca > Decapoda > Parastacidae > Cherax > Cherax quadricarinatus. The sequence continues at coordinate 15,765,614 of NC_069405.1, read as the reverse complement.
TAATTAAGGTTTTTGACGGAACTTATATGAGCAGTAAAGGTTCTGTGTACATTATCTAGATCTGCAGTTTCACCTGCCTTGAATGGAGCTGTACAACAGTATTCCAGCCTAGAGAGAACAAGTGATTTAAAAAGGATCATTGTTTTGAAGGTTCTCATTATCCATCCTATCATTTTTCTCGCTGATGTGGTAGTGACACTTTTGTGACCTTTGAAGGTGAGATTCTCTGACATTACCACTCCCAGGTCTTTCACACTACTTTTCTGCTCTATTGTATTTCCTCCAATTTTCCATAATGGAGCACTTGGAATATGTCTTCATTGAACATCATATTGTTTTCCGTTGCTCATTGGAAAAGTTAGTTTATATCTTCTTGGAGATTTACCATGTCCTCAGTGGATGACACTCTCGTACAGATCCCAGTATCGTCTGCAAAGGATGATACGGTACTATTGTTTGTATCTCTGTCTGATATAAGGATGAGGAACAGCCTGGAGCTGAGTATTGTGCCTTATGGAACAGCTTTTCACTGTGGCAGGCTCCGACTTAACTGTTTGCCACTACTGTTTGTGTTCGATTGGTTAGAAAGTTGAAGATCCATCTGCCCACTTTGCCAGTTATCCCATTAGCGCGCATTTTGTGCGCTACTACACCATGATCGCACTTGTAAATCTGTGTATACTACATCTGCATTCTGTTTGTCTTCCAAAACATCCAAGACCATATCATAGTGATCCAGTAGTTGCGATAGGCAGGAGCGACCATCCAAGTGATCCAGTAGTTGCAAAAGGCAGGATCGACTTGCTCTGAACCCATCCTGCCTGGATTGTTATGTTGCTGGGAAACCAAATGAATTGCGATCATACTTCTTAGAATTCTCTCAAAGATTTTAATAATGTGGAACGTTAGAGCTATTGGTCCACAGTTCTTAGCTATTGCTTTCCTAGCACCTTCGTGGGATTACTCCCGTGTCTATGCTCCCTCTCCATAGCATACTTAAGGCACGCGAAAGGGGTTTCTTGCAGTTCTTAACGAACACGGAGTTCGACGAATCTGAGCCTGAGGCTGAGTGCATGGGCATGTTGTTAATGGCTTTTTCAATGTCCAGTGGAGTTAGGTGTATGTCAGAAATTTTGCATGTGTTGACAGGGTTCTGAGGCTCAGTCATGAAAAAAATAATTTGGAATGTTGATCTTTAGACTGATTAATGGCTGGCTATTATTTACAGTGCGATCTCTCTCCCAGTACACACCCACAATGCTCTAGTCTCATCCTGAAACATGAGAATCTCTCATTTTATGTCTCCCTCTCCCAGAGCAACACGGACCCTACGGATTTATCTCCTCTCCAGCCTCCACCCTGATACTCCGTAATGGAGAGATGCACTGTGTTCCAGGTGTGTGTGTGCGCTATTGCGCCTCGTGCAACCTTCCCCCTCCCCACAGTTTCGCTGCTGCTTGCATCTCTCTCACCCCTACCCCTCCCCCATTCCCCTCTCTCCCACTCCATTTCAGGAAGATCTCCGGAACTTGCAACACATGGCTCCCTCCACCCCCGTCCTGCGGGCAACACCTGCAGGCAACACCTACAGGCAGCCAGGTAGGCAACACCCGCAGGCAGCAATATAGGCAACACCAGCTGACTCACTCCACCAGCTGACACACACCACCAGCGGACTCACACCAGCTGACTCACACCAGCTGACTCACCACCAGCGGACTCACACCGGCTGACTTACACCAGCGGACTCACACCAGCTGACACCACCAGCGGACTCACACCGGCTGACTCACGGACTCACACCTCAGACATTATCCCCAGATGAACGTGACTGTGTACACATTTGCATGCTTACACGAGGGTCATGTGCGTATCTGTGTATACACGAACATGTCCTTCAAGGACGGTACCTGCGTGCACATGAGCTCTTAATCCAAGGAAGTGGAGATGCAAGGCCAATTTTCACTAGACCGTAGTGTGTGTGTGTGTGTTCCGCGTTCCATGCTCCTTTTTACCGTTCCGTTCCGTACCGTTGTTCGTCTGCTATGTCTGCGCTGCGAGGCCTCGCCGCGCAGGTGGCAGCAGCGCAGATGGCGCAGTCTGCACATCTGCTGTTGTCATCGTGAAGAAAATGTTGACACTAACAGCCTGGTTAGGCAGGCCGCCATCAGCCAGGAGGCCTGGTCTGGCACCAGGTGGCAGGGACGCTGACCCCCGGAATAGATGCCAGGTAGTCACCAGGTAGACACCTGCAGGTAACACTCACCACAACATCAGGTAACACCAGCAAGTAACACTCGTCACCCAGCAGGTAACACCAGCAGGTAACATTTACCACCCAGCAGGTAACACCAGCAGGTAACATTCACCACAACAGCAGGTAACACCAGCAGGTAGCACTCATCACCCAGCAGATAACACCAGCAGGCAACATTCACCACCCAGCAGGTAACGCCAGCAGGCAACATTCACCACCCAGCAGGTAACACCAGCAGGTAACACTCATCACCCAGCAGGTAACACCAGCAAGTAACACTCATCACCCAGTAGGTAACACTCACCACCCAGCAGGTAACACCAGCAGGTAGCACTCACCACCCAGCAGGTAACACTCACCACCTAGCAGGTAACACCAGCAGGTAACACTCACCACCCAGCAGGTAACACCAGCAGGTAACACTCAACACCCAGCAGGGAACACCAGCAGGTAACACTCACCACCCAGCAGGTAACACCAGCAGGTAACACTCAACACCCAGCAGGTAACACTCACCACCCAGCAGGTAACACTCACCACACAGCAGGCAACACTCACCACCCAGCAGGTAACAGTCATCACCCAGCAGGCAACACTCACCACCCAGCAGGTAACAGTCATCACCCAGCAGGTAACACTCACCACCCATCAGGCAACATTCACCATCCAGCAGGTAACACCAGCAGGCAACACTCACCACCCAGCAGGTAACACTCACCACACAGCAGGCAACACTCACCACCCAGCAGGTAACACTCACCACCCATCAGGCAACATTCACCATCCAGCAGGTAACACCAGCAGGCAACACTCACCACCCAGCAGGTAACACTCACCACACAGCAGGTAACACTCATTACGCAGCAGGTAACAGTCACCACCCAGCAGGTAACAGTCACCACCCAGCAGGCAACATGTACCACCCAGCAGGCAACATTCACCACCCAGTAGGTAACACCACCCAGCAGGTAACACTCACCACCCAGTAGGCAACAATCACCACCCAACAAGTAACAGCAGGTAACACTCACCACACAGCAGGTAACACTCATTACACAGCAGGTAACACTCACCACCCAGCAGGCAACATGCACCACCCAGCAGGCAACATTCACCACCCAGTAGGTAACACTCACCACCCAGTAGGTAACACTCACCACCCAGTAGGTAACATTCACCACCCACCAGGTAACACTCACCACCCAGCAGATAACACCAGCAGGTAACACTCACCACCCAGTAGGCAACACCAGCAGGTAACACTCACTACCCAGCAGGTAACACTCATCACCCAGCAGGCAACACCAGCAGGTAACACTCACCACCCAGCAGGTAACACCAGCAGGTAACACTCACCACCCAGCAGGTAACACCAGCAGGTAACACTCACCACTCAGCAAGTAACACCAGCAGGTAGCACTCACCACACCAGAAGGTAACACTCACCACCCAGCAGGTAACACTCACCACCCAGCAAGTAACACTCACCACCCAGCAGGTAACACTCACCACCCAGAAGGCAACACCAGCAGGTAATGCTTACCGCCCAGCAGGCAACATTCACCACCCAGCAGGTAAAACCAGCAGGTAAGAAGCAACAATCACCACCCAACAAGTAACATCAGCAGGTAACACTCACCACCCAGCAGGTAACACTCACCACCCAGCAGGTAACACTCAACATCCAGCAGGTCACACTCACCACCCAGCAGGTAACACTCACCACCCAGCAGGCAACACCAGCAGGTAACACTCACCACCCAGCAGGCAACACCAGCAGGTAACGCCAGCAGGAGGCACTGTAGGAGGTAGAGTGAGAGGGTCGTCTACTACAGGAAGCTGTGGCAGATCCTCATCTCCTGAACACAGGTCCCTCTCTCTCCCACTGGGCATCTTCAACGTACTGACGCAGCTCCGCCAGGTGTTGTGGCATGACGGAGGGTGAGGGAAGTGAGATACCATACCCTGAAGCCACAGGTGTTGTGGAAGGAGGAAGTAGAAGTCGCTGACGGAGGAGGAGGAGGAGGTCTCAACACTGGCGCAGTTACCTGACTGACTGAGAATGTTTGTGTGTGTGTGGGCCCTGTGTTAGCTGGGTCCACGCCCTCCCTCCACTCCCTCCCTCACTCCACGCCCTCCATCCCTCTCTCCCTCCTTCCTCTCCCTCCTGGCTCCACCCCCGCACCCCTCAACGCAAGAAGGAAGAAGAGAAGGAGGGTTATGGTGAGATGTTGACGTCACGAGCAGCCTGGTAAGAGGCGACTACCACCGGCTCTGTACTGTACCACTCACACCTACACTCACTCCACACACTGAATGGTGTGCCCATGGGGCAGAACTAAACCCCTATGAACTAAAACCGGCAATTACACACATACACAAAAAAGGTAATATAAGTGTGAGAGGACCTCGACTCTCCTTTCAAGGCGAGTGAGTGATCCAAGCAGAATATATGCATCTGAGTGTCCTTGTGACCATCAGACGCCAGAAGGAACTTGATAGGTCATTAACTTGTAAACCATTTACTACAGCCCCCATACGGATTTAGAGCTTGCTTGTAAGTAGTTAAGAACAACGACTGTAGTTTGTAGTCAGACTGTAGTCAGCCTGTAGTCAGTATGTCAGTCAGAAGGCAGTCTGTAGTCAGTCTATTGTCAGTCTATTGTCAGTCTGTAGTCAGTCTGTAGCCAGTCTGTAGCCAGTCTGTAGCCAGTCTGTAGCCAGTCTATTGTCAGTCTGTAGCCAGTCTATTGTCAGTCTGTAGTCAGTCTATTGTCAGTCTGTAGTCAGTCTATTGTCAGTCTGTAGTCAGTCTGTAGCCAGTCTGTAGCCAGTCTGTAGCCAGTCTATTGTCAGTCTGTAGCCAGTCTATTGTCAGTCTGTAGCCAGTCTATTGTCAGTCTGTAGTCAGTCTATTGTCAGTCTGTAGTCAGTCTATTGTCAGTCTGTAGTCAGTCTGTAGCCAGTCTGTAGCCAGTCTGTAGCCAGTCTGTAGCCAGTCTATTGTCAGTCTGTAGCCAGTCTATTGTCAGTCTGTAGTCAGTCTATTGTCAGTCTGTAGTCAGTCTATTGTCAGTCTGTAGTCAGTCTGTAGCCAGTCTGTAGCCAGTCTGTAGCCAGTCTATTGTCAGTCTGTAGCCAGTCTATTGTCAGTCTGTAGCCAGTCTATTGTCAGTCTGTAGCCAGTCTATTGTCAGTCTGTAGCCAGTCTGTTGTCAGTCTGTTGTCAGTCTGTAGCCAGTATGTAGCTAGACTTTAGCCAGTCTGTAGTCAGTGTGTCAGTGTGTAGTCAGTGTGTCAGTGTGTAGTCAGTGTGTCAGTGTGTAGTCAGTGTGCTTACAGCCTTCACGGAGCACCAAAGACCACTTTCACAGCGAAATATGGATAACATGGAACAACTTTGTTATAAATGCGACAGAAAGAAGAGGCAACAAGAGGGGGAGAGAAGGTTGACCTGTATGTCGAAGAGTCACTAATTTACACAGAGTTACTGAACACCTCAAATGATGTAGTTGAAGTTCTAACAATTAAGATTGCTAACCAAAACTTTGTCATTGTGGTTGTATATAAGCCACCATGTGTAACTTTCCGAAAGTTCAAAATTATTGAAAATTGATTACTGTCTGGAAAGTCTTCCAGCTCCATCCAAAAATATCTTGCTGCTGGGTGATGTCAATCTAAGATATAAAAATGGAAGAATGTAGGAAATAATGTAGCAAAGACAATCCCTGGAGGCAGCTCAGATAAGACACACACTCATGAGTTTCTGAAGCTCAGCCATAAACACACTTTAAGTCAGCAGACAGTGGAGCCAACAAGACTGGAGAACACGAACTTATTTTCACAAATAATGAGGACCTGGTAAGAAACATAATGTGAAAACCAACCAGTTCTGATCATAATCTAATCGAAGTCCAGACCTATATGCACGTGAGTCCTGACCAGCAAAATACATACAGTTACGAGGGAGCCTTCACCAAATTCAACTTCAACAACGAGAACGTTAATTAGGACCAGGTAAACCATGTCTTAACTGAAACATCTTGGGAAAATATCTTAATTAACAAGGATCCAAACCAGTGCCTTGAAAGAATCAACTTCCTGGCAGCTGATGTATATTCAAGGTATATATTCCTAAGAAAAAAGAAGAGAAGTAAACTGGAGAGCGAGAGAGAGAGAGAGAGAGAGAGAGAGAGAGAGAGAGAGAGAGAGAGAGAGAGAGATCTCAGTAGTAGTAACCAGTTACCAGTAACCAGTGTACCAGTAGATGACTAAATGGTGGCACCGGTGTGGAGCGTGGATTTAAGTTTTTACGGGTAATTTCAAGACGTTAGAAGACTGTTTGTGAGTAGCCGGCAGGGTCAAAGGTGAACCGTACCACCCACCAGCTACTCGCTCCCCTCACAACCTCCACCCTGTAGCCTGCAAGCCTGTTGCAGCCATTTCAAGCTTCCTGGCTTAGTTCGTGTGCTAATTGCTTCAATCTCCGAGGGGTTGACCCGGATTTTGCAATTAAGCCAGTCAGTAAGCCAGACTGTGGAAGTGAACGCCAGTCAGCCTATCATCCAGCCTGTCTCCTGTCATCCACCTGCTTCTCCGTGCTGTGTGCATCGTTACACGTCTTCCAGTCAGCCATTCTCGTGGGTTAAGCCAGTCAGTCATACGAGAGTGAGCAAGGAGATAGGTACGGCTGTTTGGGCGCTCCCCACATTATCCGTAATTATACGTACTACCAGCCTACGTGAGTATTACTTTACCCTATCCACGTATTCGAACTCCCACATGATAGAGAGAGAGAGAGAGAGAGAGAGAGATAAAGTCAGTTGATCAAATGAAAATGCTTGCCCACAGATGGCTCCAACTTCATCCTGTTCCCTACTTGTATGTCTCATAACAATAAAAATGCTTTCAAATGAGCTGATGTAGGTAACAGCTCTTAGCTTGCCAATAAAGTTAGGAATCCTTAACCTGTAAATAGCTGTCAGTAAAGCTATGGATCCTTAACCTTGTCAAACCCTGTGTAAAAAAAAAAAAAAAAAAAAAAAAAAAAAAAAAGAGACTCCCTCTACAGGAAAAGACGAAGAATCTCTGAGCTGCCCAAAGGGGCAAGATTATCTGAAACACGGAAGGAAGCACTGACCAGGGAAGTGGAAAATATTGAGCTTAAGTTAAATGATTCATACAGGATCCAGGAGAAACAGGAGGAGCAAAAAGTAATTAGTGAAATCGACAGAAATTAAAAAAATATCTTCTGATTTCATATGCCAAAAAAAGATAAAAACCACATCTAGTTTCGGGCCCTTGCTCAGACAAGATGTAACTTACACAGAGGACAACAAAAAATGAGTGAGATACTGAAGTCTCAGTGTGTTTAACGAACTATTAATTAGTCTGAAGATCGACAATCCAAATGATTTTTTTTTTCATGACTGAGCCTCAGAACCCTGTCAACACATGCAAAATTTCTGACATACACCTAACTCCACTGGACATTGAAAAAGCCATTAACAACATGCCCATGCACTCAGCCTCAGGCTCAGATTCGTCGAACTCCGTGTTCGTTAAGAACTGCAAGAAACCCCTTTCGCGTGCCTTAAGTGTGCTATGGAGAGGGAGCATAGACACGGGAGTAATCCCACGAAGGTGCTAGGAAAGCAATAGCTAAGAACTGTGGACCAATAGCTCTAACGTTCCACATTATTAAAATCTTTGAGAGAATTCTAAGAAGTATGATCGCAATTCATTTGGTTTCCCAACAACATAACAATCCAGGCAGGATGGGTTCAGAGCAAGTCGATCCTGCCTTTTGCAACTACTGGATCACTATGATATAGTCTTGGATGGTCGCTCCTGCCTATCGCAACTACTGGATCACTATGATATGGTCTTGGATGTTTTGGAAGACAAACAGAACGCAGATGTAGTATACACAGATTTACAAGTGCGATCATGGTGTAGTAGCGCACAAAATGCGCGCTAATGGGATAACTGGCAAAGTGGGCAGATGGATCTTCAACTTTCTAACCAATCGAACACAAACAGTAGTGGCAAACAGTTAAGTCGGAGCCTGCCACAGTGAAAAGCTGTTCCATAAGGCACAATACTCAGCTCCAGGCTGTTCCTCATCCTTATATCAGACAGAGATACAAACAATAGTACCGTATCATCCTTTGCAGACGATACTGGGATCTGTACGAGTGTCATCCACTGAGGACATGGTAAATCTCCAAGAAGATATAAACTAACTTTTCCAATGAGCAACGGAAAACAATATGATGTTCAATGAAGACATATTCCAAGTGCTCCATTATGGAAAATTGGAGGAAATACAATAGAGCAGAAAAGTAGTGTGAAAGACCTGGGAGTGGTAATGTCAGAGAATCTCACCTTCAAAGGTCACAAAAGTGTCACTACCACATCAGCGAGAAAAATGATAGGATGGATAATGAGAACCTTCAAAACAATGATCCTTTTTAAATCACTTGTTCTCTCTAGGCTGGAATACTGTTGTACAGCTCCATTCAAGGCAGGTGAAACTGCAGATCTAGATAATGTACACAGAACCTTTACTGCTCATATAAGTTCCGTCAAAAACCTTAATTATTGGGAACACTTGGAAGCACTTGGCTTGTACTCACTGGAGCGCAGGCGAGAGAGATAATCTACACTTGAAAAATCCTAGAGACACTGGTCCCTAATCTGCACACAGAAATCACTCCCTACGAAAGCCAAAGACTGCGCAGACGGTGCATTTACCCCCAGTGATAAGTAGGGGCGCTACTGGTACACTAAGAGAAACATATTAAGTGTCCGGAGCCCAAGACTGTTCAACAGTCTCCCACCAAGCATGAGGGGAATTACCAATAGACCCTTGCTGCCTTCAAGACACCTGGCTGCCTTCAACACCCCTGGCTGCCTTCAGAACCCCTGGCTGCCTTCAGAACCCCTGGCTGCCTTCAGAACCCCTGGCTGCCTTCAGAACCCCTGGCTGCCTTCAGAACCCCTGGCTGCCTTCAACACCCCTGGCTGCCTTCAGAACCCCTGGCTGCCTTCAGAACCCCTGGCTGCCTTCAGAACCCCTGGCTGCCTTCAGAACCCCTGGCTGCCTTCAGAACCCCTGGCTGCCTTCAGAACCCCTGGCTGCCTTCAGAACCCCTGGCTGCCTTCAGAACCCCTGGCTGCCTTCAACACCCCTGGCTGCCTTCAGAACCCCTGGCTGCCTTCAGAACCCCTGGCTGGCTTCAGAACCCCTGGCTGGCTTCAGAACCCCTGGCTGCCTTCAGAACCCCTGGCTGCCTTCAGAACCCCTGGCTGCCTTCAACACCCCTGGCTGCCTTCAACACCCCTGGCTGCCTTCAGAACCCCTGGCTGCCTTCAACACCCCTGGCTGCCTTCAGAACCCCTGGCTGCCTTCAGAACCCCTGGCTGCCTTCAGAACCCCTGGCTGCCTTCAGAACCCCTGGCTGCCTTCAGAACCCCTGGCTGCCTTCAGAACCCCTGGCTGCCTTCAACACCCCTGGCTGCCTTCAGAACCCCTGGCTGCCTTCAGAACCCCTGGCTGCCTTCAGAACCCCTGGCTGCCTTCAGAACCCCTGGCTGCCTTCAACACCCCTGGCTGCCTTCAAACCCCTGGCTGCCTTCAAACCCCTGGCTGCCTTCAACACCCCTGGCTGCCTTCAGAACCCCTGCTGCCTTCAAACCCCTGGCTGCCTTCAGAACCCCTGGCTGCCTTCAGAACCCCTGGCTGCATTCAGAACCCCTGGCTGCCTTCAGAACCCCTGGCTGCCTTCAGAACCCCTGGCTGCCTTCAGAACCCCTGGCTGCCTTCAGAACCCCTGGCTGCCTTCAAACCCCTGGCTGCCTTCGAACACCCCTGGCTGCCTTCAACACCCCTGGCTGCCTTCAGAACCCCTGGCTGCCTTCAGAACCCCTGGCTGCCTTCAGAACCCCTGGCTGCCTTCAGAACCCCTGGCTGCCTTCAGAACCCCTGGCTGCCTTCAGAACCCCTGGCTGCCTTCAACACCAGCTGGACAAACTTTTTGTTCAGACCCGACTCCTCAGCCCTGGTAGTTCAACATTGGACTTCGTACTCGACACCAGCAGTAACTACCAGTAGAGTAATTGATCAGGCCATGATCCACCACGAGGCCTGGTGAAGGACTGGGTCGCGGGGGCGTTGATCCCCAGAACACTTTCCAGGTAGACAAGCAGTTAGTCTCTAGAGATTTTTTAGCGTTTATAGAAGAGAGAGAGAGAGAGAGAGAGAGAGAGAGAGAGAGAGAGAGAGAGAGAGAGAGAGAGAGAGAGAGAGAGAGGGAAGGGGGGGGGCACTGTTAGCTCTCTCTTCCCCTCCTCCCTCCCACCATCGGCAGTTATAATTTCCGTCTGATACTCGGTCGTGACTCGAAAAAGTGAAGAGGCCGACGACCCGTGACCCTGTGACCTGTGACCTCGTGACCCATGATCCCGTGACCTGTCACTCACGTAACAGTTCAGTTACCCCCCCCTCCCTCCTCGTACCTCTCACCCCTCAGTAACCATGTACCCCCCTTCTACCACCCCTCCCCCCATCTATCTCTCATGGACCGGGCCGCGGGGGCGTTGATCCCCGGAATAACTTCCAGGTAATCCAGGTAACTTCCCCCATCTACTCCCCTCCTCACCCCCCCCCTGCCTGCTACAGTCACCACCATCGCTATATACAGCAGTGTGGTGTTCGCAGCCACACCAGATGCACCATTTAAAGTCATCCCCTCCCATGTATAGAAGTGGAGCCTCCATTTAGGATAGGTGGAGCTGGTCCTCCTTCCTCCAGTGGCGAGAGAGAGAGAGAGAGAGAGAGAGAGAGAGAGAGAGAGAGAGAGAGAGAGAGAGAGAGAGAGAGAGAGAGAGAGAGAGAGAGAGAGAGAGAGGGACGAGGGGAGAAATTAGATTCACACCCCTCCATCCTTCTCTTCCTCCCTTACTCTGTTCCTTCCCCTCTCACGTGTCCCCCCAAGTCTAACCCCTACACGTCTAGGGTCACCAAGGTAGGCGTGAGGTGAGATGGGGAGGGGATGGAGGAGAGGTGAGGTAGGGAGGCAGATATACAGGTGATGTGGGGAGGTGGGGAGTTGGAATGGATGAATTTAAGAGAAGGCGGAAGGGTTTAGGTGGGAGGGGGAGGGGAAGAGCAGGGGAAGGGGTAAGGTGGGGAGGGGTGAAGCAGGGGAAAGGAGGGAAGGGGGCAGGAAAATAAAAGATAAGATTTTGTTGGGATTTTTAACCATGGAGGGTTAGCCACCCAGGATAACCCAGAGTAGGAAGGGTTAGCCACCCAGGATAACCCAGGGTAGGGAGGGTTAGCCACCCAGGATAACCCAGGGTAGGGAGGGTTAGCCACCCAGGATAACCCAGGGTAGGGATGGTTAGCCACCCAGGATAACCCAGGGTAGGGAGAGTTAGCCACTCAGGATAACCCAGGGTAAGGAGGGTTAGCTAACCAGGATAACCCAGGGTAGGGAGGGTTAGCCACCCAGGATAACCCAGGGTAGGAAGGGTTAGCCACCCAGGATAACCCAGGGTAGAGAGGGTTAGCCACCCAGGATAACCCAGGGTAGGGAGGGTTAGCCACCCAGGATAACCCAGGGTAGGGAGGATTAGCTAACCAGGATAACCCAAGGTAGGGAGGGTTAGCCACCCAGGATAACCCAGGGTAGGGAGGATTAGCCACTCAGGATAACCCAGGGTAGTGAGGGTTAACCACTCAGGATAACCCAGGGTAGGGAGGATTAGCCACTCAGGATAACCAAGAATAGGGAGGGTTAGCCACCCAGGATAACCCAGGGTAGTGAGGGTTAGCCACCGAGGATAACCCAGGGTAGGGAGGGTTAGCCACCCAGTATAACTCAGGGTAGGAAGGGTTACGCACCCCGGATAACCCAGGGTAGGGAGGGTTAGCCACTCAGGATAACCCAGGGTAGGAAGGGTTAGCCACTCAGGATAACCCAGGGTAGGGAGGGTTAGTTACCCAGGGTAGGGAGGGTTAGCAATCCAGGATAACCCAGGGTAGGGAGTGTTAGCCACCCAGGATAACCCAGGGTAGGGAGGGTTAGCCACCCAGGATAGCCAAGAGTAGGAAGGGTTAGCCACCCAGGATAACCCAGGGTAGAGAGGGTTAGCCACCCAGGATAACCCAGGGTAGTGAGGGTTAACCACCCAGGATAACCCAGGGTAGGGAGGGATAGCCACCCAGGATAACTCAGGGTAGGGAGGGTTAGCCACCCAGGATAACCCAGGGTAGGAAGGGTTAGCTACTAAGGATAACCCAGGGTAAGAAGGGTTAGCCACCCAGGATAACCCAGGGTAGGAAGGGTTAGCCACCCAGGATAACCCAGGGTAAGGAGGGTTAGCCACCCAGGATAACCAAGGGTAAGGAGGGTTAGCCACTCAGCATAACCCAGGATAGGGAGGGTTAGCCACCCAGGATAACCCAGGGTAGGGAGGGTTAGCCACTCAGGATAACCAAGGGTAGGGAGGTTAGCTACTCAGGATAACCTAGGGTAGAGAGGGTTAGCCACTCAGGATAACCCAGGGTAGGAAGGGTTAGCCACTCAGGATAACCCAGGGTAGGGAGGGTTAGTTACCCAGGGTATGGAGGGTTAGTTACCCAGGGTAGGGAGGGTTAGCAATCCAGGATAACCCAGGGTAGGGAAGGTTAGCCACCCAGGATAACCCAGGGTAGGGAGGGTTAGCCACCCAGGATAGCCCAGAGTAGGAAGGGTTAGCCACCCAGGATAACCCAGGGTAGAGAGGGTTAGCCACCCAGGATAACCCAGGGTAGTGAGGGTTAACCACCCAGGATAACCCAGGGTAGGGAGGGTTAGCCACCCAGGATAACCCAGGGTAGGAAGGGTTAGCTACTCAGGATAACCCAGGGTAAGGAGGGTTAGCCACCCAGGATAACCCAGGGTAGGAAGGGTTAGCCACCCAGGATAACCCAGGGTAAGAAGGGTTAGCCACTCAGGATAACCCAGGGTAGGGAGGGTTAGCCACCCAGGATAACCCAGGGTAGGGAGGGTTAGCCACCCAGGATAACCCGGGGTAGGGGGGGTTTTAGCCACCCAGGATAACCCAGGGTAGGGAGGGTTAGCCACCCAGGATAACCCAGGGTAGTGAGGGTTAGCCACCCAGGATTACCCAGGGTAGTGAGGGTCAGCCACCCAGGATAACCCAGGGTAGGGAGGGTTAGCCACCCAGGATAACCCAGGGTAGTGAGGGTTAGCCACCTAGGATAACCCAGGGTAGGGAGGGTTAGCCACCCAGGATAACCCAGGGCAGTGAGGGTTAGCCACCCAGGATAACCCAGGGTAGGGAGGGTTAGCCACCCAGGATAACCCAGGGTAGGGAGGGTTAGCCACCCAGGATAACCCAGGGTAGGGAGGATTAGCCACTCAGGATAACCCAGGGTAGGGAGGATTAGCCACCCAGGATAATCCAGGGTAGGGAGGATTAGCCACTCAGGATAACCCAGGGTAGGGAAGATTAGCCACTCAGGATAACCCAGTGTAGGGAGGATTAGCCACCCAGAATAACCCAGGGTAGTGAGGGTTAGTCACCCAGCATAACCCAGGGTAGTGAGGGTTAGTCACTCAGGATAACCCAGGGTAGTGAGGGTTAGTCACCCAGGATAACCCAGGGTAGTGAGGGTTAGTCACCCAGGATAAGCCAAGAAAGTCAGTGGGTCATCGAGGACCTTCTGTCTTATACCATTGTGGTCCTCAATCTTGTCCCTCAGGATGCCACCCACACCAGTCCACTAACACCCAGGTACTTACTTGCTGCTAGGTGACCAGGGACAGCAACAGAACACAGTAACAGGGATAGTATAGACAGCAACAGTAACAGAACACAGTAACAGAGGTAGCAGAGACAGCAGCAGTAACAGAACACAGTAACAGAGGAAGCAGAGACAGCAACAGTAACAGAACACAGTAACAGAGGTAGCAGAGACAGCAACAGTAACAGAACACAGTAACAGAGGTAGCAGAGACAGCAACAGTAACAGAACACAGAAACAGAGGTAGCAGAGACAGCAACAGTAACAGAACACAGTAACAGAGGTAGCAGAGACAGAAAACAGTAACAGAACACAGTAACAGAGGTAGCAGAGACAGCAACAGTAACAGAACACAGTAACAGAGGTAGCAGAGACAGCAACAGTAACAGAACACAGTAACAGAGGTAGCAGAGACAGCAACAGTAACAGAACACAGTAACAGAGGTAGCAGAGACAGCAAGAGAACACAGACTTATGGCATCACGAGTGAACAGGAGGGTGAAGAGCCGGGCCCAGGAGATGGAAGTCAACACAGGTGAAGTCAGGGTTGGGTCCCAAGAGCTGGAAGTCAGCACAAGTCAATTAAGGTATGCAAATACGAAGTTCAAGGTCACGTTGGAGCATTCTTCACTTTATAGTCGTCTGGGAGGGAGGGAGGGAAGGAGGGAGGGAGGGAGGGAGGGAGGGAAGGAGGGAAGGAGGAGGGAGGGAGGGAGGTGGGGGGGGGGGGGGATGGGGAGAGGATTGGTGGGAGGGAGGGTGGGTTGGTGGGTGGGTGGTAGGGGTTGAGGGAAGGGAGGGAGGGAGGAGGGGAGGGAGGGAGGGAAGGAGGGAGGGAGGGAGGGAGGTGGGGGGGGGGGGGGGAGGGGGAGGGAGGGGGAGGGAGGGAGGGGGAGGAGGGAGGGAGGGAGGGAGGAAGGGAGGGAGAGAGGGAGAGAGGGAGAGAAAGAGGAGGAGGAGGAGGAGGAGGAAAGGAAGTAGGAAGACAGAGAGAGAGAGAGAGAGAGAAGAGAGAGAGAGAGAAAGAAAGAGAGAGAGACGGAAGGACGTAAAGGAGAGATGGAGAGGGGAAGACTTGAAGAGACAGTGACGGAAGAAGGGAAGGGAAGAGGATTTAAATGAGTAGTAAAGGGAGTGAGAAAGGGAGGGATATAGGAGGGAGAGAAGGAGGGAGGTCAGTGATCCAGGATGCGGTGCGGATGAGCTATCAGCACCAAGGAACCAGTCCCCTCCAGCCTCACCAGTCCCCTCCAGTACTTCCCTTGTCACCTAGTCCCCTCCAGTACCTCCCTTGTCACCTATAGTCCCCTCCAGTACTTCCCTAATTACCTCCAGCCTCATCCAGTTCCCTCTAGTACCTTTCTAGTCACTTCCAGCCCCCACCAGTCCCCATCTATCTTCCTGCAGACCCTCAAGGCTTCACTAACCTCTTTCAATCACTCTCTGATATCGATAAAAATTACCGTAAAAATTTCATTACCTCTGTGACCTGTTGTTATTGTTCAAGACTCCTGTGATTGTTCAAGACTCCTGTGATTGTTCAAGACTCCTGTGATTGTTCAAGACTCCTGTGATTGTTCATGACTCCTGTGATTGTTCAAGACTCCTGTGATTGTTCAAGACTCCTGTAATTGTTCAAGACTCCTGTGATTGTTCAAGACTCCTGTGATTGTTCAAGGCTCCTGTGATTGTTCAAGACTCCTGTGATTGTTCAAGACTCCTGTGATTGTTCAAGACTCCTGTGATTGTTCAAGACTCCTGTGATTGTTCAAGACTCCTGTGATTGTTCAAGACTCCTGTGATTGTTCAAGGCTCCCGTGATTGTTCAAGACTCCTGTGATTGTTCAAGACTCTGTGATTGTTCAAGACTCCTGTGATTGTTCAAGACTCCTGTGATTGTTCAAGACTCCTGTGATTGTTCATGACTCCCCGTGATTGTTCAAGACTCCTGTGATTGTTCAAGACTCCTGTAATGTTCAAGACTCCTGTGATTGTTCAAGACTCCTGTGATTGTTTCAAGGCTCCTGTGATTGTTCAAGACTCCTGTGATTGTTCAAGACTCCTGTGATTGTTCAAGACTCCTGTGATTGTTCAAGACTCCTGTGATTGTTCAAGACTCCTGTGATTGTTCAAGACTCCTGTGATTGTTCAAGGCTCCCGTGATTGTTCAAGACTCCTGTGATTGTTCAAGACTCCTGTGATTGTTCAAGACTCCTGTGATTGTTCAAGACTCCTGTGATTGTTCAAGACTCCTGTGATTGTTCAAGGCTCCTGTGATTGTTCAAGACTCTCCATGTAGACTCCTGTGATTGTTCAAGACTCCTGTGATTGTTCAAGACTCCCATGTAGACTCCTGTGATTGTTCAAGACTCCTGTGATTGTTCAAGACTCTCCATGTAGACTCCTGTGATTGTTCAAGACTCCTGTGATTGTTCAAGACTCTCCATGTAGACTCCTGTGATTGTTCAAGACTCCTGTGATTGTTCAAGACTCTCCATGTAGACTCCTGTGATTGTTCAAGATTCCTGTGATTGTTCAAGACTCCCGTGATTGTTCAAGACTCCCGTGATTGTTCAAGACTCCTGTGATTGTTCAAGACTCCTGTGATTGTTCAAGACTCCCGTGATTGTTCAAGACTCCTGTGATTGTTCAAGGCTCCTGTGATTGCTCAAGACTCCTGTGATTGCTCAAGACTCCTGTGATTGTTCAAGACTCCTGTGATTGTTCAAGACTCCTGTGATTGTTCAAGACTCCTGTAATTGTTCAAGACTCCTGTGATTGTTCAAGACTCCTGTAATTGTTCAAGACTTTCCTGTAATTGTTCAAGACTCCTGTGATTGTTCAAGACTCCTGTGATTGTTCAAGACTCCTGTAATTGTTCAAGACTCCTGTGATTGTTCAAGACTCCTGTGATTGTTCAAGACTCCTGTAATTGTTCAAGACTCCTGTAATTGTTCAAGACTCCTGTGATTGTTCAAGACTCCTGTAATTGTTCAAGACTCCTGTGATTGTTCAAGACTCCTGTAATTGTTCAAGACTCCTGTGATTGTTCAGGAACACTTAAGTCTCATTAAATACAAAGTACTAATAACCCAGGATAATTCAAAAAGGGTTAGTAACCCAGGACAAGGATTAGTAACCCAGTAAGTCTAATTTCCATTAGGTCCTCCCCCAGGATGCCACCCACATCAGTCCACTACCTCCCAGCTACCTACTTACTGCTAGGTACTCGAGGGCAACAGGTGTTGGGAGACTTACCCATACATAAGAACACAAGAAAGAAGGAGCACTGCAGCAGGCATACTGCCCCATGCTAGGCAGGTCCAAGTCACATACTGGCCCATGCTAGGCAGGTCCAAGTTACCTGACTAGGCAAAGCTAGTCAGGTTTAAGTTACATCAATTTAAGAAGGATGGAGCCCCACGTCAGACCCACTAGCCCAAGCCAGTCAGCTCCAACTCACACCCACTCATGCATTTATCTAACCTATGTTTAAAACTACACAAGGTTTTAGCTTCTATAACAGTACCTGGAGGTTACCTGGAGGTTATTCCGGGGATCAACGCCCCCGCGGCCCGGTCCATGACCAGGCCTCCCGATGGATCAGGGCCTGATCAACTAGGCTGTTACTGCTGGCCGCACGCAGTCCGACGTACGAGCCACAGCCCGGCTGATCCGGCACCGACTTTAGGTATCTGTCCAGCTCTCTCTTGAAGGCAGCCAGGGGTTTATTGGCAATTCCCCTAATGCTTGATGGGAGGCTGTTGAACAGTTTTGGGCCCCGGACACTTATGGTGTTTTCTCTTAGTGTACCAATGGCGCCCCTACTTTTTATTGGCGGCATTTTGCATCGCCTGCCCAGTCTTTTACTTTCGTAGGGAGTGATTTCTGTGTGCAGATTTGGGACCATTCCTTCCAAGATTTTCCAAGTGTAGATTATGATATATCTCTCCCTCCTGCGTTCCAACGAGTACAAGTCAAGTGCTTCCAAGCGTTCCCAGTAGTTAAGGTGCTTGACAGAACTTGTACGTGCAGTAAAGGATCTCTGTACACTCTCTAGATCTGCGATTTCACCTGCTTTGTATGGAGATGTTAATGTACAGCAGTATTCCAGCCTAGAGAGAACAAGTGATTTGAAAAGGATCATCATGGGCTTGGCATCTCTCGTTTTGAAAGTTCTCATTATCCATCCTATCATTTTCTTTGCACGTGCGATCGTGGCACTGTTGTGATCCTTGAAAGTGAGATCCTCAGACATTACTACTCCCAGGTCCCTTACATTATTTTTCCGCTCTATTGTATGGCCGGAGTCAGTAGTATACTCTGTTCTAGTTATTATCTCCTCCAGTTTTCCATAACGGAGTAGTTGGAATTTGTCCTCATTGAACATCATATTGTTTACCGTTGCCCACTGGAAAACTTCGTTTATATCTTCTTGGAGGTTAACCGCATCCTCAGCAGATGACAGCCTCATGCAGATCCTAGTATCATCCGCAAAGGATGATACGGTGCTGTGGTGTATATCTCTGTTTATGTCTGATATGAGGATAAGGAATAAGATGGGGGCGAGTACTGTGCCTTGTGGAACAGAGCTCTTCACTATGGCAGCCTCCGATTTAACTCTGTTGACCACTACTCTTTGTGTTCGATTTGTTAGGAAGTTGAAGATCCATCTCCCCACTTTCCCAGTTATTCCTTTAGCACGTATTTTATGGGCTATTACGCCATGATCGCATTTGTCAAATGCTTTTGCAAAGTCTGTGTATATTACATCTGCATTCTGATTTTCTTCCAGTGCATCCAAGGCCATGTCATAGTGATCCAGTAGTTGTGAGAGGCAGGAGCGACCTGCCCTGAACCCATGTTGCCCTGGATTGTGCAGATTTTGGGAATCCAGGTGATTTGCAATCCTGCTTCTTAGCACTCTTTCAAAGATTTTTATGATGTGGGATGTCAGAGCTATTGGTCTATAGTTCTTAGCTAATGCTTTGCTGCCACCTTTATGGAGTGGGGCTATATCTGTTGTTTTAAGTGACTGTGGAATTTCACCCATGTCCAAGCTCCTCCTCCATAGTGTACTTAGGGCACGCGAGAGGGGTTTCTTGCAGTTCTTAATGAAAACAGAGTTCCACGAGTCTGGGCCCGGGGCTGAGTGCATAGGCATGTTGTCAATGGCTTTTTCGAAATCTATCGGAGTTAGGGTAATGTCGGAAATCTGGCATACATTTATGGAGTTTTGAGGCTCATTCATGAAGAAATCATTTGGGTCGTCGATCCTCAGACCGATTATTGGTTCACTAAACACAGAGTCGTACTGGGATTTCAATATTTCACTCATTTCCTTGTTGTCGTCTGTGTAAGTCCCATCCTGTCTGAGTAAGGGCCCGATACTAGATGTGGTATTTGCCTTGTTTTTGGATTTGTCCCACCTGGTCCAGGAATCGAATTATCATGGAAAGCGCTAAACCCATAGGGATTATACAGCGATTCTGGAAGGGGGGGTATGGAAGGCATTCAGGGAAATGGAGCACAGATCCAATTCTCTAGATCAAGAGCCCCTCACCAGCCTCAAGGCCAGGAATCGAAACGGGGTCCTCTCAGATGTACTACACCAGCACCACGAGGTAGCTCATATATACATGGAAATGTACTCACCTATTTGTGGTTGCAGGTGTTGAGCCACAGCTCCTGTGCATACTCGTTGGTGTATACACCGAGATGTGTATATAGCACTTTCAGTGTAAATTAATTAAAAATGTATATATCACTCACCATATATATACACTTAGATGTACATATCTCAGTGAATACACATCGAGATGTGTACATGTAATGTATTTCTCTAAATACGTAATATATATAATGATATATGACGATATAAATGATATGTAATGATACATTGTACAGTCCTTTGAAAGTTAAGACGAAATACCTTAGTTAGTGGTTAAGAACATTAACGTTTTCTCTGGTGAATTTTTATCACAGAAAACGCCAGTTATAAACGGAGAAACTGAAATAATTTGACCATCCTCGAAATGCAGCGGAAATTGTAGGCGTGTATTCACCTATATGTGGTTGCAGGGGTCGATTCACAGCTTCTGGCCCTGATGTATTTGTGTATTTACCTATATGTGGTTGCACGGGTCGATCCACAGCTCGTGTGTGTATGTGTGTGTATTCACCTACCTGGTTTCAGGGGTCGAGTCACAGCTCCTGACTGTGTGTATGTGTGTCTGCTTTAACTTGATTTACACAGCTCACCCATAGCACTTTATTAAAAACTAATTAAGAATAAGTACCACTCCTTTAAAACGGTCTCCTGGGTAAGAACGGAATACTTTAGTTGGTGATTTGGGACAACACAGTTTTCTTTTCTCTTATTAGTGTTTATCATAGAAAACGTAAAATTTAAATGGGTAAACTAAAGTAACTTCATTGTAGCATCAAGATTTTTATGATAAGATAAGATTTCGTTCGGATTTTTAACCCCGGAGGGTTAGCCACCCAGGATAACCCAAGAAAGTCAGTGCGTCATCGAGGACTGTCTAACTTATTTCCATTGTGGTCCTTAATCTTGTCCCCCAGGATGCGACCCACACCAGTCGACTAACACCCAGGTACCTATTTGCTGCTAGGTGAACAGGACAACAGGTGTAAGGAAACGTGTCGAAATGTTTCCACCCGCCGGGAATCGAACCCGGGCCCTCCGTGTGTGAAGCGGGAGCTTTAGCCACCAGGGCACCGGGCCTCGGGCTATTAACCCTGAGGGTTTAATAACCTGTCTGGCTTATTTCCATTGTTGTTCTTCAGTCTTGTACCCCAGGATGCCGCCCATACCAGTCCACTAACACTCAGGTACCTACTTACTGCTAAGTGAGCAGGGACAGAAGGTATAAAGTGACTAACACCCAGGTACCTACTTACTGCTAGGTGAACAGGAACAGCAGGTATAAGGTATCATGCCTAATGTTTCCACCCGTGCCAGGGATCGATCCCCGGCCCTTCAGTGTGTGATCAGAGGACGCTACCAAATAAGGGACTCCCCTCTATTATTATTCACAGGGGAAGCGTTAAGCCCATGGAGGTTGTTACGGTGTTGAAACAGAATCAGGCTTGATCCAAGGAAGGAGAGAATAGCTCCAATTTGTTGGATCAAGAGCTCTTTAGCAACCGGTGGCGGCCTGTGGATGTGATTTACAGATGCGTCTGTTTAACACACCTGTTAACATATGCCTCTGTTCAACACACCTGTTAACAGATGCCTCTGTTTAACACACCTGTTAACAGATGCCTCTAACACACCTGTTAACAGATGCCTCTGTTCAACACACCTGTTAACAGATGCCTCTAACACACCTGTTAACAGATGCCTCTGTTCAACACACCTGTTAACAGATGCCTCTAACACACCTGTTAACAGATGCCTCTGTTAAAACACACCTGTTAACAGATGCCTCTAACACACCTGTTAACAGATGCCTCTGTTTAACACACCTGTTAACAGATGCCTCTAACACACCTGTTAACAGATGCCTCTGTTTAACACACCTGTTAACAGATGCCTCTGTTTAACACACCTGTTAACAGATGCCTCTGTTTAACACACCTGTTAACAGATGCCTCTGTTTAACACACCTGTTAACAGATGCCTCTGTTTAACACACCTGTTAACAGATGCCTCTGTTTAACACACCTGTTAACAGATGCCTCTGTTTAACACATCTGTTAACAGATGCCTCTGTTTAACACACCTGTTAACAGATGCCTCTGTTTAACACACCTGTTAACAGATTGCCTCTGTTTAACACACCTGTTAACAGATGCCTCTGTTTAACACACCTGTTAACAGATGCCTCTGTTTAACACACCTGTTAACAGATGCCTCTGTTTAACACATCTGTTAACAGATGCCTCTGTTTAACACACCTGTTAACAGATGCCTCTGTTTAACACACCTGTTAACAGATGCCTCTGTTTAACACACCTGTTAACAGATGCCTCTGTTTAACACACCTGTTAACAGATGCCTCTGTTTAACACACCTGTTAACAGATGCCTCTGTTTAACACATCTGTTAACAGATGCCTCTGTTTAACACATCTGTTAACAGATGCCTCTGTTTAACACACCTGTTAACAGATGCCTCTGTTTAACACACCTGTTAACAGATGCCTCTGTTTAACACACCTGTTAACAGATGCCTCTGTTTAAACACACCTGTTAACAGATGCCTCTGTTTAACACACCTGTTAACAGATGCCTCTGTTTAACACACCTGTTAACAGATGCCTCTAACACACCTGTTAACAGATGCCTCTGTTTAACACACCTGTTAACAGATGCCTCTGTTTAACACACCTGTTAACAGATGCCTCTGTTTAACACACCTGTTAACAGATGCCTCTAACACACTGTTAACAGATGCCTCTGTTTAACACACCTGTTAACAGATGCCTCTGTTTAACACACCTGTTAACAGATGCCTCTGTTTAACACACCTGTTAACAGATGCCTCTAACACACCTGTTAACAGATGCCTCTGTTTAACACACCTGTTAACAGATGCCTCTGTTTAACACACCTGTTAACAGATGCCTCTGTTTAACACACCTGTTAACAGATGCCTCTGTTTAACACACCTGTTAACAGATGCCTCTGTTTAACACACTATTTACAACATTAACAAACCTGAAAAAAGAACAAGAAACAAAGTATATGATTATTAACATTATTAACATTATTAACATTAACTAACGTGACAGGAAGGCAAACTATTGTTTGAAAACACAAACAAGCAAACAAAATGCAACGGGGAAGGTATACTAATACACCGGGAGTGCCACAATCGGTATACCATACACCGGGAGTGCCACAATCGGTATACCATACACCGGGAGTGCCACAATCGGTATACCATACACCGGGAGTGCCACAATCGGTATACCATACA
>NC_069405.1:15685089-15737589 GCF_026875155.1 Cherax quadricarinatus | reverse complement strand
CTACCAGCCTTACCACTACCACTGCTTCTAGTACCACTTTCACTACCAGCCTTACTACTACCACTGCTTCTAGTACCACTTTCACTACCAGCCTTACCACTACCACTGCTTCTAGTACCACTTTCACTACCAGCCTTACCACTACCAACTGCTTCTAGTACACTTTCACTACCAGCCTTACCACTACCACTGCTTCTAGTACCACTTTCCCCTACCAGCCTTACCACTACCACTGCTTCTAGTACCACTTTCACTACCACCTTACTACTACCACTGCTTCTAGTACCACTTTCACTACCAGCCTTACCACTACCACTGCTTCTAGTACCACTTTCACTACCAGCCTTACACTACCACTGCTTCTAGTACCACTTTCACTACAGCTTACCACTACCACTGCTTCTAGTACCACTTTCACTACCAGCCTTACCACTACCACTGCTTCTAGTACCACTTTCATACCAAGCCTTACCACTACCACTGCTTCTAGTACCACTTTCACTACCAGCCTTACCACTACCACTGCTTCTAGTACCACTTTCACTACCAGCCTTACTACTACCACTGCTTCTAGTACCACTTTCACTACCAGCTACCACCTACACTGCTTCTAGTACCACTTTCACTACCAGCCTTACCACTACCACTGCTTCTAGTACCACTTTCACTACCCGCTTACTACTACCACTGCTTCTAGTACCACTTTCACTACCAGCCTTACCACTACCACTGCTTCTAGTACTACCTCTCCTCGTCCCGTCCCTGTCCTCCCTCGGCTCCCTCACTCTTTCGTGCACAGATAATGGTTGTAATTATAACCAGTGGGTAAGCCAGTGGAGGGCCTTGGTCAGATGACCAAAAGCTCCAGCTGTGGGTCATCTTATGACTAAGACCCACGTCAGGAAACACTTGTCCTGTTTCCTGACAAACATTACCTAACCTGACCTCTTTTGTGTCAGTCCAAGTTGGTCCGAAATATCGTCGCCTGGTCACAGACCGGGCCGCGGGGGCGTTGACCCCCGAAACTCTCTCCAGGTAAACTCCAGGTACCCTCCTTTCACCTACACGAGGGTTATTTACGCATCACTCAGTGATCACTGGACTTGTGGGGATAACTCTGAGTGCTTGATTTGCCTATCATGTTAATCACCATTTGTCAAAAACCAGGAAAGTTGTTATTGTGAGAGGACTTGCTGGAGAGGGAGAGATGGAGGAGGGAGTGGAAGAAGTGGAGGGGAAGTGGAAGGTATGGAGGAAAGGAGGGTCTAAAGGGAGGGAAGGGGCGGAGGGGAAGAGAGTTAAATATTTTTCCTGACCTTGACTCTGACCTCTGACCCGTCTTAACCAAAATCGCAAAACTTCCGGCGTCAACCCCCGAGTGCAACAGCCTCGAGGCACTCCAGAAATTATATTATGTAGTTCAGTGCTTACGAACTACACACACACAAACACAAACACACACACACACACACACACACACACCCACACACACACACACACACACACACACACACACAAAAACACACACACACACACACACACCACACACAACACACACACACACAAGCAACACAAGGTGGGGTCATCTCCTGGGCAGTCAAAAAAACGTTGAGGACTCTGCCTCGCTAGTGACTGAATCACAAATTAGAGGAGGAAGCAGAGATACAAGATCAATCACTTTGGGAGGTGTTTAGTGTCAAGACTTCCTCAGTCGAACAGGTCGGTGACTTGTATTCTAGAGACAGTCGAGGTGTTTAGTCTCTCATTCTTGACAGAGGATGTTCATAGCCTTGCGATGTTTAGTATGCATACACCTTGCTATGTTTAATACTCCTTGTATATTTAATACCCTGCTGGGCGTTAAACACCTGTCAGACATGTGTTCAGGGGGTATAAAGAGGTGCTGAGCTAAGACCCGCAGGTCTCTCAGCGTTACCTGAAAGAAGCTGTCAACCTTGACTCAGTAGAGAGAGATCGTAATAGAGAGGACTTACAAGGAAGAGAAGAATGACAGTAAAGACGACTCAGTGTGGCCTCATACCGAGCATTTTTCCCATGACACCTGTTGCTGGGCCCCTTAGCAAGCACCACTGCTCCAACCACCAGGAGACAGTGCCCCGCAGTGAGCATAACATGCTGTGCTAGTATGTTTGATGTCCCTCCAGCAAGCATAACACACTGAGACAATTTGTATGACCCTGAAGAGAGCATAACATACCTAGGTAGCATGTTTAGGAATTTACGGCCCTGAAGCCAAAATAACGTGTATTTAAAAGCCCATTAGTGAGCATAACGTGTCGGGCTAGTGTCTTTGGAGGCCCATTAGTGAGCATAATGTGTCAAGCTAGTGTGTATATTATTAGGGCCTAGTAGTGAGCATAACGTTTCGAGGTAGTGTGATTGGAGGCCCATTAATGAGCATAATATGTCAAGCTAGTATGTATGGAGGCCCTGCACCGAGTATAATCAAGAGCAAATGGTTGGTGGCCCTGCATTATGTACACTGCAGAGTCCAGAAGGTGGTGACGTATTAACGTCACCACCTTCTGAACTCTGCAGTATACATAATGCTTGGCAACACAACGCACTTGAACCCTTGTTGCAACCATAACTGAGCTACACAATACCTGTCTTTCATGCCAAGCATTTCTACATGCTACACGGCATCTAGGGCCCCTGAGGGAGCATTCTTGTCACTCCGTTACGCTCCAGGTCCCCCTCAGCGAGCATTACTCGGTCACGGTCTGGTGCACCAGGGCCCCGTAGTAGGTATACTGGTCACACGATAATGTTAAGCAACTTGAGTTCACGGGTCATGCTTCTCTCTGTCTGTCTGTCTCAGCCTCGTCCTTGAGAAGGTCAGACTAAGATGGGGCTACGTCCCTGGGCCACACTACGTCCTTGGCCCACACTACGTCCCTGGGCCATACTTAGGGAAGAGAAAGGAATTAAATTCCTTTAAGGAATAGACAGATAGATAAATAGATTGACTGAAAAAAATGAGAAGTTTAAACGTGCTTCTCCTCCAGGCTGAGGGACTGACCCCTCAAACATCTCCAGGCTGAGGGACTGACCCCTCAAACATCTCCAGGCTGAGGGACTGACCCTCAAACTTCTCAGTGAGGACGACCCTCAACATCTCCCGGCTGAGGGACTGACCATCAAACTTCTCCAGGCTGAGGGACTGACCCCTTAAACATCTCCAGGCTGAGGGACTGACCCTCAAACTTCTCCAGGCTGAGGGACTGACCCCTCAAACCTCTCCAGGCTGAGGGACTGACCCCTCAAACCTCTCCAGGCTGAGGGACTGACCCCTCAACTTCTCCAGGCTGAGGGACTGACCCTTCAACTTCTCCAGGCTGAGGGACTGACCCCTCAACTTCTCCAGGCTGATAGACTGACCCCTCAACTTATTAAGGCTGAGGGACTGACCCCTTAACTTCTCCAGGCTGAGGGACTGACCCCCCTCAACTTCTCCAGGCTGAGGGACTGACCCCCTCAACATCTCCAGGCTGAGGGACTGACCCCTCAAACCTCTCCAGCTGAGGGACTGACCCCTCAAAACCTTCTCCAGCTGAGGGACTGACCCCTCAAACCATCTCAGGCTGAGGGACTGACCCTCAACTTTCCATGCTGGGGACTGACCTTCACTTCTCCCGGCTGAGGGACTGACCCTCACTTCTCCAGTGATAGACTGACCCCTCAACTTATTATCAGCTGAGGGACTGACCCCTTAACTTCTCCAGGCTGAGGGACTGACCCCCTCAACATCTCCAGGCTGAGGGACTGACCCCCTCAACATCTCCAGGCTGAGGGACTGACCCCCTCAACATCTCCATGCTGAGGGACTGACCCCCCCAACTTCTCCAGGCTGAGGGACTGATCCCCTCAACATCTCCAGGCTGAGGACTGACCCCTCAACATCTCCAGGCTGAGGGACTGACCCCCTCAACATCTCCAGGCTGAGGGACTGACCCCCTCAACATCTCCAGGCTGAGGGACTGACCCCCCTCAACATCTCCAGGCTGAGGGACTGACCCCCTCAACTTCTCCAGACTGAGGGACTGACCCCTCAACTTCTCAAGGCTGAGGGACTGACCCCTCAACATCTGCAGGCTGAGGGACTGACCCCTCAACATCTGCAGGCTGAGGGACTGACCCCTCAACATATGCAGGCTAAGGGACTGACCCCTCAACATCTCCAGGCTGAGGGACTGACCCCTCAACATCTCCAGGATGAGGGACTGACCCCTCAACATCTCCAGGCTGAGGGACTGACCCCTCAACATCTCCAGGCTGAGGGACTGACCCCTCAACTTCTCCAAGCTGAGGGACTGACCCCCTCAACATCTCCAGGCTGAGGGACTGACCCCTTAACTTCTCCAGGCTGAGAGACTGACCCCTCAACTTCTCCAAGCTGAGGGACTGACCCCCTCAACATCTCCAGGCTGAGGGACTGACCCCCTCAACATCTCCAGGCTGAGGGACTGACCCCCTCAACATCTCCAGGCTGAGGGGGCTGACCCCTCAACATCTCCAGGCTGAGGGACTGACCCCCTCAACTTCTCCAGGCTGAGGGGACTGACCCCCTCAACATCTCCAGGCTGAGGGACTGACCCCCCCCAACATCTCCAGGCTGAGGGACTGACCCCCTCAACATCTCCAGGCTGAGGGACTGACCCCCTCAACATCTCCAGGCTGAGGGACTGCCCCCTCAACATCTCCAGGCTGAGGGACTGACCCCCCTCAACATCTCCAGGCTGAGGGACTGACCCCCTCAACATCTCCAGGCTGAGGGACTGACCCCCTCAACATCTCCAGGCTGAGGGACTGACCCCCTCAACATCTCCAGGCTGAGGGACTGACCCCTCAACATCTCCAGGATGAGGACTGACCCCTCAACATCTCCAGGCTGAGGACTGACCCCTCAACATCTCCGGTGAGGGACTGACCCCTCAACTTCTCCAGCTGAGGGACTGACCCCCTCAAAATCTCCAGGCTGAGGGACTGACCCCTTAACTTCTCCAGGCTGAGAGACTGACCCCTCAACTTCTCCAAGCTGAGGGACTGACCCCCTCAACATCTCCAGGCTGAGGGACTGACCCCTCAACATCTCCAGGCTGAGGGACTGACCCCTCAACATCTCCAGGCTGAGGGACTGACCCCTCAACTTCTCCAGGCTGAGGGACTGACCCCCTCAACTTCTCCAGGCTGAGGGACTGACCCCCTCAACATCTCCAGGCTGAGGGACTGACCCCCCCTCAACATCTCCAGGCTGAGGGACTGACCCCCTCAACATCTCCAGGCTGAGGGACTGACCCCCTCAACATCTCCAGGCTGAGGGACTGCCCCCCTCAACATCTCCAGGCTGAGGGACTGACCCCCTCAACATCTCCAGGGCTGAGGGACTGACCCCTCAACATCTCCAGGCTGAGGGACTGACCCCCTCAACATCTCCAGGCTGAGGGACTGACCCCCTCAACATCTCCAGGCTGAGGGACTGACCCCCTCAACATCTCCAGGCTGAGGGACTGACCCCTCACATCTACATCAGCAGTTCTGTTGTCTCCTCTAAATGTGGCCAATAAAGCAAGTGGTGACTTACTCATCTACCCGCAGTTGTCTCTTACTCATCTACTCACAGTTGTCTCTTACTCATCTACTCACAGTTGTCTCTTACTCATCTACTCGCAGTTGTCTCTTACTCATCTACTCGCAGTTGTCTCTTACTCATCTACTCGCAGTTGTCTCTTACTCATCTATTCGCAGTTGTCTCTTACTCATCTACTCGCAGTTGTCTTACTCATCTACTCGCAGTTGTCTTACTCATCTACTCGCAGTTGTCTTACTCATCTACTCGCAGTTGTCTCTTACTCATCTACTCGCAGTTGTCTCTTACTCATCTACTCCCAGTTGTCTCTTACTCATCTACTCGCAGTTGTCTCTTACTCATCTACTCGCAGTTGTCTCTTACTCATCTACTCGCAGTTGTCTCTTACTCATCTATTCGCAGTTGTCTCTTACTCATCTACTCGCAGTTGTCTTACTCATCTACTCGCAGTTGTCTTACTCATCTACTCGCAGTTGTCTTACTCATCTACTCGCAGTTGTCTTACTCATCTACTCGCAGTTGTCTTACTCATCTACTCGAAGTTGTGTCTTACTCATCTACTCGCAGTTGTGTCTTACTCATCTACTCGCAGCTGTATCTTACTCATCTACTCGCAGTTGTCTCTTACTCATCTACTCGCAGTTGTCTTACTCATCTACTCGCAGTTGTCTTACTCATCTACTCGCAGTTGTCTTACTCATCTACTCGCAGTTGTCTTACTCATCTACTCGCAGTTGTGTCTTACTCATCTACTCGCAGTTGTCTCTTACTCATCTACTCGCAGTTGTCTCTTACTCATCTACTCGGAGTTGTGTCCTATTCATCTACTCGCAGTTGTCTCTTACTCATCTACTCGGAGTTGTGTCTTACTCATCTACTCACAGTTGTGTCTTACACACCTACTCCCAGTTGTCTTACTCATCTACTCACAGTTGTGTCTTACTCATCTACTCGAAGTTGTGTCTTACTCATCTACTCGGAGTTGTGTCTTATTCATCTACTCGCAGTTGTCTTACTCATCAACTCGCAGTTGTGTCTTACTCATCTACTCGCAATTGCCTCTTACTCATCTACTCGCAGTTGTCTTACTCATCAACTCGCAGTGTCTTACTCATCTACTCGCAGTTGTCTCTTACTCATCTACTCGCAGTTGTCTCTTACTCATCTATTCGCAGTTGTCTCTTACTCATGTACTCGCAGTTGTCTTACTCATCTACTCGCAGTTGTCTTACTCATCTACTCGCAGTTGTCTTACTCATCTACTCGCAGTTGTCTTACTCATCTACTCGAAGTTGTGTCTTACTCATCTACTCACAGTTGTGTCTTAATCATCTACTCACAGTTGTCTTACTCATCTACTCACATTTGTCTTACTCATCTACTCACAGTTGTCTTACTCATCTACTCACAGTTGTCTTACTCATCTACTCACACTTGCCTTACTCATCTACTCACACTTGTCTTACTCATCTACTCACACTTGTCTTACTCATCTACTCACACTCTTACTCATCTACTCACACTTGTCTTACTCATCTACTCACACTTGTCTTACTCATCTACTCACAGTTGTCTTACTCATCTACTCACACTTGTCTTACTCATCTACTCACACTTGTCTTACTC
The DNA here is from genome assembly GCF_026875155.1 of Cherax quadricarinatus. Classification (NCBI taxonomy): domain Eukaryota; kingdom Metazoa; phylum Arthropoda; class Malacostraca; order Decapoda; family Parastacidae; genus Cherax; species Cherax quadricarinatus. Next base: position 15,730,352 of record NC_069405.1, on the reverse strand, counting down.
ATCTACTCACACTTGTCTTACTCATCTACTCACACTTGTCTTACTCATCTACTCACACTTGTCTTACTCATCTACTCACACTTGTCTTACTCATCTACTCACACTTGTCTTACTCATCTTCTCACACTTGTCTTACTCATCTACTCACACTTGTCTTACTCATCTACTCACACTTGTCTTACTCATCTACTCACAGTTGTGTGTTACTCATCTACTCACAGTTGTGTCTTACTCATCTACTCACAATTGTCTTACTCATCTACTCACAGTTGTGTCTTACTCATCTACTCACAGTTGTGTCTTACTCATCTACTCACAGTTGTCTTACTCATCTACTCACAGTTGTGTCTTACTCATCTACTCACAGTTGTGTCTTACTCATCTACTCACAGTTGTGTCTTAATCATCTACTCACAGTTGTGTCTTAATCATCTACTCACAGTTGTCTTACTCATCTACTCACAGTTGTGTCTTAATCATCTACTCACAGTTGTCTTACTCATCTACTCACATTTGTCTTACTCATCTACTCACAGTTGTCTTACTCATCTACTCACAGTTGTCTTACTCATCTACTCACACTTGCCTTACTCATCTACTCACACTTGTCTTACTCATCTACTCACACTTGTCTTACTCATCTACTCACACTTGTCTACTCATCTACTCTACACTTGTCTTACTCATCTACTCACACTTGTCTTACTCATCTACTCACAGTTGTCTTACTCATCTACTCACAGTTGTCTTACTCATCTACTCACACTTGTCTTACTCTTTCTACTCACACTTGTCTTACTCATCTACTCACACTTGTTTTACTCATCTACTCACACTTGTCTTACTCATCTACTCACACTTGTCTTACTCATCTACTCACACTTGTCTTACTCATCTACTCACACTTGTCTTACTCATCTACTCACACTTGTCTTACTCATCTACTCACACTTGTCTTACTCATCTACTCACACTTGTCTTACTCATCTACTCACACTTGTCTTTATCATCTACTCACTTGTCTTACTCATCTACTCACACTTGTCTTACTCATCTACTCACACTTGTCTTACTCATCTACTCACACTTGTCTTACTCATCTACTCACACTTGTTTTTACTCATCTACTCACACTTGTCTTACTCATCTACTCACACTTGTCTTACTCATCTACTCACACTTGTCTTACTCATCTACTCACACTTGTCTTACTCATCTACTCACAGTTGTCTTACTCATCTACTCACACTTGTTTTACTCATCTACTCACACTTGTCTTACTCATCTACTCACACTTGTCTTACTCATCTACTCACACTTGTCTTACTCATCTACTCACACTTGTCTTACTCATCTACTCACACTTGTCTTACTCATCTACTCACACTTGTCTACTCATCTACTCACACTTGTCTTACTCATCTACTCACACTTGTCTTACTCATCTACTCACACTTGTCTTACTCATCTACTCACACTTGTTGTAGCTCTTCATTCATAGTAGATTTTTTTTTGTACAAATGGATTTTTTCTACTGTGATTGTACGATGATTATTGTAGCTACAATTGTATGATTGTATGATTATTGTAGCTATAATTGCATGATTGTATGATTATTGTAGTTATAATTGCATGATTGTATGATTATTGTAGTTATAATTGCATGATTGTATGATTGTATGATTATTGTATGGGGTGTTTTCCCAAGCCCCATGGCTTTTTGTGGTTTTTAGAACTCGGTTAAAGTGTTGAAGAAGGAGATTTACTTTTCAGGAAAAAAATAGGAAAGCTAAAGCTTCGCATAGATGATTTTGGGGAGCGAGTGTGGAAGGATTTAGGGGTAAGGAAAGGGAAATGGTCACCAGCAGTGATAGTGGACCCCGCTGTAAGTGGAAGTGGTTCACAGTTCGGAAGAAGGAAATGAGGAAGTTAATAGAGAAGATGTAAAGGTAGGAATCGTTCTCTGTTCTCCAAGACGAGTGTACTTCAGGGTTAGTGAGGTTGAAGGTACCATGATTCCCTGCTAATCAAGGAAGAATATTTTATAGTAGGCGATTCTAGGTAAGATATATGGACCGGCATTTTTAACAGAGACAGAAGGTCAGACAGAGAGTGGTCTTCCTGGAGCGGGTGTTGGTAAATAGTAGAGGTTGGAAAATATTATGGCAGGAAATGGGATCAAGGCCATTATCTGTCTTAGTGCTGGGGGTAAGCTTGGAAGGGGGGGGGAGAGGAGTGCTGGATAAGTACAGGTAGCCATAAAAAGTGTTAGGTTAAGGGGGTGGATCCCTCATAGTGCATCTTGCCTAGGGAAAGGGGGGTGGGGAATGAATGGATGTCTGGGCAATTGTTATAAATGCTGGTGACAGGGACTGCAAGGGAAATTGCAATCCCTTCATTTATAAGGGGCCTTTCTTTGACAAAGTGATATGTATGCAAGGGATGGGGTTATCTTTTTTGGGGATGGAGGGTTGATTAGCCAAATTTAATTTAAAGGGTAATTGGACTTGTCTAGGGAATTTAAACTGATAGATTTATAGAGGTATGGGTGTTTGTGGGAAAAATCGGCTGCAGCATTAGGGTTAAAAAAACAGCGTTTTCCGGGCCTCAGGGTATGTTTAAAAGACAATATTCAAAATAAAGTTGTAGTAATGGTAAATCAATTGATCAACAAACAAAGAGAGATAGTAGAGGGAAAACGAGTGACAGCCCCCTTAATGTTTTCTATACAAATAGTAGGAGTCTAAGAAATAACATAGATGAGCTAAAATTACTTGCAAGTGTAGGTAATATAGATATTATTGGTATAACAGAGACCGGGTTCAACCTAAAAGATAGAGAAATGCCTTCTGAATGCAACATACAGGGTTATAAACTATTCCACACTGACAGGGTCAACGGAAGGGTGGTGGGGTGGCGATTTTATGTCAAAGAAAATTTATATTGTTGCCTTAGACATAATATAAGATTAGAAACATCGAATAAGAATAGGTTTGGCTTCAGTTTCTCGAGGGTGTGACAAATTAATTTTGGGCGTGATTTATGGGCCCCAAAAAAACCTTGATAGGGAGTGCAGTAAGCTTTTAATGGGACGAAACTCTAAGGATCTAGTATGAAATGTTGTGATAAGGGGGAGATTTTAACTTTAGAAAAATTGATTGGAACAATATGACGGGGAAATCTTGAGTCTAGTGACTTTCGTGATACGGTTCAGGATTGTTTTTTAGAACAGGATGTGACAGAACCAACTGAGGAAAACAATCTGCTTGACTTGGTTCTTGCCAACAAAGATTCACTAATTAATAATCTTGAGGTTAATGATGAGCTTGGGGAAAGTGATCACAAATCACTTAGTTTCAATATATCATGGAATTACCCAGATAACTGAAATCAAATCTCTGTCTCAGATTTTCGCTTGCCGACTTCATGGGACTGAAAAAATTACCTGGGTGGGCTAAATTGGGATGTCCTGACTATGGGTCAGGTAGGTGATCTTGGTTGCCAATATGCGTTTTTCAGAGCATAGTTCTAGCTGCCCAGACAAATTTTGTTCCGAGTAGGGAAATTAGATCTAACAAAAATGATCCCAAATGGTAAAACAATAGATAAAAACATTCATTGGTCAAAAGAGAGGCACATATAGGCGTATCAAAAGGGGGGATGGGCAGTTAAGAAATCGATATATTCAATTAAAGAGAGAAATAAAAAAAGGAATAAAAAAAGCAAAAAGGGATTATGAGGTTAAGGTCACAAGGGATTCAAGACTAACCCAAAAGGGTTTTTTCAGGTATACAGAAGTAAGTTAGGGACAAGATTGGCCCACTTAAGGTAACTTGGTCAGATTCACTGACAGTGTTTAAAGGATATTTTGGTGAAATTCTAAATACCTACTTCCTCTCAGTTTTCACCCAGGAAATACTAGCGATATTCCTGAAATAATAGATTATGTAGAACGGATGATAATAAAACTATGTACGATAGCGGTAACTAGTGGGCTGGTCCTCAGACAGAGAAACTAAAACCTAACAAATCCCAGGCCCTGATGAAAATGTTTGCAAGGGTGTTTTAAAGGAATGTAAGAGGAACTTAGCAAACCTTTGGCTAATCTTTTTTAAAATATCACTACAAAAATGGCATAGTGCCTGATAAGTGGAAAATGGCCCAAATGTAATACCTATTTACAAGGCAGGTGACAGGTCCTTGGCTTTGACTATAGACCAATAAGCCCTTTCCTCCATAGTGGGAAAATTTATGGAATCAATAATTGCCGAAGCAATTCGTAGCCATCTTGACAGGCACAGATTGATTAAGATTCTCAAACACGGTTTTACAAAGGGGCGTTCCTGTCTTACGAATTTTCTAACATTTTTCACTAAGGTGTTTGAGGAGGTAGATCATGGTAATGAATATGATATTGTGTATATGGACTTCAGTAAGGCTTTCGATAGAGTTCCAACCAGAGGCTATTGAGGAAACTTAGAGCACACGGAATAGGAGGAGAAATTTTTTCCTGGGTTAGAGACATGGCTGACAAATAGACAGCAGAGAGTTTGCATAAATGGGGGAGAAATCAGAATGGGGGGCACGTCCAAGCGGTGTTCCTCAGGGGTCAGTGTTGGGCCCGTTGTTGTTCACAATTTACATAAACGACATAGATGAGGGAATAAATAGCGACATAAGCAAATTTGCTGATGACACCAAAATAGGCCGTCCAATTCATTCTAAAGAGGACATTAGAGCACTCCAGGTAATTTGAATAGACTGACGCAATGGTCGGAGAAGTGGCAGATGCAGTTTAATATTGACAAATGCAAAGTTCTAAATGTTGGACAGTTAAATAACCATGCCACATATAAACTAATACTACCGATTGCGAAAATGATTTAGTAGTTCAGGTTAGCAGTAACCTAAAACCAAGACAACAGTTCATTAGTGTTCGCAATAAGCTAACAGAATTCTTTGGGTTCATTCTAGAAGTATAAATAATAGAGTCCTCAGGTTTTTCTTTTAACTAAAATTATATCCTTGGTTAGATTTTTTTATTTAGATTATGCTGCACAGTTCTGGGTCACCGTATTACAGAATGGATATAAATGCTCTGGAAAACGTACAAAGGAGGATGACAAAGATGATCCCATGTATCAGAAATCTTCCCTATGAGGATAGACTGAGGGCCCTGAATCTGCACTCTCTCGAAAGGCGTAGAATTAGGGGGGATATGATTGAGGTGTTAAATGGAAAACAGGAATAAATTAAAGGGGATGTAAATAGTGTGCTGAAAATTTCCAGCAAAGACAGGACTCGCAGCAATGGTTTTAAGTTGGAAAAATTGAGATTCAGGAAGGATATAGGAAAGCACTGGTTTGGTAATAGAGTTGTGGATGAGTGGAACAAACTCCCGAGTACAGTTATTGAGGCTAAAAGGTTGTGTAGTTTTAAAAATAGGTTAGATAAATACATGAGTGGGTGTGGGTGGGTGTGAGTTAGACCTGACTAGCTTGTGCTGCTGGGTCTCGTACAGTGCTCCATCCTTGAGTGGAGATGACCAGACTGGGTGGGTCATTGGTCTAATCCGGGGGGGGGACATGGACCTGCTCCGCATGGGTCAGTAGGCCTGTTGCAGTGTTCCTTCTTTCTTATGTTCTTATGTTATTGTAGCTATAATTGCATGATTGTATGATAATTATTGTAGGTATAATTGTATGGTTGTATGGTAATTGTTGTAGCTATAATTGTATGATTGTATGATAATTATTGTAGGTATAATTGTATGATTATTGTAGACAGATTTATTCCAGCTATTAACCCAGAAGTGTTAGTAACCCAGAAGTGTTATTAACCCAGAAGTGTTAGTAACCCAGAAGTGTTATTAACCCAGAAGTGTTAGTAACCCAGAAGTGTTAGTAACCCAGAAGTATTAGTAACCCAGAAGTGTTAGTAACCCAGAAGTGTTAGTAACCCAGAAGTGTTAGTAACCCAGAAGTGTTAGTAACCCAGAAGTGTTAGTAACCCAGAAGTGTTAGTAACCCAGAAGTGTTAGTACCCAGAAGTGTTAGTAACCAGAAGTGTTAGTAACCCAGAAGTGTTAGTAACCAGAAGTGTTAGTAACCCAGAAGTGTTAGTAACCCAGAAGTGTTAGTAACCCAGAAGTGTTAGTAACCCAGAAGTGTTAGTAACCCAGAAGTGTTAGTAACCAGAAGTGTTAGTAACCCAGAAGTGTTAGTAACCCAGAAGTGTTAGTAACCAGAAGTGTTAGTAATACCAGAAGTGTTAGTAACCAGAACTGTTAGTAACCAGAAGTGTTAGTAACCCAAAAGTGTTAGTAACCCAGAAGTGTTAGTAACCCAGAAGTGTTAGTAACTCAGAAGTGTTAGTAACTCAGAAGTGTTAGTAACCCAGAAGTGTTAGTAACTCAGAAGTGTTAGTAACCCGAAGTGTGTTAGTAACCCAGAGTGTTAGTAACCAGAAGTGTTAGTAACCAGAAGTGTTAGTAACCCAGAAGTGTTAGTAACCCAGAAGTGTTAGTAACCCAGAAGTGTTAGTAACCCAGAAGTGTTAGTAAACCAGAAGTGTTAGTAACCAGAAGTGTTAGTAACCCAGAAGTGTTAGTAACTCAGAAGTGTTAGTAATCAGAACTGTTAGTAACCAGAAGTGTTAGTAACCCAGAAGTGTTAGTAACCCAGAAGTGTTAGTAACCCAGAAGTGTTAGTAACCAGAAGTGTTAGTAACCCAGAAGTGTTAGTAACAAAGAAGTGTTAGTAACCCAGAAGTGTTAGTAACCCAGAAGTGTTAGTAACCAGAAGTGTTAGTAACCCAGAAGTGTTAGTAACCAGAAGAAATTAGTAACCCAGAAGTGTTAGAACCCAGAAGTGTTAGTAACCCAGAAGTGTTAGTAACCCAGAAGTGTTAGTAACCCAGAAGTGTTAGTAACCAGAAGTGTTAGTAACTCAGAAGTGTTAGTAACCCAGAAGTGTTAGTAACTCAGAAGTGTTAGTAACTCAGAAGTGTTAGTAACCCAGAAGCGTTAGTAACCCAGAAGTGTTAGTAACCAGAAGTGTTAGTAACCCAGAAGTGTTAGTAACCCAGAAGTGTTAGTAACCCAGAAGTGTTAGTAACTCAGAAGTGTTAGTAACCAGAAGTGTTAGTAACTCAGAAGTGTTAGTAACCCAGAAGTGTTAGTAACCCAGAAGTGTTAGTAACCCAGAAGTGTTAGTAACCCAGAAGTGTTAGTAACCAGAAGTGTTAGTAACTCAGAAGTGTTAGTAACTCAGAAGTATTAGTAACCCAGAAGTGTTAGTAACTCAGAAGTGTTAGTAACCCAGAAGTGTTAGTAACTCAGAAGTGTTAGTAACTCAGAAGTGTTAGTAAACCAGAAGTGTTAGTAACCCAGAAGTGTTAGTAACCCAGAAATGTTAGTAACTCAGAAGTGTTAGTAACCCAGAAGTGTTAGTAACCCAGAAGTGTTAGTAACCCAGAAATGTTAGTAACCCAGAAGTGTTAGTAACTCAGAAGTGTTAGTAACCCAGAAGTGTTAGTAACTCAGAAGTGTTAGTAACCTAGAAGTGTTAGTAACACAGAAGTGTTAGTAACTCAGAAGTGTTAGTAACCCAGAAGTGTTAGTAACCCAGAAGTGATAGTAACCCAGAAGTGTTAGTAACCCAGAAGTGTTAGTAACCCAGAAGTGTTAGTAACCCAGAAGTGTTAGTAACCCAGAAGTGTTAGTAACCCAGAAGTGTTAGCAACCCAGAAGTGTTAGTAACTCAGAAGTCTTAGTATCCCAGAAGTGTTAGTAACCAGAAGTGTTAATAACCCAGAAGTGTTAGTAACCCAGAAGTGTTAGTAACCCAGAAGTGTTAGTAACCCAGAAGTGTTAGTAACCCAGAAGTGTTAGTAACCCAGAAGTGTTAGTAACCAGAAGTGTTAGTAACCAGAAGTGTTAGTAACCCAGAAGTGTTAGTAACCCAGAAGTGTTAGTAACCCAGAAGTGTTAGTAACCCAGAAGTGTTAGTAACCCAGAAGTGTTAGTAACCCAGAAGTGTTAGTAACCCAGAAGTGTTAGCAACTCAGAAGTGTTAGCAACTCAGAAGTGTCAGTAACCCAGAAGTGTTAGTAACCCAGAAGTGTTAGTAACCCAGAAGTGCTAGTAACCCAGAAGTGTTAGTAACCTAGAAGTGTTAGCAACCTAGAAGTGTTAGTAAACTAGGAGTGTTAGTAACCCAGAAGTGTTAGTAACCTAGAAGTGTTAGCAACCTAGAAGTGTTAGTAAACTAGGAGTGTTAGTAACCCAGAAGTGTTAGTAACCTAGAAGTGTTAGCAACCTAGAAGTGTTAGTAATCCAGACGTGTTAGTAACCCAGAAGTTTTAGTAACCCAGAAGTGTTAGTAACCCAGAAGTGTTAGAAACCCAGAAATGTTAGTAACCCAGAAATGTTAGTAACCCAGAAGTGTTAGTAACCTAGGAGTGTTAGTAAACTAGGAGTGTTAGTAACCCAGGATACTAGTAACCCAGAAGTGTTAGTAACCCAGGATGCTAGTAACCCAGAAGTGTTAGTAACCCAGGATGCTAGTAACCCAGATGTGTTAGTAACCCAGAAGTGTTAGTAACCTAGAAGTGTTAGCAACCTAGAAGTGTTAGTAAACTAGGAGTGTTAGTAACCCAGAAGTGTTAGTAACCTAGAAGTGTTAGCAACCTAGAAGTGTTAGTAATCCAGACGTGTTAGTAACCCAGAAGTGTTAGTAACCCAGAAGTGTTAGTAACCCAGAAGTGTTAGAAACCCAGAAATGTTAGTAACCCAGAAATGTTAGTAACCCAGAAGTGTTAGTAACCTAGGAGTGTTAGTAAACTAGGAGTGTTAGTAACCCAGGATACTAGTAACCCAGAAGTGTTAGTAACCCAGGATGCTAGTAACCCAGAAGTGTTAGTAACCCAGGATGCTAGTAACCCAGATGTGTTAGTAACCCAGGATGCTAGTAACCCAGAAGTGTTAGTAACCCAGGATGCTAGTAACCCAGAAGTGTTAGTAACCCAGGATGCTAGTAACCCAGAAGTGTTAGTAACCCAGGAATGTTAGTAACAGAGGAGTTTTAGTAAGCCAGGAATGTTAGTAACCCAGAAGTGTTAGTAACCCACGAGTGTTAGTAACCTACGAGTGTTAGTAACCCAGGAGTGTTAGTAACCCAGGAGTGCTAATAACCCAGGAGTGTTAGTAACCCAGGAGTGTTAGCAACCCAGGAGTGTTAGTAACCCAGAAGTGATAGTAACCCAGGAGTGTTAGTAACCCAGGAGTGTTAGTAACCCACGAGTAATAGTAACCCAGGAGTGTTAGCAACCCAGGAGTGTTAGTAACCCAGGAGTGTTAGTATCCCTGGAGTGTTAGTAACCCAGAAGTGTTAGTAACCCAGGAGTGTTAGTAACCCAGGAGTGTTAGTAACCCAGGAGTGTTAGTAGCCTAGGAGTGTTAGTAACCCAGGAGTTTTAGTAACCCAGGAGTGTTAGTAGCCCAGGTGTGTTAGTAGCCCAGGAGTGTTAGTAACTCAGAAGTGTTAGTAACCCAGAAGTGTTAATAACCCAGGAGTGTTAGTAACTCAGAAGTGTTAGTAACCCAGAAGTGTTAGTAACTCAGGAGTGTTAGTAACCCAGGAGTGTGAGTAACCCAGGATTTATAGTAACCCAGGAGTGTTAGTAACTCAGGAGTGTTAGTAACCCAGAAGTGTTAGTAACCAATAAGTGTTAGTAAATCAGAAGTGTTAGTAACCCAAGAGTTACAGTAACCCAGGAGTGTTAGTAACCGAGAAGTGTTAGTAACCCAGAAGTGTTAGTAACCCAGAAGTGTTAGTAACAAAGAAGTGCTAGTAACCCAGGAGTGTTAGTAAGCCAGGAGTTATAGTAACCCAGAAGTGTTAGTAACCCAGAAGTGTTAGTAACTCAGAAGTGCTAGTAACCCAGAAGTGTTAGTAAGCCAGAAGTGCTAGTAACCCAGGAGTGTTAGTATGCCAGAAGTGCTAGTAACCTAGAAGTGTTAGTAACCCAGGAGTGATAGTAAGCTAAGAGTGTTAGTAACCCAGGAGTGTTAGTAACCCAGGAGTGATAGTAAGCTAAGAGTGTTAGTAACCCTGAAGTGTTAGTAAGCCAGGAGTGTTAGTAAGCCAGGAGTGTAAGTAACCCAGAAGCGTTAGTAAGCCAGGAGTGTTAGTAACCCAGAAGCGTTAGTAACTCAGAAGTGATAGTAACCCAGGAGTGTTAGTAACCCAGGAGTGACAGTAACCCAGGAGTGTTAGTAACCCAGGAGTGATAGTAACCAGGAGTGTTAGTAACCCAGGAGTGTTAGTAACCCAGGAGTGATAGTAACCCAGGAGTGATAGTAAGCTAAGAGTGTTAGTAACCCAGAAGTGTTAGTAAGCCAGAAGTGTTAGTAACCCAGGAGTGTTAGTAAGCCAGGAGTGTTAGTAACCCAGGAGTGTTAATAACTCAGAAGTGTTAGTAACCCAGAAGTGTTAGTAACCCAGGAGTGTTAGTAACCCAGGAGTGCTAGTAACCCAGAAGTGTTAGTAACCCAGAAGTGTTAGTAACCCAGGAGTGTTAGTAAGTCAGAAGTGTTAGCAACCCAGGAGTGTTAGTAAGCCAGAAGTGCTAGTAACCCAGGAGTGTTAGTAACCCAGGAGTGTTAGTAACCCAGAAGTGATAGTAACCCATGAGTGTTAGTAACCCAGGAGTGATAGTAACCCAGGAGTGATAGTAACCCAGGAGTGATAGTAAGCTAAGAGTGTTAGTAACTCAGAAGTGTTAGTAAGCCAGAAGTGTTAGTAACCCAGGAGTGTTAGTAAGCCAGGAGTGTTAGTAACCCAGGAGTGTTAGTAACTCAGAAGTGTTAGTAACCCAGAAGTGTTAGTAACCCAGGAGTGTTAGTAACCCAGGAGTGTTATTAAACCAGGAGTGATAGTAAGCCAGGAGTGTTAGTAACCCAGGAGTGATAGTAACCCAGGAGTGTTAGTAACCCAGGAGTGATAGTAACCCAGGATTGTCAGTAACCCAAGAGTGACAGTAAGCCAGGAGTGTTAGTAACCCAGAAGTGTTAGTAACCCAGGAGTATTAGTAACCCAGGAGTGTTAGTAAGCCAGAAGTGCTAGTAACTCAGGAGTGTTAGTAACCCAGAAGTGTTAGTAAGCCAGAAGTGTTAGTAACCCAGAAGTGTTAGTAACCCAGGAGTGTTAGTAACCCAGAAGTGTTAGTAACTCAGAAGTGTTAGTAACCCAGAAGTGTTAGTAACTCAGAAGTGTTAGTAACCCAGGAGTGTTAGTAACCCAGGAGTGTTAGTAACCCAGAAGTGTTAGTAACTCAGAAGTGTTAGTAACCCAGGAGTGTTAGTAACTCAGAAGTGTTAGTAACCCAGGAGTGTTAGTAAGCCAGAAGTGCTAGTAACCCATGAGTGTTAGTAGCCCACGAGGGTTAGTAACCCAAAATAACCTAACAATGCCAGTCAGTGTGGTTTATCTCCACGAGTTTTCTTTAGATTCTCTAGAATAAGCCATGATAACCAGAATAATCCAGGATAGTTAAGCCGTGAATACCAGATACGATAAAGAAGGTGGGTGGGTGGGTCCATGAAGCTGATAGGGTGGGTGGGTGGGTCCTTGAAGCTGACAGGGTGGGTTGGGTGGGTCCTTGAAGCTGACAGGGTGGGTTAGGTGGGTCCTTGAAGTGACAGGGTGCTTGGGTGGGTCCTTGAAGCTGACAGGGTGGGTGGGTGGGTCCTTGAGCTGACAGGGTGGGTGGAGTGGGTCCTTGAAGCTGACAAGGTGGGCGGTTGGATCCTTGAAGCTGACAGGGTGCTTGGGTGGGTCCTTGAAGCTGACAGGGTGGGTGGGTGGGTCCTTGAAGCTGACAGGGTGGGTGGGTGGATCCTTGAAGCTGACAGGGTGGGTGGAGTGGGTCCTTGAAGCTGACAAGGTGGGCGGTTGGATCCTTGAAGCTGACAGGGTGGGTGGAGTGGGTCCTTGAAGCTGACAGGGTGGGTGGAGTGGGTCCTTGAAGCTGACAGGGTGGGTGGGTGGATCCTTGAAGCTGACAGGGGGGGTGGGTGGATCCTTGAAGCTGACAGGGTGAGTGGAGTGGGTCCTTGAATCTTGACAGGGTGGGTTAGGTAGGTCATTGAAGCTGACAGGGTGGGTAGGTAGGTCCTTGAAGCTGACGGGTGGGTAGGTAGGTCCTTGAAGCTGGCAGGGTGGGTGGAGTGGGTCCTTGAAGCTGACAGGGTGGGTGGAGTGGGTCCTTGAAGCTGACAGGGTGGGTGGGTGGGTCCTTGAAGCTGACAGGGTGAGTGGAGTGGGTCCTTGAATCTGACAGGGTGGGTAGGTAGGTCATTGAAGCTGACAGGGTGGGTAGGTAGGTCCTTGAAGCTGGCAGGGTGGGTGGAGTGGGTCCTTGAAGCTGACAGAGTGGGTGGAGTGGGTCCTTGAAGCTGACAGGGTGGGTGGAGTGGGTTAAGGAGAAAGGCGGACTGGGAACACCCTCTGGTCGCCCATAAATTAAGTCTGCTTTGAAGACTTGTAGAGAGGGAGGAATGTAGGGGTGGGAGGGAGAGAGGGAGGGAGGAATGTAGGGGTGGGAGGGAGAGAGGGGAGGGAGGAAGTAGGGGTGGGAGGGTGAGAGAGGGAGGGAGGAATGTAGGGGTGGGAGGGAGGAGAGGGAGGGAGGAATGTAGGGGTGGGAGGGAGAGAGGGAGGGAGGAAATGTAGAGGTGGGAGGGAGAGAGGGAGGGAGGAATGTAGAGGTGGGAGGGGAGAGATGTGAGGGAGGAATGTAGGGGTGGGAGGAGAGAGGGAGGGAGGAATGTAGGGGTGGGAGGAGAGAGAGGAGGGAGGAATGTAGAGGTGGGAGGGAGAGAGGGAGGGAGGAATGTAGAGGTGGGAGGGAGAGAGGGAGGGAGGAATGTAGAGGTGGAGGGAGAGAGGGAGGAGGAATGTAGAGGTGGGAGGGAGAGAGGGAGGGAGTGAATGTAGAGGTGGGAGAGAGGGGAGGAATGTACAGGTGGGAGGGAGAGAGGGAAGGGAGGAAATGTAGAGGTGGGAGGGAGAAAGGGAAGGGAGGAATGTAGGGGTGGGAGGAGGGGGGAGGGGAGAGTGGGAGGGAGGAATGTAAGGTGGGGAGAGGGAGGAGAAAAATGGGAGGGAGGGGAATGTAGAGGTGGGAGGGAGAGAGAGGGAGGGAATGTAGGGGTGAGGGAGGGAGGAATGTGGGGTGGGGGATGGAGGAATTATGGGTGGGGAGGGAGGGAATGTAGGGATGGGGGAGGGAGGAATATAGGGTGGGGAGGGAGGAATGTAGGGGTGGGGGAGGAGAGGAATATCGGGGAGGGGGAGGGAGGAATGTAGGGTGGAGGGGGAGAGGAATATTGGAGGGTGGGGAGGGGAGGAATATGGGGTGGGGGAGGGAGGAATGCAGGGGTGGGGGAGGGAGGAATATAGGGGTGGGAGAGAGAGAGATATAGGGGTGGGAAGGGAGGAATGTAAGGATGGGGGAGAGAGGAATATAGGGGTGGGGGAGGGAGGAATTTGGGGGTGGGGGAGGGATGAATGTAGGAGTGGGGGAGGAGGAATGTAGGGGTGGAGGTGGGAGGATTGTAGGGGTGGGGGAGGTAGGAATGTAGGGGTGGGGTAGGTAGGAATATAGGGGTTGGGGAGGGAGAAATATAGAGGTGGGGGAGGGAGGAATGTAGGGGTGGGGGAGGGAGGAATGTAGGGGTGGGGGGGAGGAAGGGAAGAATGTAGGGGTGGGGGAGGTAGGTAGGGAGGATTGTAGGGGTGGGGAAGGGAGTAATGTAGGGGTGTTAGCATAGTTCCTGATCCCCTACATGTGCTGTATAGCTTGTATGAGTATTATATTTCCATCCATATGTTTTACATACATGACCCCTTGCTAGGCTCAGTGAGTAGCTTGTGTGACATCACGTGATGCCGTTGTGAGCGCTGTGCTCCCTTGATCATTCTCACTCCATGCTTAGGTCTACAACAGTCAACACACGGCAGGCTGGGCTACTCCTCTTCACCCTCTGCTAATATATGTGTTACCATCAAACAAGTGTGTTTAACTCCAACCATCACGTCTCCACAAACCCTCCCAACAAATGGTGGCAGCGGAGTGGGTGTAAAATTGTTAATTACGCCGATGTATGGAGATATCCTTCTAACAGCCACCAGACATTTTGTGTGCGCCAGCAGGCCGACCTCGCTACCAGCTGCTCAGTCAAGCATCCACCAGCCTGTTTGCTTCCTACATACTGGTCAGTCTTTGTCTTAGTGTTTTATTTGCTTATTTGCATTACTTCCAAGGGGTTGACCCGGGTTTACAAATTAAGCCAAGCCAGTCTGTGGGGTGGAGTCACCTCTATACCATCCAGCCTGTCTTAAGTACCAGCCTTGCCTGCTAGCCAGCTTTCCACCCCTGATATGCTCATCGTTAAAAGTTCTCAAGCCAGCGAGGTGTCTTAACCCAGTACTCAAGCAAGCCATGTGGGTACAGCCTTCTCCATCACTCTGTGCTTTATGTTCCAAGCCATCCTGAGTGCTCGTACCATCCCTGTGGTGTTGTGGTATTTTGTGGTTTTTTAAGCTAGCCTGACTTAGAATATTTTCGTGCCTAGTGTGGGTGTCCCCAGAACACGTGGCTTACGCCGCTTATCCGTAGGCCCAAGCGGTGTCTCAGCGCACTGCCTCAACCACCCACACCTACCAACACTTTTTTTTCACCTTTATATCGGGTCCTAGCACCATATTTTACAGACCACATAGGTGGTCAAGACACAAGATTGTTCCTTCGTCCCTGTGTGGCAACGTAAAAGCCTCCTGTGTGAGTTTATCGTCGATTTAAGTGCAAATTCTTCGAGACGTCCACGTGTTTGAGAGTAGTAGAGAGCCACGCTAGCAACAACCACCCTTCTCCACCATCATCACCCTCAGTTCTCCACTAATGTCACTCCAGTGATAATAAGCTTTTTACACGGGACATTTGCGAGTGTTGAGACATTTATTTTTTTTTTGTTCTCAGTGATTTCTTAGTGATATTTCTTTTTCAGTAATTTCTAAGTGACATTCAGTGACTCTTGATTAGACTGTGTTCATTATATCTTGTTTGCAAAAATTTTTTTTCTTCAGTGTTAATTTTCGTGCTTTATTTTTATGTCTGTTGTATTGTGTTCATTTTTTTTACATACGCAAAGTAAGTACTTTTCCATTTTTCCCTGTTGTGTGCAATATACAAGCAGTATAAACTTGTTTACACTTCACAATTATCTTGTGTTCACAGTATTATGTTCCTTGTTTTGTAACTTATGAAGTAAAGTAATTCAGTAACTTGTTATATTCTGCATCACAACTCAGTGTTGTCTCAGTTTTTTTTTTTCTCCCAGCATTTGTGTCCTTGCTGATTTTTTTTTTCTTCATTCATTTCCCATTTTTCTGTGTGTTGAACATTCTTGTGTTAATTCTTTTCATTTAGCCAGTGTCTAATTTGTCTTCTCTCTGCAGACAATAGTGCCATTATTTTGTTTGAAGCAAGAGAATTATTTTCCATTTTTTGTCACCCCAAGCCTCACTGCAAGAAAATTCTCATAATATTGTGCATATATTGATGTGTTGTGTTGCTGCCTTATTGTGAGTGTTAACCTTTCTCTGTTTTGTATTTTATGCCCTATATTATTTTTTTTTTTTTTTTTTTTTCATATTTCATTGAACAAATTCACTCTAAGTGCAATCTTCAACTTTTTTTTTTAAAGTAAATCATTCTTTTGCTTGTCCAGTAAGTGTCTGCTTAAGCTGCAATTAAGAGTTAAAGTGTTCAGTCAGTTCATTCCTTGATAATATTTTTTTCTTATTGTTGCTCTTGTAAACTGCATTTTCTTGAGTGCAATTTTTTTTATTATTCCAGTATTGCCTCATTT
The DNA here is from genome assembly GCF_026875155.1 of Cherax quadricarinatus. Classification (NCBI taxonomy): domain Eukaryota; kingdom Metazoa; phylum Arthropoda; class Malacostraca; order Decapoda; family Parastacidae; genus Cherax; species Cherax quadricarinatus. The sequence goes on along the minus strand of NC_069405.1, from coordinate 15,714,418 downwards.
GCAATGACTCTTGTGCAAGTATTGTGCTGCCATTAATTCTTTCTTTCAGAATTTTTTTATGCAGCGTTGTGTTGTGCAGTACTTTTGACTAGTATTTGTTATTTGCAACATTGTTGCAGTTTATCTCAGTGCAATATTTTGTGATTTCAGTTTCACATTCCTTGTTCTGTGCATAATATTTTATTCTTTGTGTGTCACATTATTTTTTTAGAATTGCTTTCCCAGTCTATTTTAATTTTGCACAAGATTTATTGATTCCATTTTATCATTTTTTGTTTGATTTATCGATTATTGTTGAATTTCTTTATTGAATTGAGAGTAAAGACAACTCACTGTACCATTAATTCAATTTAAAGTAAATTCGAGTAAATTTGACTTGAGTAAAGTAAAATTTCTCTTGATGTTCAAAGTGTTGCTTATCCAGTTGAATATTTTTTTTTAATGTGAGTTTTCCTTGCTCTACAGTGTGACTTGTTATTTTTTTTTCTTTACTTTGCAGAATAGTTAAATATTTTCTTCCCATTTAAGCTTACTGTGTCATATATTCTCTATTATTCTCGCTTTTATGTCCTTAAGAAGTTCTCTGAGAAGATGTCCCAGTCACTTTTGAATGCTCACTTAGTGTATCATGCCAGTCAAAGTAAATGTGAATCAGTTTGACAGTCCCAATATCCCCTTACTGACTGAAAGACAATACCTAGCTCTTAGACTATGTGTTTGTTCTCACAGCTTGTATCTGAGATTTCTTAAAGTGCTGCGAAATGTGAAGTTCAGATTAAGTCCCTATAGATCCGTGCATTACTTATTAACGAAGCCGAGTGGTCAGGCACTAGTAACTGTCACTCATATCTGTGTTCCACCTACACCTTCAGACATGCAAGATAGTGTTCAGTTGCCTCATGTGTCTGAGGACACTCGGACTGTCTTGAGTGCTCAGCCTATCCCTGCATTGTCTGCTAGTTCAAGTAGTAGTTTCTCCACAGGGGATGCCTTGTCGGAAAACGATTACTTGAATCTAGTAATGCCATCTCTTTTTGATGTCACATGCCGTCTGCAGAAAGACGTCTCTGTCGTGGCTAGTGTACTCACTGGAGTGTCTGTTGTTGTTCCTAGTGTTCCAGATAGTGATAATGTCCTAGTTGACAATAATCCTTGCAATGTACAAAGTTGTTTCTCGAGTAATCTTCATGTTGTTAACGTTTGTAAGTGTTGTCTCTTTATAGTTGATACCTCGTGTCACTGTGTGCAACTCAGATTGAATATCAGAATTGTTGACCGTGTTCATTTCTTTTCCCCTGTGCTTGCAGTGAGAGATAGTAAATTCGTTCTCCCTTGCTCATATTTCATGTTACAGCGTTAATTTTTCCAACTGGGGAGAGTCATCCACTCCACTGAGCTTGTTCATTCCTCCAGTAAGAAAGAATCGATCCCTTGTGGTCTGGTGTGATTTGATTCCTGCTCCAGGAAGATCTTATTTTGACTGTGAAGCCACCAGCACCCATTAATGACTTTGTAATGAGCCAAGAATTACTGTATCGAACAGCCGAGTTGGGAACTCCAAGCAGAAGAGTATACCAGTTAGTAATTCCACAGTCACTAGTGAATGCAGCTGTATCTTTTGTAGATACTTGTTCAGATCTCCCTCAGTCAAGGCATGTGTTAGCCATTGCAGAAGAATTTGATCCACCCAAAGATGATAACCATTCTGCATATGTTAATCTTACCCTCGCAGAGCTGGGTTTAAATGTACATAGTCTGTATAATTAGATGTTCAAGATGAATGAAGATGTCCACTGTGTGTTTGTTATTAGCTGATCAGTTTTTCAGAAAAAATTTCTTGTGTGTTCACATTACTTCCGAATTCTGAGATTAGCAGTAATGATCTGTGTGCACCAGATCTGCCTTTGCTGTTAATTACTTTCACCTTTGTAAATATATATATTCTTCCTCAGAATCCGTAGAGTGCATGAATACAGATCGATCAATCAATTCCATCCTATATTATAATATGATTTGTTCTTATAATTTGTAATGCATTAAGCTAACATCCATTACGATCCCGTCCATTAGTTCTAAGTTACATATGTCTTTGCCATTGTATAGAATCAGCCCAGAGCCACCTGCCTGTTCAGCCTATAGCATAGTATTGTATGTCCAGACAACATATGTAACATGACCGAGCTGTCAGCACAGTTGTTGATCCCCTACATGTGTTGTATAGCTTGTATGAGTATCATAGTACCATCCATATGTTTTACATACATGATCCCTTGCTAGGCTCAGTGACTAGCTTGTGTGACGTCACGTGATGCCGTTGTGAGCGCTGTACTCCTGTGATCATTCTCACTCCGCGCTTAGGTCTACAACAGTCAACACACGGCAGGCTGGGCTACTCCTCTTCACCCTCTGCTAATATATATGTTACCATCCAACAAGTGTGTTTAACTCCAACCATCACATCTCCACAAACCCTCACAACAGGGGTGGGGGAAGGAGGAATGTAGGGGTGGAGGGAGGAAAGGAGGAATGTAGGGGTAGGGGAGGGAGGTATATAGGGGTGGGGGGAGGATGGGAGGAATTGTAGGGGGTGGGGGGGGAGGAAGGGGGGGAGGAATTATGGGGGGGATTAGGGGAGGGGGAAGGAATATAGGGGTGGGGGAGGGAGGGTGGGAAAGGGAAAGAAGGGGGGGGGGAGGGAAGAAGGGAGAATGTAGGGGTGGGGGAGGTAGGAAGGGAGAAATGTAGGGGTGGGGGAGGGAGGAAGGGAGGAATGTAGGGGTGGGGGGAGTTAGGAAAGGGGGGAATGTAGGGGGGGGGGGGGGGGGGGGAGGGGGGAGGAATGTAGGGTGGGGAGGGAGGAAGGGAGGAATGTAGGGGTGGGGGGGAGGAAGGGAGGAATGTATGGGTGGGGGAGGGAGGAAGGGAGGAATATAGGGGTGGGGGAGGTAGGAAGGGAGGAATGTAGGGGTGGGGGAGGGAAGAAGGAGGAATTTGGGGGGGGGAGGTAGGAAGGGAGGAATGTAGGGGTGGGGGAGGGAGGAAAAGTAGGGGTGGGGGAGGTAGGAAGGGAGGAATGTAGGGGTGGGGAGGGAGGAAGGAGGAATGTAGGGGTTGGGGGGTAGGAAGAGAGGAATGTAGGGTGGGGGAGAGAGGAAGGAGGAATGTAGGGGTGGGGAGGGAGGAAGGGAGGAATTTTATGGGTGGGGGAGGGAGGGAAAGGGGGGAATATAGGGGTGGGGGAGGTAGGAAGGGAGGAATGTAGGGGGGGGGAGGAAAAAGGGAGGAATATAGGGGGGGGGAGGTAGGAAGGGAGGAATGTAGGGGTGGGGGGGGGAGGGGAAAGTAGGGGTGGGGAGGTAGGAGGGAGGAATGTAAGGGTGGGGGGAGGAAGGGGGATGTAGGGGTGGGGAGGTAGGAAAAGGGAATGTACGGTGGGGGAGAGAGGAGGGAGGATGTAGGGGGGGTGGGGGGTGTGGGGAGGGGGGGGAATGTGGGGTTGGGGGAGGGAGGAGGGGGAAACGTAGGGTGGGGTGGGTGAAGGAGGAATGTAGGGTGGGGGAGGGGAATGTGGGGTGGGGCGGTTGGGGAGGAAAGGGGGGATGTAGGGGTGGGGGAAGGTAGGGAAGGAGGAATTTAGGGGTGGGGAGGGAGGAAGGGAGGAATTAGGGTGGGGAGAGGGAAGGGGATTTAGGGGTGGGGGAGGGTAGGGAGGGAGGTGTAGGGGTGGGGGGGGGAAAAGGGGGGTTTTGACGGTTGGGGAGGTAGGAGAAGGAAAATGTAGGGTGGGGGAGGGAGGAATGTTAGGGGTGGGGAGGGGTAGGAAGGGAGGATGTGGGGTGGGGGGGAGGAATGAGGGGGTGGGGGAGTGAATAGAGGAATGTTTCGGTGGGGGAGAGGAAGGAGGTGTGGGGTGGGGGAGAAAAGGAGGAATGTAGGGGTGGGGGAGGGAGGAAAGGGGGGAAGGGGGTGGGGGGAGGAAGGGAGGAATGTTAGAGGTGGGGGGGAGGGAGGGAATGTAGGGGGGGTGGGTGGGGGGGGGGGAGAAAAGGGAGAATTGGGGTGGGAGGTAGGAAGAGAGGAATGTAGGGGTGGGGAGGGAGGAGGAGGAATGTAGGGTTGGGGAGAGGGAAGGGAGGAATGTAGGGGGGGAGGGGAAGGGAGGATGGTAGGGATGGGGAGGGAGGTGGAAAGGAGGAAATATAGGGGTGGGGGGTAGAAGGGAGGAATGTTTTTGGGGTGGGGAGGGAGGGAAGGGAGGAAAAATAGGGGTGGGGGGGTAGGAAGGGGGGTGTTAGGGGGGGGGGGGAGGAAGAGGGGGGGGGGGGGAGGAAGGGAGGAATGTAGGGTGGGGGAGTAGGAAGGAAGGATGTAGGGGTGGAGGAGGAGGAATGTAGGGGTGGGGAGGAGGAAGGGAGGAATGTAGGGGTGGAGAGGGAGGAATGTAGGGGTGGGGAGGGAGGAAGGGAGGAATGTAGGGTGGGGGAGGGAGGAAGGGAGGAATCGAGCGAGAGAGTGATAGAGAAAGGGGGAGAAGGGGAAGAGAAGGGGGGAGGAGGGATGAGAGATTATCTTATGCCTCATGATGATTTTGGGGGTTTCCGCCCCCTCCCTCGCTTTCAGTCTAGACAGAGAGGAGAGAGAGCGAGAGAGAGAGGAGAGAGGAGAGGAGAGAGAGAAGAGAGGAGAGAGAGCGTCATACAAGGTTCAGAGGTGAAGTGTAACCTTACATTAAGTCCCTGGTAAGTCAGGTACTCACCAGGTGCCTGGTAAGTCAGGTACTCACCAGGTGCCTGGTAAGTCAGGTACTCACCGGTGCCTGGTAGTCAGGTACTCACCAGGTGCCCTGGTAAGTCAGGTACTCACCAGGTGCCTGGTAAGTCAGGTACTCACCAGGTGCCTGGTAAGTCAGGTACTCACCAGGTGCCTGGTAAGTCAGGTACTCAACAGGTGCATGGTAAGTTCAGGTACTCACCAGGTGCACTGGTAAGTCAGGTACTCACCAGGTGCCTGGTAAGTCAGGTTATCTCACCAGGTCCTGGTAAGTCAGGTACTCACCAGGTGCCTGGTAAGTTAGGTACTCACCAGGTGCCTGGTAAGTCAGGTACTCACCAGGTGCCTGTAAGTCAGGTACTCACAGGTGCCTGGTAAGTCAGGTACTCACCAGGTGCCTGGTAAGTCAGGTACTCACCAGGTGCCTGGTAAGTCAGGTACTCACCAGGTGTCTGGTAAGTCAGGTACTCACCAGGTGCCTGGTAAGTCAGGTACTCACCAGGTGCCTGGTAAGTCAGGTACTCACCAGGTGCTGGTAAGTCAGGTACTCACCAGGTGCCTGGTAAGTCAGGTACTCACCAGGTGCCTGGTAAGTCAGGTACTCACCAGGTGCCTGGTAAGTCAGGTACTCACCAGGTGCCTGGTAAGTCAGGTACTCACCAGGTGCCTGGTAAGTCAAGGTACTCACCAGGTGCCTGGTAAGTCAGGTACTCACCAGGTGCCTGGTAAGTCAGGTACTCACCAGGTGCTTGGTAAGTCAGGTACTCACCAGGTGCCTGGTAAGTCAGGTACTCACCAGGTGCCTGGTAAGTCAGGTACTCACCAGGTGCCTGGTAAGTCAGCTACTCACCAGGTGCCTGGTAAGTCAGGTATCTCACCAGGTGCCTGGTAAGTCAGGTACTCACCAGTGCCTGGTAAGTCAGGTACTCACCAGGTGCCTGGTAAGTCAGGTACTCACCAGGTGCCTGGTAAGTCAGGTACTCACCAGGTGCCTGGTAAGTCAGGTACTCACCAGGTGCCTGGTAAGTCAGGTACTCACCAGGTGCCTGGTAAGTCGGGTACTCACCAGGTGCCTGGTAAGTCAGGTACTCACCAGGTGCCTGGTAAGTCAGGTACTCACCAGGTGCTGGTAAGTCAGGTACTCACCAGGTGCCTGGTAAGTCAGGTACTCACCAGGTGCCTGTAAAGTCAGTACTCACCAGGTGCCTGGTAAGTCAGGTACTCACCAGGTGCCTGGTAAGTCGGGTACTCACCAGGTGCCTGGTAAGTCAGGTACTCACCAGGTGCCTGGTAAGTCAGGTACTCACCAGGTGCTGGTAAGTCAGGTACTCACCAGGTGCCTGGTAAGTCAGGTACTCACCAGGTATCTGGTTCTAACACTTTCCCTCATCCAGTCAGACTTACAGGTGTAGAGGTTAGTGTAAAGAGAAACAAGTGTGTCTTGCTGCTCCCTGAGTGCAGGCAGCAAGCAGGCTACCACACTCCTGGTTGCTCCCTGAGTGCAGGCAGCAAGCAGGCTACCACACTCCTGGTTGCTCCCTGAGTGCAGGCAGCAAGCAGGCTACCACACTCCTGGCTGCTCCCTGAGTGCAGGCAACAAGCAGGCTACCACACTCCTGGTTGCTCCCTGGGTGCAGGCAGCAAGCAGGCTACCACACTCCTGGTTGCTACCTGAGTGCAGGCAGCAAGCAGGCTACCACACTCCTGGTTGCTACCTGAGTGCAGGCAGCAAGCAGGCTACCACACTCCTGGCTGCTCCTTGAGTGCAGGCAGCAAGCAGGCTACCACACTCCTAGCTGCTCCTTGAGTGCAGGCAGCAAGCAGGCTACCACACTCCTGGCTGCTCCTTGAGTGCAGGCAGCAAGCAGGCTACCACACTCCTGGCTGCTCCTTGAGTGCAGGCAGCAAGCAGGCTACCACACTCCTGGCTGCTCCCTGAGTGCAGGCAGCAAGCAGGCTACCACACTCCTAGCTGCTCCTTGAGTGCAGGCAGCAAGCAGGCTACCACACTCCTGGTTGCTCCCTGGGTGCAGGCAGCAAGCAGACTAACACACTCCTGGCTGCTCCCTGAGTGCAGGCAGCAAGCAGGCTACCACACTCCTGGTTGCTCCCTGGGTGCAGGCAGCAAGCAGGCTACCACACTCCTGGTTGCTCCCTGGGTGCAGGCAGCAAGCAGGCTACCACACTCCTGGTTGCTCCCTGGGTGCAGGCAGCAAGCAGGCTATCACACTCTTGGCTGCTCCCTGGGTGCAGGCAACAAGCAGGTTACCACACTCCTGGTTGCTCCCTGGGTGCAGGCAGCAAGCAAGCTACCACACTCCTGGTTGCTCCCTGGGTGCAGGCAGTAAGCAGGCTACCACACTCCTGGTTGTTCCCTGAGTGCAGGCAGCAAGCAGGCTACCACACTCCTGGTTGTTCCCTGAGTGCAGGCAGGAAGCAGGCTACCACACTCCTGGTTGTTCCCTGAGTGCAGGCAGCAAGCAGGCTACCACACTCCTGGTTGCTCCCTGAGTGCAGGCAGCAAGCAGGCTACCACACTCCTGGTTGCTCCCTGAGTGCAGGCAGCAAGCAGGCTCCCACATTTCTCACATCTAACAAACAATTTAGCATCTACTGTTTTGTGTTTGAAGTTGCTGCCTGTGCTCCTGAAGCCTGTGTTAGTGTCGCTGCTCGCACACAGGACTTGTTTGCTGCCTGTCACCTCGTTCCTTATAATTACACCAGCCAAGCTCCTTCCCTTCTCTCTTAGTCTGCTACCAAAAATTTTAAGTACATTTTTGAGATTGTGGGTAGTCTGGCGTGTTCCACAAGTGGCATTATCAATTTGTCGACTTTCCAAACTGTGTCTCATAGCTCGGTCGCTAGCGCACTCAGCTCACACACTGAGGTCCGGAGTTCGAATCTCCGGTACGGCTGGAAAACAATAGGACGTGTTTCCACAAGACACCTGGTTACCTGGAGGTTATTCCGGGGATCAACGCCCCAGCGGCCCGGTCCATGACCAGGCCTCCCGATGGATCAGGGCCTGATCAACTAGGCTGTTACTGCTGGCCGCACGCAGTCCAACGTACGAGCCACAGCCCGGCTGATCCGGCACCGACTTTAGGTATCTGTCCAGCTCTCTCTTGAAGGCAGCCAGGGGTTTATTGGCAATTCCCCTAATGCTTGATGGGAGGCTGTTGAACAGTTTTGGGCCCCGGACACTTATGGTTTTTTCCCCTTAGTGTACCAAGGGCGCCCTACTTTTTACGGGGACTTTTTTGCATCGCTGCCTAGTCTTTTATTTCGTAGGGAGTGATTTCTGTGTGCAGTTTTTGGGACCATTCCTTCCAAGATTTTCCAAGTGTGGGATTATGATATATCTCTCCCTCCTGCTTTTCCAACGAGTACAAGTCAAGTGCTTCCAAGCGTTCCAGTAGTTAAGGTGCTTGACAGAACTTTTTATGTGCAGTAAAGGATCTCTGTACACTCTCTAGATCTGCGTTTTCCACCTGCTTTGTATGGAGATGTTAATGTACGCAGTATTCCAGCCTAGAGAGAAACAAGTGATTTGAAAAGGATCTCTTTGGCTTGGCATCTCTCTTTTTGAAAGTTCTCATTATCCATCTATCATTTTTCTTTGCACGTGCGATCGTGGCACTGTTGTGATCCTTGAAAGTGAGATTCCTCAGACATTACTACTCCCAGGTCCCTTACTTTATTTTTCCGCTCTACTGTATGGCCAGAGTCTTTTAGTATACTCTGTTCTAGTTATTATCTCCTCCAGTTTTCCATAACGGAGTAGTTGGAATTTGTCCTCATTGAACATCATATTGTTTCCCGTTCCCCACTGGAAAACTTTGTTATATCTTTTGGAGGTTAACCGCATTCTCAGCAGATGACATCCTCATGCAGATCCTAGTTCATCCGCAAAGGATGATACGGTGCTGTGGTGTATATCTCTGTCTATGTCTGATTGAGGGTGAGGAATAAGATGGGGGTGGAATACTGTGCCTTGTGGAACAGAGCTCTTCACTATGGCAGCCTCCGATTTAACTCTGTTGACCACTACTCTTTGTGTTCGATTTGTTAGGAGTTGAAGATTCATTCCCACTTTCCCAGTTATTCCTTTAGCACGTATTTTATGGGGCATTACGCCATGATCGCATTTGTCAAATGCTTTTGCAAAGTCTGTGTATATTACATCTGCATTCTGATTTTCTTCCAGTGCATCCAAGGCCATATCATAGTGATCCAGTAGTTGTGGAGGCAGGGCGACCTGCCCTGAACCCATGTTGCCCTGGATTGTGCAGATTTTGGGAATCCATGTGATTTGCAATCCTGCTTATTAGCACTCTTTTCAAAGATTTTTATGTTGGGACGTCAGAGTATGGTCTACAGTTCTTTGTAATGCTTTTGTGGCATGCAAAGGGGTACGTAACCTTTATTCGGCGCATGTACACACCTCATTTACAGGTATCTCCCCCAACCCCCGAACCAGGTTGCTAAGAGTTGATGATGGGGCCCCGTCCCTTCAACTTTGTGACCAGGTTCTAGCCAATAAGAAGATGGGGTTTTTGGGAATCGCAGAGGTTATTTTGGGTACCGCTCTCCTGTCTGCCCTTGTCATTCCCATTCTAGAGCTGGTTGAAGCACGGTCTGCTATCTTGTGGCTTCTATTTCTGTTTGCTTACCGTGGAGTGCACTATACTTATCACTGTACATAGTGTACATATTGCTGTTCTAAATTGGTGAAGGATAATATAAATCTAAACTTTTTCTGCTGTGTTTATTTTGCTCCCATTACACCCGGGATAACAGGCCATTTGGATTCCTGGGTTGTAATAGCTTTGCTGCCACCTTTATGGAGTGGGGCTATATCCGTTGTTTTAAGTGACTGTGGAATTTCACCCATGTCCAAGCTCCTCCTCCATAGTGTACTTAATGAAAACAGAGTTCCACGAGTCTGGGCCCGGGGCTGTCCCTGTTCACCCATCAGTATAAAGTGGGTACCTGGGTGTTAGTGGACTGGTGTGGGTCACATCCTGGGACAAAACTGACATAATTTGCGGGAAATGCTCAGCATAACAAGGGGCTTTCTATATAGTAGTATGTCATTGATGTCAGCTATGGTCTGTATACCTTGTACATATAGAAATAAAGATATTATTATTGTTATTATTTTGTCAGACATTGTCATGGTCCAGGCCGCGGGGGCGTTGATACCCAGGATACCCTCCAGATAGGCAAGTAGATGCACCAACATCTGGGTATCTTAATGCAGGGAATTCTTCAAGGCCTGTCTACTCTATAGGCACGACCTACTTCCATTAGTGAATTTTACCACTGGTAACTCCGCCTACTACTGCTGCACCTCATCTGTCAACAGTATATAAGCTCCATCTTAGCAAATATGATGCAAGAAAGCGAATGGTTATACTCATAACCATAATTTTTAGAGAGGTGGAGGGTAAGCCAGCAGAAGTCCTCGGTCAGATGACCAAAAGCTCCAGCTGTGGGTCATCATATAACTAAAACGCGCGTCAGGAAACACTTGTCCTGTTTCCTGACGACCCTTATCTAACTGATGGACTAAACACACCGACTCCAGGTTGAGGGACTGATTACCCCAGACTCCTCCTCATCTCCCACCGTTCTCTGCACTGGACTGAAGAAGCCACTGGCTGGTGTAACGGTTCCAGAATGACGATGCTCAAATGTTGCACAAGTGACGTAAATCTCCACTGTCTACATCACTCTCAATACTCTCCTTGCAATGTCGCAAGAAGAGTATTGATAATTGATTGTGAGCCTACATCAACATCACTTATATGTTAGGCCTACCTTAAGATAAGTTATATGTTAGGCCTACTTTCATTAAGTGGTAATAAATGACTGTCGGTGAAGAGATAGATGGACGGGTGACAGGTCCAGTGCTCTACCACTGAGCTACGGGGTTTCTCTATTTCCCCCAAAAAATAGGTCCTAAATTCTAGCTTTAAAAATTCCTTTGCAATATTGCTATGAAGGTTGAATGTAGATTTGTAGAAGCAAACATTCTTTATATCATATTAAGAGTTCCAAGTGATAGTTCTGTAGACAACAGCAGCGCTGATAATCAAAGAACCATAATTTTCAGTAGCAACAGGAACGTAACACCCCACCCGCCACCGACCGAGGTTGGCCCAGCACTGAGGTTGTTATTTCATTCATAAAAATAACTCAGTGTTGCCAGTGATCAAAATTTAATATATTTTAATGAACTAGTAAAAAAATAATAATTACATACAAAATTTATAACCTACATATATTTGGTGATGTCACACAATAGACAAAATCATCAACCATAACTTTTAATTAGCTAAAAAAAAAAGAATTAGAATTGCGAAAATAAAGGAATCTGGCAACTTAAATCTTGCTGCCATATGCGAAAATTTTAAACGAATATTTCTCAGATTTTCGTCATTTTTCAGTAAGTTTTTATTACCCCTCCAGGAAGATCCCCTCTGCTCCTGATGCTGGCGAAGGGCTCTTGATCCAAAGCATTATAGCTACCCCTCTCCCTCCCCAGGTACTATAGGACCCTAGCCGGTTTAGCGCTTCTCTGTGACCTCCCCGGTGACCTGACCTTCCTAATGTTGCGTTCACTTCGAACCTTAACGTACAGGATGTTAAATATCCATATTTAAACCATTAAAATTACCATGTTGAACCCCGATATTTAAACTACCATGTTCAACCCCGATATTTAAACTACCATGTTCAACCCCGATATTTAAACTACCATGTTCAACCCCGATATTTAAACTACCATGTTCAACCCCGATATTTAAACTACCATGTTCAACCCCGATATTTAAACTACCATGTTCAACCCCGATATTTAAACTACCATGTTCAACCCGATATTTAAACTACCTGTTCAACCGATATTTTAATACCATGTTCAACCCCGATATTTAAACTACCATGTTCAACCCCGATATTTAAACTACTATGTTCAACCCCGATATTTAAACTACCATGTTCAACCCCGATATTTAAATTATGGTATGTGGTGTTATTGTTTGTTGTGTGGTGTTATAGTGTGTTGTGTGGTGTTATAGTGTGTTGTGTGGTGTTATAGTGTGTTGTGTGGTGTTATAGTATGTGTGGTGTTATAGTGTGTTGTGTGGTGTTATAGTGTGTTGTTTGTGGTGTTATAGTGTTGTGTTGTGTGGTGTTATAGTATGTTGTGTGGTGTTATAGTGTGTTGTGTGGTGTTATAGTGTGTTGTGTGGTGGTTATAGTGTGTTGTGTGGTGTTATAGGTGGTTGTGTGGTGTTATAGTGTGTTGTGTGGTGTTATAGTATGTTGGTTTTATAGTGTGTTATTTGGGGTGTTTTGTGTGTTTTGGTGTTATTGTGTTGTGTGGTGTTATAGTGTGTTGTGTGGTGTTATAGTGTGTTGTGTGGTGTTATAGTGTGTTGTGTGGTGTTATAGTATGTTGTTGTGGTGTTATAGTGTGTTGTGTGGTGTTTTAGTGTGTTGTGTGGTGTTTAGTGTGTTGTGTGGTGTTATAGTATGTTGTGTGGTGTTATAGTGTGTATGTGTGGTGTTATAGTGTGTTGTGTGGTGTTATTGTATGTTGTGTGGTGTTATAGTATGTTGTTTTGGTGTTATAGTGTGTTGTGTGGTGTTATAGTGTGTTGTGTGGGTGTTATAGTATGTTGTGTGGTGTTTATAGTGTGTTGTGTGGTGTTATAGTGTGTTGTGTTGGTGTTATAGTGTGTTGTGTGGTGTTATATATGTTGTGTGGTGTTATGTGTGTTGTGTGGTGTTATAGTGTGTTGTGTGGTGTTTATAGTGTGTTGTGTGGTGTTATAGTGTGTTGTGTGGTGTTAGTGTGTTGTGTGGTGTTATAGTGTGTTGTGTGGTGTTATAGTGTGTTGTGTGGTTTTTATAGTATGTTGTGTGGTGTTATAGTGTGTTGTGTGGTGTTATAGTATTTTTGTTTTGGTGTTATAGTGTGTTGTGTGGTGTTATAGTGTGTTGTGTGGTGTTATAGTATGTTGTGTGGTGGTTATAGTATGTTGTGTGGTGTTATAGTGTGTTGTGTGGTGTTATAGTGTGTTGTGTGGTGTTATAGTGTGTTGTGTGGTGTTTATAGTGTGTTGTGTGGTGTTATAGTGTGTTGTGTGGTGTTTTTAGTATTTGTGTGGTGTTATAGTATGTTGTGTGGTGTTATAGTGTGTTGTGTGGTGTTATAGTATGTGTGGTGTTATAGTGTGTTGTGTGGTGTTATAGTGTGTTGTGTGGTGTTATAGTGTGTTGTGTGGTGTTTATAGTATGTTGTGTGGTGTTATAGTGTGTTGTGTGGTGTTATAGTGTGTTGTGTGGTGTTATAGTATGTGTGGTGTTATAGTGTGTTGTGTGGTGTTATAGTGTGTTGTGTGGTGTTATAGTATGTGTGGTGTTATAGTGTGTTGTGTGGTGTTATTGTATGTTGTGTGGTGTTATAGTGTGTTGTGTGGTGTTATAGTGTGTTGTGTGGTGTTATAGTGTGTTGTGTGGTGTTATAGTGTGTTGTGTGGTTTTATTAGTATGTGTGGTGTTATAGTGTGTTGTGTGGTGTTATAGTGTGTTGTGTGGTGTTATAGTATGTTGGTGGTGTTATTGTGTGTTGTGTGGTGTTATAGTGTGTTGTGTGGTGTTATAGTGTGTTGTGTGGTGTTTTTTAGTATGTTGTGTGGTGTTATAGTGTGTTGTGTGGTGTTATAGTGTGTTGTGTGGTGTTATAGTGTGTTGTGTGGTGTTATAGTGTGTTGTGTGGTGTTATATTTATGTGTGGTGTTATAGTGTGTTGTGTGGTGTTATAGAGTGTTGTGTGGTGTTATAGTGTGTTGTGTGGTGTTATAGTTGTTGTGTGGTGTTTATAGTATGTTGTGTGGTGTTATAGTGTGTTGTGTGGTGTTATAGTGTGTTGTGTGGTGTTATAGTGTGTTGTGTGGTGTTTAGTGTGTTGTGTGGTGTTATTTTATTTTGTGTGGGTTATAGTATGTTGTGTGGTGTTATAGTGTGTTGTGTGGTGTTATAGTGTGTTGTGTGGTGTTATAGTGTGTTGTGTGGTGTTATAGTAGTTGTGGTGTTTAGTGTGTGTGTGGTGTTATAGTATGTTGTGTGGTGTTATAGTGTGTTGTGTGGTGTTATAGTGTGTTGTGTGGTGTTATAGTATGTTGTGTGGTGTTATAGTGTGTTGTGTGGTGTTATAGTGTGTTGTGTGGTGTTTTAGTGTGTTGTGTGGTGTTATATGGCTGTGTGGTGTTATAGTGTGTTGTGTGGTGTTATAGTGTGTTGTGTGGTGTTATAGTATGTTGTGTGGTGTTTTAGTGTGTTGTGTGGTGTTATAGTGTGTTGTGTGGTGTTATAGTGTGTTGTGTGGTGTTATATGTATGTTGTGTGGTGTTATAGTGTGTTGTGTGGTGTTATAGTGTGTTGTGTGGTTTGTTATAGTGTGTTGTGTGGTGTTATAGTGTGTTGTGTGGTGTTATTAGTATGTGTGGTGTTATAGTGTGTTGTGTGGTGTTATAGTGTGTTGTGTGGTGTTATAGTATGTTGTGTGGTGTTTTTAGTGTGTTGTGTGGTGTTATGTGTGTTGTGTGGTGTTATAGTATGTTGTGTGGTGTTATAGTGTGTTGTGTGGTGTTATAGTGTGTTTGTGTGGTGTTATAGTGTGTTGTGTGGTGTTATAGTATGTTGTGTGGTGTTATAGTGTGTTGTGTGGTGTTATAGTGTGTTGTGTGGTGTTATAGTATGTTGTGTGGTGTTATAGTGTGTTGTGTGGTGTTTTTAGTGTGTTGTGTGGTTTATATTGTGTTGTGTGGTGTTATAGTGTATTGTATGGTGTTATAGTGTGTTGTGTAGTGTTATAGTGTGTTGTGTGGTGTTATAGTGTGTTGTGTGGTGTTATAGTGTGTTGTGTGGTGTATAGTGTGTTGTGTGGTGTTTATGTGTGTGTGCTGTTATAGTGCGTTGTGTGGTGTTTTTAGTGTGTTGTGTGGTGTTACAGTGTGTTGTGTGGTGTTATAGTGTGTTGTGGTGGTGTTATAGTATGTTGTGTGGTGTTATAGTGTGTTGTGTGGTGTTATAATGTGTTGTGTGGTGTTTTTAGTGTGTTGTGTGGCGTTATAGTGTATTGTGTGGTGTTATAGTGTGTTGTGTGGTGTTATAGTGTGTTGTGTGGTGTTATGTGTGTTGTGTGGTGTTTGTTATGTTGTGTGGTGTTATAGTGTGTTGTGTGGTGTTTTAGTGTTGTGTGGTGTTATGTGTGTTGTGTGGTGTTAGTGTTGTGTGTTTATAGTTTGTGTTTTGTTATAGTGTGTTGTGTGGTGTTATAGTATGTTGTGTGGGTGTTACTGTGTGTTATGTGGTGTTATTGTGTTGTGTGGTGTTATGTGGTGTTATTGTGTTGTGTTGTATTGTGTGTGTACTGTGTGTTTTGTGGTGTTATTGTGTTGTGGTTTATTGTGTTGTGGTGTTATGTGGTGTTATTGTGTTATGGTGTTATTGTGTGGGTGGTGTTATTGTGTTATGTGGTGTTATTGTGTTATGCGGTGTTATTGTGTTATTTTGGTGTTATTGTGTTATGTGGTGTTATTGTGTTATGTGGTGTTATTGTGTTATGTGGTGTTATTGTGTTATGTGGTGTTATTGTGTTGTGGTGTTGTGTTGTGGTGTTATGTGGTGTTATTGTGTTGTGTGGGTGTTATTGTATTATGTGGTGTTATTGTGTTGTTATGTAGTGTTATTGTGTTATGTTGTGTTATTGTGTTGTGTTATGTGATGTTATTGTGTTGTGGTGTTGTGTGGTGTTATTGTGTTGTGTTACTGTGTTGTTGTGTTATGTGGTGTTATTGTGAGACGAAGCCAGACTCAGCGAAGCGAGTCAAGAACAGGGAAACAGTAGTCAGCAGGTTACTGACTCAGGAAACACCACACCTATCTCTCGTGTGCTGACGTTATCTGGCCAGGTAGCTGACGTGCTGCCTGGCCAGGTATCTGGCGTGCGACCTGGCCAGGTAGCTGTGTTACCTGACCAGGTAGCTGACGTGCTGCCTGGCCAGGAAGCTGACGTGCTGCCTGGCCAAGTATCTGACGTGCGGCCTGGCCAGGTAGCTGTGTTACCTGGCCAAGTATCTGACGTGCTGCCTGTCCAGGTAGCTGTGTTACCTGACCAGGTAGCTGACGTGCTACCTGGCCAGGTAGCTGTTACCTGACCAGGTAGCTGACGTGCTGCCTGGCCAGGTAGCTGACGTGCTGCCTGGCCAAATATCTGACGTGCGGCCTGGCCAGGTAGCTGTGTTACCTGGAGGTTACCTGGAGGTTATTCCGGGGATCAACGCCCCAGCGGCCCGGTCCACGACCAGGCCTCCCGATGGATCAGGGCCTGATCAACCAGGCTGTTACTGCTGGCCGCACGCAGTCCAACGTACAAGCCACAGCCCGGCTGATCCGGCACTGACTTTAGGTATCTATCCAGCTCTCTCTTGAAGGCAGCCAGGGGTTTATTGGCAATTCCCCTAATGCTTGATGGGAGGCTGTTAAACAGTTTTGGGCCCCGGACACTTATGGTGTTTTCCCTTAGTGTACCAATGGCACCCCTACTTTTTATTGGGGGCATTTTGCATCGCCTGCCCAGTCTTTTACTTTCATAGGGAGTGATTTCTGTGTGCAGATTTGGGACCATTCCTTCCAAGATTTTCCAAGTGTAGATTATGATATATCTCTCCTCCTGCGTTCCAACGAGTACAAGTCAAGTGCTTCCAAGCGTTCCCAGTAGTTAAGGTGCTTGACAGAACTTATATGTGCAGTAAAGGATCTCTGTACACTCTCTAGATCTGCGATTTCACCTGCTTTGTATGGAGATGTTAATGTACAGCAGTATTCCAGCCTAGAGAGAACAAGTGATTTGAAAAGGATCATCATGGGCTTGGCATCTCTCGTTTTGAAAGTTCTCATTATCCATCCTATCATTTTCTTTGCTCGTGCGATCGTGGCACTGTTGTGATCCTTGAAAGTGAGATCCTCAGACATTACTACTCCCAGGTCCCTTGCATTATTTTTCCGCTCTATTGTATGGCCAGAGTCTGTAGTATACTCTGTTCTAGTCATTATCTCCTCCAGTTTTCCATAACGGAGTAGTTGGAATTTGTCCTCATTGAACATCATATTGTTTACCGTTGCCCGGCCAAGTATCTGACGTGCTGCCTGTCCAGGTAGCTGTGTTACCTGACCAGGTAGCTGACGTGCTACCTGGCCAGGTAGCTGTGTTACCTGACCAGGTAGCTGACGTGCTACCTGGCGATGGCCAGGTTGCTAATATGATACGTGGTATCACATCAACACTGGCGGTGCCATGAGCGGCAGCACAGGACGAGCATGTCGTAATAGAAAAGGTATGTAAACCTAACTTCAAGACTTTCGTGTGTTATCTATATAGCGATAGATAGATAGATAGATATATAGAGAAGAGAGAGAGAGTAGAGATAGAGAGAGAGAGAGAGAGAGGGGAGAGAGATGAGAGGGGAAGAGAGGAGAGGAGGGAGAGAGAGAGGGGAGAGAGAGAGAGAGAGAGAGAGAGAGAGAGTACCACTTGACAATAAAGATAGTGTTGAATAAGGAGAACGAGTGCTAGAGTAAAAAGATAGTGGAGAAAATATTTTCTCTCTTCTTAGATCTAATCTTTTGTCTGTATATATGAACTTGTCTCTTTCTTAACTACAACTTTGCTTTCCCCTTGCTTTGCTATTTTCTAGATTTCGGCCTCTGCTCTTATGGCAAGCTGATACTCTCTCTTCTTCTTTATCTACTTCTCGTCTGTCTGTCTCTCTGTCTCTTCTGCTCTTCTGTGTTTCTATCTTGTTGTCTGCCTGTCTTCTGTCTGTCTGTTGTCTCTCTTCATCTCCATCTATCTATGTTTTTCTCTTCTCTCTGTCTCTGTTATCTCCCTGTCTGTTTCTCTCTATTTCTCTCTCTGTCTCTCTCTATCTCTGTTTTTCTATCCATCTCTCTCCCTCTCTAACATGGTCAGCTACTGACGTCATCTTCCCCATGTTTACGTTCGTCTAGCTGAAGTCGGATTACGGATTTTTTCCCCCTGTATTTGTTACATTAATTTACACGCCCTCAGATCGCCTCTTGTCTTTGATGAAAAACTTACATTTTTAATATTAAAAATTCTTGTTTAGCTTTTGTTTTTGGTGGAAATAAAGGAAGCGTCCTCCCTACTGGAGCTCACAATCTGTGGAAAATACTGTATATTCTCCAAAAATACAGTGTATTTTGTATGTAAATTAGTGTAATATATTGTAGGTAATAAAAATTAATTTGTAAATAAATAAAGAACTAGCGATGGGTGAGCGTCGCTGGGGAAGAGACGCCATTGTTTTGAATGGGGCAGAAGACATGCGAATGAAACGTGCATAAATTTCGTCACTCTGGAGGTTAAATTGTGGTTGAAACCTCCAAATAGGAGCAGAAATTGTTGGATTTGCAGTCCTGCATAACTTGAGCATTAAGCAGATGGACAGGACACCTTCGCAACCCCAGCTAAATCATGTCTATTTTGTGTTGAAATTCTGGCCAGTATTTTCTTCATATTTTAGGCAGGGGGGTTTGTATGATACACCGTAATCTCCAGACTAATTGGTGAGTCTTATTATTATAAATTCTCCTTCAATGTATATGTATTCACATTTTAAATTTAATATACAGTCCACATATTTATATTAATGTTTTTACCAGAATTCCTGGTGATGTATATTTCATTTGAAATTAATATATGTCCAGAGTGACTTGTGGAGAGATAGATTATCGTAGGTATCGAAGGGGGGCATCTTTTTTGCGACCTAGGTGTCCTAAAATTCCTACTTGTCTCTGTAACCTCGATAAAGAATAATTATCTTAGTTACCATTTACTGGTATGTATCTTATGAGTTACATACAGGTAAATTTAATTTTCCACACGATCCAGGGAATTGGAGTTACCCTTTCCCAGGCACTGTAAGACCCTATGATCGTTGCTGAGGAGCCATACGTACGTTATTGAAGGCCAAACGTACATTTTGAAGGCTATACGTACGTTATTGAAGGTCATACGTACGTTACTGAAGGCCTTGCGTACGTTACTGAAGGCCATACGTACTTTATTGAACGCCATATGTAAGTTATTGAAGGTCATACGTACGTCATTGAAGGCCATACGTACCTTATTGAAGGTCATACGTATCTTATTGAAGGCCATACGTACGTTACTGAAGGCCTTGCTTACGTTACTGAAGGCCATATGTACGTTATTGAACACCATATGTAAGTTATTGAAGGTCATATGTACGTTATTGAAGGCCATATGTACGTTATTGAAGGTCATATGTACGTTATTGAAGGCCATACATACGTTATTGAAGGCCATACATACGTTACTGGAGGCCATATGTACGTTATTGAAGGCCATACATACGTTACTGAAGGCCATATGTACGTTATTGAAGGTCATACGTATGTTACTGAAGGCCATATGTACTTTATTGAAGGCCATATGTACGTTATTGAAGGCCATATGTACTTTATTGAAGGCCATATGTACGTTATTGAAGGCCATATGTACGTTATTGAAGGCCATACATACGTTACTAGAGGCCATATGTACGTTATTGAAGGCCATACATACGTTACTGAAGGCCATATGTACGTTATTGAAGGCCATACATACGTTATTGAAGGCCATATGTACGTTATTGAAGGCCATACATACGTTACTGAAGGCCATATGTACGTTATTGAAGGCCTATTACAAATAACGTTGAAACTGGAGGTTTTGAAAGGCTAGTTGTACACCACACTGGGTATACACCTTCCCCTGCCTTAGTCATCATAATATTTACCTCCGCGAGGTAAACTACTCACCAGCGGTTTTCTCCGAGAGTTTACTCAAGGTAAACAGTCCCTCTTGTCACATTCTCTCTTCATGTCGTTCGCCAGGCAGGCGGATTTACCAGATTTTTTTTTTAAGCGCCGTTCGACGCATTTCTTCTGTCCAAGTGTCGATCGTCAGGAAGGCGGATTGGCCGGTGTGTTTACGACGTCGCTGGATTTCAGCGTTCGTGAGCGGTTGTGGATTAGTGTGGATTTTGAAGTGGCAAATGGATTAAGATCTTTCTGACTCTCTCTCTCTCTCTCTCTCCTCTCTCTCTCTCTCTCTCTCCCATACATCAATCAACCGTAACTCTCTGGATGACTCTGTCAGTATCCTTGGATAAGCATTCAGTGGGGATATGATCGAGGTGTATAAATGGAAAACAGGAATAAATAAAGGGGATGTAAATAGTGTGCTGAAAATTTCCAGCCAAGACAGGACTCGCAGCAATGGTTTCAAGTTGGAAAAATTCAGATTCAGCAAGGATATAGGAAAGCACTGGTTTGGTAATAGAGTTGTGGATGAGTGGAACAAACTCCCGAGTACAGTTATTCAGGCTAAAACGTTGTGGAGTTTTAAAAATAGGTTAGATAAATACATGAGTGGGTGTGGGTGGGTGTGAGTTGGACCTGACTAGCTTGTGCTGCTGGGTCTGGTGCAGTGCTCCATCCTTGAGTGGAGATGACCAGACTGGGTGGGTCATTGGGATAATCCGGGGGGTGGGTCACTGGTCTAATCCGGAGGGGGGGACATGGACCTGCTCCACATGGGTCAGTAGGCCTGTTGCAGTGTTCCTTCTTTCTTATGTTCTTATGTTCAAGCTTCGGTCCAGGCTTGCCTGTTCCACCAGGCTGTTGCTGTTAGCTGCCTGCTAGCCTCTGGACCAGGGTGGTCCAACTACGGCCCCCGTAGGCCACAAGTGGCCCACGGGTGGACCACCCTGGTCTAGACTACCTCCAGTCTGCCTAATTATATAATTGAATAATCACTTAAAAATTACTTATTACCCACTCCGCATGATGTCATGTCAGTGGCTTATCATGTCAGTGGTGTGTCGTGTCAGTGGTATGTCATGTCAGTGGTGTGCCATGTCAGTGGTGTGCCATGTCAGTGGTGTGTCATGTCAGTGGTGTGCCATGTCAGTGGTATGTCGTGTCAGTGGTATGTCATGTCAGTGGTGTGTCATGTCAGTGGTGTGTCACGTCAGTGGTGTGCCATGTCAGTGGTGTGCCATGTCAGTGGTGTGTTATGTCAGTGGTGTGTCATGTCAGTGGTGTGTCATGTCAGTGGTGTGCCATGTCAGTGGTGTGTCATGTCAGTGGTGTGTCATGTCAGTGATGTGCCATGTCAGTGGTGTGTCATGCCAGTGGTATGTCATGTCAGTGGTGTGTCATGCCAGTGGCATGTCATGTCATGTCAGTGGTGTGTGTCATGTCAGTGGTGTGTCATGTCAGTGGTGTGTCATGTCAGTGGTATGTCATGACAGTGGTGTGTGTCATGTCAGTGGTATGTCATGTCAGTGGTGTGTCATGCTAGTGGTATGTCATGTCAGTGGTGTGTGTCATGTCAGTGGTGTGTCATGTCAGTGGCGTGTAATGTCAGCGGTATGTCATGTCAGTGATATGCCCGTAGGAGTCCGTTACCTGGTGTAACATCTTAGGAATCTGACGGTGAACTCTGAGTCACTGACAGGTCAGCGACGCTGACCTATATGAGGTCATAGACCAACGTGTGCAGCACGGGCACCGCACTGAGGGCAGGGTGGCACCTGCGGGCGCCCTGAGGCAGTTACCAACACACCAGCACGGGCGCCGCACTGAGGGCAGGGTGGCACCTGCGGGCGCCCTGGGCAGTTACCAACACACCAGCACGGGCGCCGCACTGAGGGCAGGGTGGCACCTGCGGGCGCCCTGGGCAGTTACCAACACACCAGCACGGGCCCGCACTGAGGGCAGGGTGGCACCTGCGGGCGCCTGGGCAGTTACCAACACACCAGCACGGGGCCGCACTGAGGGCAGGGTGGCACCTGCGGGCGCCCTGGGCAGTTACCAACACACCAGCACGGGCACCGCACTGAGGGCAGGGTGGCACCTGCGGGTGCCCTGGGCAGTTACCAACACACCAGCACGGGCGCCGCACTGAGGGCAGGGTGGCACCTGCGGGCGCCCTGGGCAGTTACCAACACACCACACGGCGCCAGCACTGACAGGTTGGCACTGGGCGCCCTAATTACAAACACCACCGGCGCCGCAATAAGGATGAACTGCGGGTGCCCTGGCAGTTAAAATAAGACGGTCCCATATGTGAGGTGGACTGCGGCGCCCTTTTGGGCAGTACCAACACACAGCAGGGCGCCCCGGAGGGTGGATGTTTGGGCGCGGTCGTTACTAAACACAGTTTAGCGCCCACTGAGGGCAGGGTAACCTGCGGTGCCCTAAGTTCAACCCCACACCCCGCATCTGGGCACGGTGGCACTGCGGCGCCTGGGCAGTTACACACCCAGCACGGGACTCGCATGGTGAGGGTGGACGGTGACTGGGCTTACCAAACAAAGGGACCGTGGGGTCAGGGAGGCAACCGCGGGTGCCTGCAGTTACAACACCAGAGGGCCGCACTGAAGGGCAGGTGCACCTGCGGGCAGCCCTGGTCAGTTACAACACACAGCACGGGACCGCACTGAGGCAGGTGGCCACATGCGGGCGCTGGGAGTTTACAACACACCGCACGGCACGCATAGGCAGGGTTGGCAACTAGGGATGTAGCCGTGGGCAGCTTACCAAACACCAGCCAGGGCGCGCACATGAGGGCAGGTGGCACTGAGGTGCCTGGACTCTCCAACACACCAGCACGGGGCGCACTGAGCAGGTCTGGCACCTGCGGCCCTAGGGCAGTACCAACACACCAGCACGGGCACCGCACTGAGGGCAGGGTGGCACCTGCGGGTGCCCTGGGCAGTTACCAACACACCAGCACGGGCGCCGCACTGAGGGCAGGGTGGCACCTGCGGGCGCCCTGGGCAGTTACCAACACACCAGCACGGGCGCCGCACTGAGGGCAGGGTGGCACCTGCGGGCGCCCTGGGCAGTTACCAACACACCAGCACGGGCGCCGCACTGAGGGCAGGGTGGCACCTGCGGGCGCCCTGGGCAGTTACCAACACACCAGCACGGGCACCGCACTGAGGGCAGGTGGCACCTGCGGGTGCCCTGGGCAGTTACCAACACACCAGCACGGGCGCCGCACTGAGGGCAGGGTGGCACCTGCGGGCGCCCTGGGCAGTTACCAACACACCAGCACGGGCACCGCACTGAGGGCAGGGTGGCACCTGCGGGTGCCCTGGGCAGTTACCAACACACAAGCACGGGCGCCGCACTGAGGCAGGGTGGCACCTGCGGGCGCCCTGGGCAGTTACCAACACACCAGCACGGGCGCCGCACTGAGGGCAGGGTGGCACCTGCGGGCGCCCTGGGCAGTTACCAACACACCAGCACGGGCGCCGCACTGAGGGCAGGGTGGCACCTGCGGGCGCCCTGGGCAGTTACCAACACACCAGCACGGGCACCGCACTGAGGGCAGGGTGGCACCTGCGGGCGCCCTGGGCAGTTACCAACACACCAGCACGGGCGCCGCACTGAGGGCAGGGTGGCACCTGCGGGCGCCCTGGGCAGTTACCAACACACCAGCACGGGCGCCGCACTGAGGGCAGGGTGGCACCTGCGGGCGCCCTGGGCAGTTACCAACACACCAGCACGGGCGCCGCACTGAGGGCAGGGTGGCACCTGCGGGCGCCCTGGGCAGTTACCAACACACCAGCACGGGCGCCGCACTGAGGGCAGGGTGGCACCTGCGGGTGCCCTGGGCAGTTACCAACACACCAGCACGGGCGCCGCACTGAGGGCAGGGTGGCACCTGCGGGCGCCCTGGGCAGTTACCAACACACCAACTCCACAACTTACAGCTTTCACTTGTGTATTTCTCCACTAATATTACTTTAACCCACCTGCAATAATATAGATAATGATGGTAGACCTTGAAAGTAATAAGAATAATGACGT
The DNA here is from genome assembly GCF_026875155.1 of Cherax quadricarinatus. NCBI lineage: Eukaryota > Metazoa > Arthropoda > Malacostraca > Decapoda > Parastacidae > Cherax > Cherax quadricarinatus. The sequence continues at coordinate 15,690,661 of NC_069405.1, read as the reverse complement.
TATAACCATTATGTAGGTGATTCGGCCCCTTTTTTGGAGTGTTGTGGAACTTAATGACACAAGATAGTGTTGGATCCCCCGGAGACTGTGTTTGGGTCGCGGTCTTATAGCACTGTTTGTTTACATCTGGGAGGTAATACTGTTCACAAGTCTTTCCTCTCCCCCTCTCTCCACTCCTCCAGGACCTGTGTTGTGACTAGCAAGTGACTGCATGTGAGGTGTGGGACAGAGATGGGCTACAATAGAAAGGGAGTGTGTTAGTGAGGAACGAGGCAAGTAGATCAGTTATAAGGAGGGTGATCGAAATCAGGTATCACTTACTGGATGGAAGCCATGTATCAGTAACTGGATGGAAGCCAGGTATCACGTACTGAAATAGATTGCGCCAGTCAGTGTGGGTTGATGGGTTATACACAAGACACTTCAAGCATGCCAATCAGTGGGTTAATAAGGGATTAAGCCAGTCAGTAAGAACATGCCCTCCTCAACAAGCCAGTCGTAACATGCACGCCCCAGTTAGCACGATCCACCTCTCCTCTCAGACAACTACAGACTTGACAGGTTCCTGAACACTCACCCTAATGAACCAAGGCCTCTTGTTCTCCGCCTTCAAGAGGTCCACGATCTTCTCCTCATAATCCACCTTGAAGATCTTGAGAGTCATCCAGACTGCGCGGCAGGGGGCGCTGCCTTTGTAAAAGTAGAACTCAGTGCTCAACCAAGCCATGGTAGGGGCTCTCTGACGAGCTCACGAGCACCAGCAGGGAATTACGAAGGTGTAGAAGGCACTAGGAACCTTCCTGAGCAAGTGTACTTGCGTACTTGTAGACAGACGTGCGACGCTTGGTGTGCTGAGTACACCTGTTGGAGAAAGGATAACCCTGGTTAATTATAGACAATCCATAACATCCTGAGACTGCCAGGATCCTACGTCAACTATGTATCTATAATCTGTTACCCAAACGATATAGAAACCTTATCAATGTCTGTATACGTCATAACTGTTAATCTGCGCCGTCACTGTATTCGTGAAATATACGCTGGTGATTATAATATATACACATCATTATAGTCTGAAAACCGCTCATGTATGAGCAAGTCTATAAATAAACATTAGATACACAAATATACAAATAAATGTTTCAACAAACACGCTGGCGAGAAGAATAAACAAACACAACGCTGGACGTGATGTCTGGGACGGTGCTATTGGTGCACACACACACACACACACACACACACACACACACACACACACACACACACACACACACACACACACACACACACACACACACACACACACAGGCAAGGAATCATAAATTAAACAGATTATTTTTAGAATCTTATTGAAGGTCACAGATAACAATGAACCACATTTGTTCCTGGAGTCAGTCCCTGACCAGCCGGGATGTGGTTGTACGTTCAATTGCATGCTGCCAGCAGTAACAGCCTGGATGATCAGGTTCTGATCCACCGAGAGGCTTGCTCAAGGACCGGGCCGCGGGGGCGTTGACCCCTAAACATCCTCCAGGTATATTCCAAGTAGGTAGCCAGATAAATAAAAACAGGACTATCACAGCGTAAGACAACTTACTAAGAAACAATGAGAGTCTGGGAGGAACTGCTCAACAAATTTCAGTGAAATAGCAAAAAGAGGGAGAACAAATGATGGTGGCAGAGCCACCTACACACACACCGGAACATGATACTGGAGTTCTGAATTATCTTGGGTCCTGAAAGAAGGAACGGTAGACCTACGCAAGCCACAGCAAAACAAATCTTTCCCCCACCACAGCAAAACAAATCTTTCCCCCACCACAGCAAAACAAATCTTTCCCCCACCACAGCAAAACAAATCTTTCCCCCACCAGAGCGAAACAAATACGAAGAAAATTAGAGACTAATAAAAGCTCTAAGGATCAGAAGAGGAGGAGAAACAAGGGACTGAACTCTGAGAAACTAAGAGAGAAGACGACCCACACTGCAGGTCTGAGAACCTCTCACACAGACAACAAAGCCACAGACCAGATACATGTGTGCCTTTCAAACTTCAATAAGGAGAACAGAACCAGATACATTGAACACGAAGTAAGGAATGAGCAGACATGAAGTAAAGGAGCAGTGTGTGAAGCACCTTTATAAATAGAGTGAGAGGGAGAGAGGGAGATAAGAGAGAACTGGAGAGCATCAGACGAGCGATGACAGCAGTGGCTGGAGGGTGGAGATAGTTAAGGAGAGGGTGGAGATAATGTAGGAGACGGTGGTCAGCGATGACAACAGTAGCTGGAGGGTGGACATAATCAAGGAAAGAGTGGAGATAGTTTTGGAGACAGTGAAGAATGATGTAAACATGTCAAACTAGCCACACTTCCCATACAGGTTAATAAACTCCTCAAGGAACCGGACAGAACACCAACACTAAGATCTGACAAGTGTCTCCACGAACGCAAACACTTGCATTGGACAGACAGCAAGGCTCTTCACCAGGTCACTGGGACACAAGACAGGCATCAGACAGCAAGGAACCAAGGACTCCTGATGAGAGACATCCACCAGTAATTTCCCCGAGTCACCCACACGGGTTTATCGAGCACCTAGACAGGAGATTAATCCAGGAAATCAACATAGATTAAGACACAGGAATTCCTGCCTGGAAATATGGATTATTTTGAAATGGAGTGAGAAGCAGTATTAAGACCTTCCAGCGTGTGTATGAGAGCGGTATTCAGACAACATAACCTTCCAGCAGGTACTGGAGTGACTTACACAATGTATAACCTTCCAGCAGGTACTGGAGTGACTTACACAGTGTATAACCTTCCAGCAGGTACTGGAGTGACTTACACAGTGTATAATACTTCCAGCAGGTATGGAGTGACTTACACAGTGTATAACCTTCCAGCAGGTACTGGAGTGACTTACACGGTGTATAACATTCCAGCAGGTACTGGAGTGACTTACACAGTGTATAACCCTCCAGAAGGTACTGGAGTGACTTACACAGTGTATAACCCTCCAGAAGGTACTGGAGTGACTTACACAGTGTATAACCTTCCAGAAGGTACTGGAATGACTTACACAGTGTATAACCTTCCAGAAGGTACTGGAGTGACTTACACAGTGTATAACCCTCCAGAAGGTACTGGAGTGACTTACACAGTGTATAACCCTCCAGAAGGTACTGGAGTGACTTACACAGTGTATAACCTTCCAGAAGGTACTGGAGTGACTTACACAATGTATAACCTTCCAGAAGGTACTGGAGTGACTTACACAGTGTATAACCTTCCAGAAGGTACTGGAGTGACTTACACAGTGTATAACCTTCCAGAAGGTACTGGAGTGGACTTACACAGTGTATAACCTTCCAGCAGGTACTGGAGTGACTTACACAATGTATAACCTTCCAGCAGGTACTGGAGTGACTTACACAGTGTATAACATTCCAGCAGGTACTGGAGTGACTTACACAGTGTATAACCTTCCAGCAGGTACTGGAGTGACTTACACAGTGTATAACCTTCCAGCAGGTACTGGAGTGACTTACACAATGTATAACCTTCCAGCAGGTACTGGAGTGACTTACACAGTGTATAACCTTCCAGCAGGTACTGGAGTGACTTACACAATGTATAACCTTCCAGCAGGTACTGGAGTGACTTACACAGTGTATAACCTTCCAGCAGGTACTGGAGTGACTTACACAGTGTATAACCTTCCAGCAGGTACTGGAGTGACTTACACAATGTATAACCTTCCAGAAGGTACTGGAGTGACTTACACAGTGTATAACCTTCCAGAAGGTACTGGAGTGACTTACACAGTGTATAACCTTCCAGCAGGTACTGGAGTGATTTACACAATGTATAACCTTCCAGCAGGTACTGGAGTGACTTACACAGTGTATAACATTCCAGCAGGTACTGGAGTGACTTACACAGTGTATAACATTCCAGCAGGTACTGGAGTGACTTACACAGTGTATAACATTCCAGCAGGTACTGGAGGTGACTTACACAGTGTATAACATTCCAGCAGGTACTGGAGTGACTTACACAGTGTATAACATTCCAGCAGGTACTGGAGTGACTTACACAGTGTATAACCTTCCAGCAGGTACTGGAGTGACTTACACCATGTATAACCTTCCAGAAGGTACTGGAATGACTTACACAATGTATAACCTTCCAGCAGGTACTGGAGTGACTTACACAGTGTATAACCTTCCAGCAGGTACTGGAGTGACTTACACAGTGTATAACCTTCCAGAGGTACTGGAGTGACTTACACAATGTATAACCTTCCAGCAGGTACTGGAGTGACTTACACAGTGTATAACATTCCAGCAGGTACTGGAGTGACTTACACAGTGTATAACATTCCAGCAGGTACTGGAGTGACTTACACAGTGTATAACATTCCAGCAGGTACTGGAGTGACTTACACAGTGTATAATCTTCCAGCAGGTACTGGAGTGACTTACACAGTGTATAACCTTCCAGCAGGTACTGGAGTGACTTACACAATGTATAACCTTCCAGCAGGTACTGGAGTGACTTACACGGTGTATAACATTCCAGCAGGTACTGGAATGACTTACACAGTGTATAACCTTCCAGAAGGTACTGGAGTGACTTACACAGTGTATAACCCTCCAGAAGGTACTGGAGTGACTTACACAGTGTATAACCCTCCAGAAGGTACTGGAGTGACTTACACAGTGTATAACCTTCCAGAAGGTACTGGAGTGACTTACACAATGTATAACCTTCCAGAAGGTACTGGAGTGACTTACACAGTGTATAACCTTCCAGAAGGTACTGGAGTGACTTACACAGTGTATAACCTTCCAGAAGGTACTGGAGTGACTTACACAGTGTATAACCTTCCAGCAGGTACTGGAGTGACTTACACAATGTATAACCTTCCAGCAGGTACTGGAGTGACTTACACAGTGTATAACTTCCAGCAGGTACTGGAGTGACTTACACAGTGTATAACCTTCCAGCAGGTACTGGAGTGACTTACACAGTGTATAACCTTCCAGCAGGTACTGGAGTGACTTACACAATGTATAACCTTCCAGCAGGTACTGGAGTGACTTACACAGTGTATAACCTTCAGCAGGTACTGGAGTGACTTACACAGTGTATAACCTTCCAGCAGGTACTGGAGTGACTTACACAATGTATAACCTTCCAGCAGGTACTGGAGTGACTTACACAGTGTATAACATTCCAGCAGGTACTGGAGTGACTTACACAGTGTATAACATTCCAGCAGGTACTGGAGTGACTTACACAGTGTATAACATTCCAGCAGGTACTGGAGTGACTTACACAGTGTATAACCTTCCAGCAGGTACTGGAGTGACTTACACAGTGTATAACCTTCCAGCAGGTACTGGAGTGACTTACACAATGTATAACCTTCCAGCAGGTACTGGAGTGACTTACACAGTGTATAACATTCCAGAGGTACTGGGAGTGACTTACACAGTGTATAACATTCCAGAAGGTACTGGAGTGACTTACACAGTGTATAACATTCCAGCAGGTACTGGAGTGAC
>NC_069405.1:15670089-15680089 GCF_026875155.1 Cherax quadricarinatus | reverse complement strand
CTACAGCAGTGTGCCAAGGAGCACCTACAGCAGTGTGCCAAGGGCACCTACAGCAGTGTGCCAAGGAGCACCTACAGCAGTGTGCCAAGGAGCACCTACAGCAGTGTGTCTCCTAGCACAGCAGTGTGTCTCCTAGCACAACAGTGTGTCTCCTAGCACAGCAGTGTGTCTCCTAGCACCTACAGCAGTGTGCCTAGCACCTTAACTACTGGAACGCTTGGAAGCACTTGACTTGTACTCGTTGGAACGCAGGAGGAAGAGATATATCATAATCTACACTTGGAAAATCTTGGAAGGAATGGTTCCAAATCTGCACACAGAAATCACTCCCTACGAAAGTAAAAGACTGGGCAGGCGATGCAAAATGCCCCCAATTAAAAGTAGGGGCGCCATTGGTACACTAAGGGAAAACACCATAAGTGTCCGGGCCCCAAGACTGTTCAACAGCCTCCCATCAAGCATTAGGGAAATTGCTAATAAACCCCTGGCTGCCTTCAAGAGAGAGCTGGACAGATACATAAAGTCAGTGCCGGATCAGCCGGGCTGTGGCTCGTACGTTGGACTGCGTGCGGCCAGCAGTAACAGCCTAGTTGATCAGGCCCTGATCCATCGGGAGGCCTGGTCATGGACCGGGCCGCGGGGGCGTTGATCCCCGGAATAACCTCCAGGTAGCAGCGGTGTTTTCCCTAGGATACTACTACGCTACCTCCTTCAGATCTTCAGATACAATAAAGAACTGTGTTGCTTGTAGACACAACCAGAGCAGACACTGTCAGTCAGGGTTCACACATTAACCAGAGCAGACACTGTCAGTCAGGGTTCACACATTAACCAGAGCAGACACTGTCAGTCAGGGTTCACACATTAACCAGAGCAGACACTGTCAGTCAGGGTTCACACATTAACCAGAGCAGACACTGTCAGTCAGGGTTCACACATTAACCAGAGCAGACACTGTCAGTCAGGGTTCACACATTAACCAGAGCAGACACTGTCAGTCAGGGTTCACACATTAACCAGAGCAGACACTGTCAGTCAGGGTTCACACATTAACCAGAGCAGACACTGTCAGTCAGAGTTCACACATTAACCAGAGCAGACACTGTCAGTCAGGGTTCACACATTAACCAGAGCAGACACTGTCAGTCAGGTTCACACATTAACCAGATGCAGACACTGTAGTCAGGTTATCACTACACCAGCTAAACTTTCTACTGATGTCAACAATTACCATATATAGTCTAAATTATCATACATAGTCTAAATTATCATACATAGTCTAAATTATCATATATAGTCTAAATTATCATATATAGTCTAAATTAGGACAACCTAGAAAACTCACACGAAGTGACTTATTATCATTGTGGTCCTTGTATTATCATTGTGGTCCTTGTATTATCATTGTGGTCCTTGTATTATCATTGTGGTCCTTGTATTATCATTGTGGTCCTTGTATTATCATTGTGGTCCTTGTATTTCCATTGTGGTCCTTGTATTTCCATTGTGGTCCTTGTATTATCATTGTGGTCCTTGTATTTCCATTGTGGTCCTTGTATTTCCATTGTGGTCCTTGTATTATCATTGTGGTCCTTTGTATTATCATTGTGATCCTTGTATTATCATTGTGGTCCTTGTATTTCATTGTGGATCCTTGTATTATCCATTGTGGTCCTTGTATTATCATTGTGTCCTTGTATTTCATTGTGGTCCTTGTATTTCATTGTGGTCCTTGTATTTCATTGTGGTCCTTGTATTATCATTGTGGTCCTTGTATTATCATTGTGGTCCTTATTATCATTGTGGTCCTTGATTATCATTGTGGTCCTTGTATTATCATTGTGGTCCTTGTATTATCATTGTGGTCCTTGTATTATCATTGTGGTCCTTGTATTATCATTGTGGTCCTTGTATTTCCATTGTGGTCCTTGTATTATCATTGTGGTCCTTGTATTTCATGTGTCCTTATTATCGTTGTAGTCCTTGTATTTCCATTGTGGTCCTTGTATTATCATTGTGGTCCTTGTATTTCCATTGTGGTCCTTGTATTTCCATTGTGTCCTTGTATTTCCATTGTGGTCCTTGTATTTCCATTTGGTCTGTATTTCTTTGTGTCTTGTATTTCCATTGTGGTCCTTGTATTTCCATTGTGATCCTTGTATTTCCATTGTGGTCCTTGTATTTCCATTGTGGTCCTTGTATTTCCATTGTGATCTTTGTATTTCCATTGTGGTCCTTGTATTTCCATTGTGGTCCTTGTATTTCCATTGTGGTCCTTGTATTTCCATTGTGGTCCTTGTATTTCCATTGTGGTCCTTGTATTATCATTGTGGTCCTTGTATTTCCATTGTGGTCCTTGTATTTCCATTGTGGTCTTTGTATTTCATTGTGGTCCTTGTATTTTCACTGCTGTCGTTGATTAATTCCACGTAAGGTAAAGTGTACGGTAAGTATCACATAAGTATCAGTCTTAGTTCTAACTTGTTTAGTGTGTATATTACTTCGTGTGTCAACATTCTCAATTTAGGCAATTAAGACAAGACCGCCAGTCTACGGGCCTGTCTTAGGCCTCCAGCACCTCAAAAGTTTACCACCAGGAGTCTCACCATACACTGGATCCTAGGCCTCCTTCGTTTTCGTTATATGACTGCATAAACAGTTTATATAAACTGCAGTGTGGACTAGGTGATAATATGGCTGGAGATTATTTCTTTAAACATTTCCTTCTTCAGAGTCTAATAAGGAACGACCACGAAGGATGAGGCACAAAAATACTTAGGTTAGAAATGTTGGTACTTACTAGAAACTGAGTTAGGGTGAGTTTGCTGTAGTGATTATCAGAGCTCTTAGTGGGGCTGTTAGAGCTCTTAGTGGGGCTGTTAGAGCTCTAAGTGTGGCTGTTAGAACTATTAGAAGCCGAAGCTCACTGCAGCAACTGAGGAAGCTAAATCACATAGTAAATGGCAAGACCAGACAAGGTAATGTCACGCCTGTGAAAATTGTTGTGTCTATGACTTGCTAAGTGGGTGGGCAGTGGTGGCGCCACCTACACCCACCTGTTGACTAATGGCTTCATGATAATATAGTTGAGAGCATTCTTGTGTTGCCTGGCACAGTGTGTTGTGGGAACAAACGAACAACTACTACCTTCCCTCCCCCGGCGTGCAACACAGGCATGTCTATTTGTTTTGGTTATAAATAATGTCTCACGTTCCTTGTTTTTCTGTGGGTACAAGACAACAAGACCCACCCAAGAGTATGTGTGTCAAGACAATCCATAGCCTTCGTGGCAGAGTGATCAGGGGGATGTTGTTTTGACGACAGCAGTGTGATCAAGGGGCTCTTGTTCTAATGTCAGCAGTGTGATCAAGGGGCTCTTGTTCTAATGTCAGCAGTGTGATCAAGGGGCTGTTGTTCTGATGTCAGCAGTGTGATCAAGGGGCTGTTGTTCTGATGTCAGCAGTGTGATCAAAGGGCTCTTGTTCTAATGTCAGCAGTGTGATCAAGGGGCTGTTGTTCTGATGTCAGCAGTGTGATCAAGGGGCTGTTGTTCTGATGTCAGCAGTGTGATCAAAGGGCTCTTGTTCTAATGTCAGCAGTGTGATCAAGGGGCTGTTGTTCTGATGTCAGCAGTGTGATCAAGGGGCTCTTGTTCTAATGTCAGCAGTGTGATCAAGGGGCTCTTGTTCTAATGTCAGCAGTGTGATCAAGGGGCTCTTGCTCTAATGTCAGCAGTGTGATCAAGGGGCTCTTGTTCTAATGTCAGCAGTGTGATCAAGGGGCTGTTGTTCTGATGTCAGCAGTGTGATCAAGGGGCTCTTGTTCTAATGTCAGCAGTGTGATCAAGGGGCTGTTGTTCTGATGTCAGCAGTGTGATCAAGGGGCTCTTGTTCTAATGTCAGCAGTGTGATCAAGGGGCTCTTGTTCTAATGTCAGCAGTGTGATCAAGGGGCTCTTGCTCTAATGTCAGCAGTGTGATCAAGGGGCTCTTGTTCTAATGTCAGCAGTGTGATCAAAGGGCTGTTGTTCTGATGTCAGCAGTGTGATCAAGGGGCTCTTGTTCTAATGTCAGCAGTGTGATCAAGGGGCTGTTGTTCTGATGTCAGCAGTGGGGATCAAGGGGCTCTTGTTCTAATGTCAGCAGTGTGATCAAGGGGCTCTTGTTCTAATGTCAGCAGTGTGATCAAGGGGCTCTTGCTCTAATGTCAGCAGTATGATCAAGGGGCTCTTGTTCTAATGTCAGCAGTGTGATCAAGGGGCTGTTGTTCTAATGTCAGTAGTGTGATCAAGGGGCTCTTGCTCTAATGTCAGCAGTGTGATCAAGGGGCTGTTGTTCTAATGTCAGCAGTGTGATCAAGGGACTCTTGTTCTAATGTCAGCAGTGTGATCAAGGGGCTGTTGTTCTGATGACAGCAGTGTGATCAAAGGGCTGTTGTTCTGATGACAGCAGTGTGATCAAGGGGCTGTTGTTCTGATGACAGCAGTGTGATCAAGGGGCTGTTGTTCTAATGTCAGCAGTGTGATCAAGGGGCTGTTGTTCTGATGACAGCAGTGTGATCAAGGGGCTGTTGTTCTGATGTCAGTAGTGTGATCAAGCGGCTGTTGTTCTGATGTCAGTAGTGTGATCAAGGGGCTGTTGTTCTGATGTCAGTAGTGTGATCAAGGGGCTGTTGCTCTCATGACAGCAGTGTGATCAAGGGGCTGTTGTTCCGATGACAGCAGTGTGATCAAGGGGCTCTTGTTCTGATGTCAGTAGTGTGATCAAGGGGCTGTTGTTCTGATGTCAGTAGTAGGATCAAGGGGCTGTTGTTCTGATGTCAGTAGTGTGATCAAGGGGCTGTTGCTCTGATGACAGCAGTGTGATCAAGGGGCTGTTGTTCTGATGACAGCAGTGTGATCAAGGGGCTCTTGTTCTGATGTCAGTAGTGTCATCAAAGGGCTGTTGTTTTGATTGCGGTAAAGGGTACTTGATGTAAGGAAGAGGAGCCGGGCAACAATTCCACAGCCAACCCCGTATGACCCCAACGGGTTTAGTGTGCTCACCTCTCCCCCCTCTCCCACGCCTAGAAACCCATTCCCACCCCTTCCTTCCCCTCCCCCACTCCACCTACAAGGCACCTTTATCACCGTTGTTCTTGTACCTGTCTGAACAAAGGTACCGCCAGAGTAGGTGCAATGATATGGGTACCTCCCCGTGTACCTCTGGTGATGTACCTCCCCTTGTACCTCTGTTGATGTACCTCCCCGTGTACCTCTGGTGATGTACCTCCACGTGCACCTCTGGTGATGTACCTCCCCGTGTACCTCTGGTGATGTACCTCCCCGTGTACCTCTGGTGATGTACTCCCCCGTGTACCTCTGGTGATGTACCTCCCCGTGTACCTCTGGTGATGTACCTCCCCGTGTACCTCTGGTGATGTACCTCCCCGTGTACCTCTGGTGATGTACCTCCCCGTGTACCTCTGGTGATGTACCTCCCCGTGTACCTCTGGTGATGTACCTCCACGTGCACCTCTGGTGATGTACCTCCCCGTGTACCTCTGGTGATGTACCTCCCAGTGTACCTCTGGTGATGTACCTCCTCGTGTACCTCTGGTGATGTACCTACCCGTGTACCTCTGTTGATGTACCTCCACGTGTACTTCTGGTGATGTACCTCCCCGTGTACCTCTGGTGATGTACCTCCCCGTGTACCTCTGGTGATGTACCACACCGTGTACCTCTGGTGAGGTACCACACCGTGTACCTCTGATGTACCACACCGTGTGCCTCTGGTGATGTACCACACCGTGTACCTCTGGTGAGGTACCACACCGTGTACCTCTGATGTACCACACCGTGTACCTCTAGTGAGGTACCACACCGTGCACCTCTGATGTACCACATCGTGTACCTCTGATGTACCACATCGTGTACCTCTGATGTACCACATCCTGTACCTCTGATGTACCACATCGTGTACCTCTGATGTACCACATCCTGTACCTCTGATGTACCACATCGTGTACCTCTGATGTACCACATCCTGTACCTCTGATGTACCACATCGTGTACCTCTCATGTACCACATCATGCACCTCTGGTGAGGTACCACACCGTGTACCTCTGGTGAGGTACCACACCGTGTACCTCTGGTGATCAATCCTTCAAGAATCCCTCAAAAATCCTTCAAGAATCCCACAAGAATCCCTCAAGAATCCTTCAAGAATCCTTTAGGAATCCCACAAGAATCCTTCAGGAATCCTTCAAGAATCCTTCAAGAATTCCATAAGAATCCTTCAAGAATCATTCAAGAATCAGTCAAGAATCCTTCAAGAATCCTTCAGGAATCCTTCAAGAATCCCACAAGAATCCCTCAAAAAGCCTTCAATAATCACTCAAGAATCCTTCAAGGACAACTCAAGAATCCCTCAAGAATCAATCAAGAATCCTTCAATAATCACTCAAGAATCCTTCAAGGACAACTCAAGAATCACTCAAGAATCCTTCAAGAATCACTCAAGAATCCTTCAATAATCACTCAAGAATCCTTCAATAATCACTCAAGAATCCTTCAAGGACAACTCAAGAATCCTTCAAGGACAACTCAAGAATCACTCAAGAATCCTTCAAGAATCACTCAAGAATCCTTCAAGAATCAATCAAGAATCTTTCAAGAATCCCACAAGAATCCCTCAAGAATCCTTCAAGAATCCCTCAAGAATCCTTCAAGAATCCCACAAGAATCCCTCAAGAATCCTTCAAGAATCCCTCAAGAATCCTTCAAGAATCCCACAAGAATCCCTCAAGAATCCCTCAAGAATCCTTCAAGAATCCTTCAAGAATCCTTCAAGAATCCCACAAGAATCCCTCAAGAATCCTTCAAAAATCTTTCAAGAATCCTTCAAGAATCCCACAAGAATCCCTCAAGAATCCCTCAAGAATCCTTCAAGAATCCTTCAAGAATCCTTCAAGAATCCCACAAGAATCCCTCAAGTATCCTTCAAGAATCCCTCAAGAATCCTTCAAGAATCCTTCAAGAATCCCACAAGAATCCTTCAAGAATCCCTCAAGAATCCTTTAAGAATCCTTCAAGAATCACTCAAGAGTCCTTCAAGAATCCCACAAGAATCCCTCAAGTATCCTTCAAGAATCCCACGAGAATCCCTCAAGAATCCTTCAAGAATCCTTCAAGAATCCCACAAGAATCCTTCAAGAATCCTTCAAGAATCCCACAAGAATCCTTCAAGAGTCCTTCAAGAATCCCACAAGAATCCTTCAAGAGTCCTTCAAGAATCCTTCAAGAATCCTCCAAGAATCACCTTGCCAGTAGTCAATGATGTGTTTGGCTAATAATAATAATAACTCGCCTCTGCACCTACTGTATACAAGCTCCTCTCTATTTCCGGGTTGTATTGTGTGGCTGTAAACACCAGAGAGAGAGAGAGGGAAGAGAGAGAGAGAGAGAGAGAGAGAGAGAGAGAGAGAGGAGAAGAGAGAGAGAGGAGAGAGAGAGAGAGAGAGAGAGAGAGAGAGAGAGGAGAGAGAGAGAGAGAGAGAGAGAGAGAGAGGAGAGAGAGAGAGAGAGAGAGAGAGAGAGAGAGAGAGAGAGAGAGAGCCCATCAGAGCTCTATGTCCTACTACATTCAGATTACAGGCACTACAGGCCCACTGATTGGGTAGAAATGATAGGTATTTGGTTAGAGAATGCTTCTGATTGGGTGGGGATTGGTAGCATTGCACAGATGTGATTGGTTGAAACTCGGATTGAATGCACCTAATTACAACCCTGATGATTTCATAGCAACTCGTACCAGCTTAGCTCAAAGCGTCTTTAGAAGAATCCGTTAAACACTTCATAAATCAACAGCAGAATTGACAAGAGTCGCAAACACTAGAGCAAAACTGTCCAAAATTACAGTAGGTTCGAGAGTTATGCTGATTAACTTTAACAAAACGTCTGCAATGCCTAAGCTTGATCAAAAGTTTGTTGGTCCTTATCGAGTAGTTGAACATATCACTGGTAATAAGTATAAGGTGAGAGAAATTAGTACTGGTCAGTATAAAGAATCACATTTAGATCACATGAAGTTAGTATGTGATGACAATGATGTTCCAACTCAGACTAATGTGACAGACTCTGACAATCCTCCTGATCCTGTACTCTCTACCTCTGATACTCAGTCAGATGATCAACCTGAATGTCGTTATTCCCAATGTACACGACAGGTATTGAGAAATCCACAAGTATCATTTGTAACTACCAATTCAGATCTGCCTCAAATATAGCATGAGTTAGCCAGTGCAACAGAGTTTGATCCTCTCAGAGATGACACCCATTCTGCATATGTCAATCTCACCCAAGCAGAGTTGGGGTTAAATGTAAATAACCTGTATAGATGAATAATTACAGTATCAACTTATTAATATTCAAGAATTTTTTTTTGTGTTCATATTCTCTCTGAATTCTGAGATTTAACAGTCTAGATTTGAGTGCACCAAGTCTGCCTTTTCTGTTAAACATTTCTTTCTTTGTACATATTCTTCCTCAGAATCCGTAGATCACATGAATACAGATCGATAGATCAAATTTTTTTTTATCACTTCTGTTGTGTAATCCCAATGTTGAGTCTCACTCTATGAGTTGTGGTCTAATATACCTTATAATGCATTACAGTAAGTTCCGTAAGCTTCCATTCCAATATTCTCCTTATGTATGTTATAATGTTCAATTGTTGGGTACTTTGACATTGTATAGAATCAGCCCAAGCCATAAGCCTATCGTCTCTAGTTTGTATTAGCTATATGGTGGGACGACATATGTTAGCATCGCCGAGTTCTCAGTAGTATCAGTTCCTAGTAACCAGTTGCCAGTAACCAGTTACCAGTAGTATGACTCACTACCAACCGTCTGTGCGAATCACTTGTTATTCACTGTTCAGCTGACCTAGCATGTTCTGAATGCCACTACCCTCCGAAGCACTCAGCAAGCCAGTTGAAGTAGAGACGTTAAGAAAGATGGCAGGTCAGTCTTGTTGCTCCCCCTATATTCCACCCAATATACTAGAACATCCAACGTGAGTGTTATTACCCAATCCATGTTATCGAACCCCCACATGACAGCATTGCATAGATGTAATTGGTTGAATGCACCTGAGTGGCAGCCTGTATGTCTGTATGACAGATATACACGCAGAGATGTACAAACACAGGTGCACACATACATAGGTGAACACGTGAGCACAGGTGAGCACATACGCATAGGTGCACGCACACATTAAACTACAGACCAGTGTCACTGACATGCATAGTATGCAAAATCATGGAGATGATTATCAGGAGAAGAGTGGTGGAACACCTAGAAAGGAACGATCTCATCAACAGCAGCCAACATGGTTTCAGGGACGGGAAATCCTGTGTCACAAACCTACTGGAGTTCTATGACATGGTGACAGCAGTAAGACAAGAGAGAGAGGGGTGGGTGGATTGCATTTTCTTGGACTGCAAGAAGGCGTTTGACACAGTTCCACACAAGAGATTGGTGCAAAAACTGGAGGACCAAGCAGGGATAACAGGGAAGGCACTACAATGGATCAGGGAATACTTGTCAGGAAAGACAGCAGCGAGTCACGGTACGTGGCGAGGTGTCAGAGTGGGCACCTGTGACCAGCGGGGTCCCGCAGGGGTCAGTCCTAGGACCAGTGCTGTTTCTGGTATTTGTGAACGACATGACGGAAGGAAATAGACTCTGAGGTGTCCCTGTTTGCAGATGACGTGAAGTTGATGAGAAGAATTCACTCGATCGAAGACCAGGCAGAACTACAAAGGGATCTGGACAGGCTGCAGACCTGGTCCAGCAATTGGCTCCTGGAGTTCAATCCCACCAAATGCAAAGTCATGAAGATTGGGGAAGGGCAAAGAAGGCCGCAGACGGAGTACAGTCTAGGGGGCCAGAGACTACAAACCTCACTCAAGGAAAAAGATCTTGGGGTGAGTATAACACCAGGCACATCTCCTGAAG
>NC_069405.1:15657589-15662589 GCF_026875155.1 Cherax quadricarinatus | reverse complement strand
TCAGGCAAGCTCCCTTTTTCGATAGAGGTAATGAATATTGTTGTTAGGGGTACACATAGCGCCCTCTGCCCCTCTCCCTGTGTGTGTGGTGTGTGTGTGTGTGTGTGTGTGGTGTGTGTGTAGTGTTTGTGTGTGTGTGGTGTGTTGTGGTGTTTGTGTGGTGTGTGTGCGTTTGTGGTGTGAGTGTGTGTGTGTGTGTGAGTGTTGTGTGTGTGTGTGTGTGTGTGTGTGTGTGTGTGTGTGTGTGTGTGTGTGTGTGGTTGTGTGTGAGCGTTTTGTGGTATGTGTGGTGTGTGTGTGTTTGTGGTGTGTGTGTGTGTGTTGTGGTGTGGAGCGTGTGTGTGTGTGTGTGTGCGTTTGTGGTGTGTGTGTGTGGTCTTTGTGGTATGGTTGTGTGGTGTGTTGTGTGTGTGTTGTGTGGTGTGTGTTGGTGTGTGTGTGTGTGTATGTGTTGTGTGTGTGTGTTGTTGGTGTGGTGCCGTGTGTGGTGTGTGGGTGTGTGTGTGAGTGCGTGTGTGTGGTGTGTTGTGTGTGTGTGTTTGTGTTGTGTGTGTGGTGTGTGTGTGTGTGTGTGTGTGTGTGTGTGGTGTGTGTGAGTGTGGTGGTGTGTTGTGTGTTTGTGTGTGTGTGTGTTGGTGTTGTGGTGTGTGTGTGTGTGTGTGTGTGTATGTGTGTGGTGTGTGGTGTGTGTGTTTGGTTGAGTGGTGTGTGTGTGGTTTGTTGTTGTGTGTAGTTTGTGTGTGTGTTTGACCTCCAGTTCCTTCACACTATTGAAGGCCTGACAAGGCATCATGGCTTCATTCCGTTATGCATTTGGACCCATTATCGCCTCTACGGGAGCGTGACGGATAGCATTATCATGGGGGGGGGAGTGGGGCTTTAGGGTGAGTGGGGGGGATGTGAGGGGGGAAGGGTGTAAAAGGGTGGGGAGGATGCGAGGTGGGGAAGGGTTAAAAATGGGGGGGAGGATGTGGGGGAGGAAAGGGTGGGGAGGGATGTGGGGGGGGGAAAGGGTGGAAAAAAGGGGTGGGGGGGTGTGGGGGGGGAAAGGGGTGGGGGGATGGAGGGGGGAAAAAGGGGGGGAAGAAAGGGGGGGAGGGTGGGAGGGAAGGGTGGAAGAAAGGATGGGGAGGATGTGAGGGGGGAAAGGGGGGAAGAAAGGGTGGGGGAAATGGGGAGATAAAAGGGGGGAGGGGGAATATGGGAGAGGGAACACCAAGGGGGACAGATATGGAAAATAAAGGGAAAAAAAAAGGGGGGAGAGGGGGGAAAAAGGAGGGGGAGATGAGGGGAAGGAAGGATTGGAAAAGGGGGAGAAAAAGAGATGGGGAAAAAGGGGAGAGAAGGAATGGAGAAAAAGGGGAGAAAAGGAGGGGGAGAGAAGGGGGGGAGAGGAGGGGGAGAGAGGAGGTTGAAGGTAAATTACATCATTACAAAGCCCAACTGTGATAAAGAGAGTGAGGGGAAGAGAGGGGGGGGAGTGAGAAGAGGGGGAAAACGGAGAGTAAAGAAAAGGTCAAGGTCAACTTTCTCCGGTTTAAAAAAGGGTTTATCATTTTTTGTTTTTATTACCGTGTTTTAGGAAGAAAAAAGGAGGGAAGGGAAAAAGGGAGGGAGAGGAAGAAGAGGAGGAAGAAGAGGGAGAGGAGGAAGAAGAGGGAGAGGGAAGATTTAAGGTGAACATGACACCTCTCACTTCTACCAGGCTAAGGCCTGGGTGAGCGATGGATCATCATTCATTTATGAGGCGTGCCATCATGGGACTCACCTCTTTATATAACTCTGAGTGCTGCCGCTTAAATAACTCTTTCACAAGTGCCACTTTAACTTTCTTAAGTGCACCTCGGGTATTTGGTCCTCCCGTCTGGCAGGGAGGGAAGTTCCTACACTGTATGTATTGGGTACTGTGACAGGTGTTGTTGAGGTACTGTGACAGGTGTTGTTGAGGTACTGTGACAGGTGTTAAGGTACTGTGACAGGCGTTATTGAGATACTGTGACAGGTGTTAAGTTACTGTGACAGGTGTTGCTGAGGTACTGTGACAGGTGTTAATCAGGTACTATGACAGATGTTGCTAATGCACTGTGACAGGTGTTGCTAAGGGTCAATGGGGGGGGGGAACTGAGAGGAAGCTGGACCTGCCCAGCATGGGCCAGTAGGCCTGCTGCAGTGCTCCTCTCTTACGTTCTCATGGGAGATGATTCCAGCCTCCTGCATCTCTGAGTGTCGTCTGGCATCTCTGAGTGGTTGAGTGGCTATGGGATGAGTGGGTGAACTGGAACGCGTGTTTGGAGGTGTCTGGACGTGTCCCGCTCGCGTATATCTTGTTGCAGTCGTTGTAAGGGATTGCAACTGTGTACTCAGGTGGTCTTGTCTTGTAGGTGGAGAGAGAGAGAGAGAGAGAGAGAGGAGAAGAGAGAGAGAGAGAGAGAGAGAGAGAGAGAGAGAGAGAGAGAGAGAGAGAGAGAGAGAGAGAGAGCAGTTCCAAAGGGACACCTTCATTAGACATATCACTTACAACTGGTTCTAAGACATGTAAGTCCTTCCCCCTCCCTCTCTCCACCTCCCCTATTCCCCTCCCCTATTCCCCCCCATCCCCCCTTCCCCTTCTCTTGTGTTGTGGTAGGCAGACTCTTGAAGGGAGAGGAGGGGAAGGAGCTCTTGATCCAGGGGAATGGGGACTATCCTCGTACCTTGGATCAAACCTGATTGTCTTTCCAATTTCCCCCCTCCCCCATAGAGAGAGAGAGAGAGAGAGAGAGAGAGAGAGAGAGAGAGAGAGAGAGAGAGAGAGAGAGAGAGAGAGAGAGAGAGAGAGAGAGAGATTAATTAAGAGGCTGTCCTCTCGTCTCCACACCTGTCACACATACATCATTCTTGCATATGTGGAGAGTGAGTCAACACACACACACACACACACACACACACACACACACACACACACACACACACACACACACACACACACACACACACAACATTCAGAATTAGTGTACGAGTGTGGAAGGAGAGACCACAGTCAGGTTGATCAGGTCTCAGACCAGACCGAAGGTAGGCACAGACAGACAGACAGACAGGTAGACAGACGTAAACAGGCAGACAGGTAGATACATATACAGACAAGTAGAGGTAGACACACAGGTAGACAATGAGGTACACAGAGGTTGACAGTGAGGTAGACAGTGAGGTAGACAGTGAGGTAGACAGACAGGTAGGCAGTGAGGTAGACAGTGAGGTAGACAGTGAGGTAGACAGTGAGGTAGACAGACAGGTAGGCAGTGAGGTAGACAGACAGGTAGGCAGTGAGGTAGACAGTGAGGTAGACAGTGAGGTAGGCAGTGAGGTAGACAGACAGGTAGGCAGTGAGGTAGACAGACAGGTAGGCAGTGAGGTAGACAGTGAGGTAGACAGTGAGGTAGACAGACAGGTAGGCAGTGAGGTAGACAGACAGGTAGGTAGTGAGGTAGACAGACAGGTAGACAGTGAGGTAGACAGTGAGGTAGACAGTGAGGTAGACAGACAGGTAGACAGTGAGGTAGACAGTGAGGTAGACAGTGAGGTAGACAGACAGGTAGGCAGTGAGGTAGACAGACAGGTAGACAGTGAGGTAGACAGTGAGGTAGACAGTGAGGTAGACAGTGAGGTAGACAGTGAGGTAGACAGTGAGGTAGACAGTGAGGTAGACAGTGAGGTAGACAGACAGGTAGACAGTGAGGTAGACAGTGAGGTAGACAGTGAGGTAGACAGTGAGGTAGACAGACAGGTAGACAGTGAGGTAGACAGTGAGGTAGACAGTGAGGTAGACAGACAGGTAGACAGTGAGGTAGACAGTGAGGTAGACAGACAGGTAGGCAGTGAGGTAGACAGACAGGTAGGCAGTGAGGTAGACAGACAGGTAGGCAGTGAGGTAGACAGTGAGGTAGACAGTGAGGTAGACAGACAGGTAGACAGTGAGGTAGACAGTGAGGTAGACAGTGAGGTAGACAGACAGGTAGACAGTGAGGTAGACAGTGAGGTAGACAGACAGGTAGGCAGTGAGGTAGACAGTGAGGTAGACAGTGAGGTAGACAGACAGGTAGGCAGTGAGGTAGACAGTGAGGTAGACAGTGAGGTAGACAGTGAGGTAGACAGTGAGGTAGACAGACAGGTAGACAGTGAGGTAGACAGACAGGTAGGCAGTGAGGTAGGCAGTGAGGTAGACAGTGAGGTAGGCAGTGAGGTAGACAGTGAGGTAGACAGACAGGTAGACAGTGAGGTAGACAGACAGGTAGGCAGTGAGGTAGACAGTGAGGTAGACAGTGAGGTAGACAGACAGGTAGGCAGTGAGGTAGACAGACAGGTAGGCAGTGAGGTAGACAGACAGGTAGGCAGTGAGGTAGACAGTGAGGTAGACAGTGAGGTAGACAGACAGGTAGGCAGTGAGGTAGACAGACAGGTAGACAGTGAGGTAGACAGACAGGTAGGCAGTGAGGTAGACAGTGAGGTAGACAGTGAGGTAGACAGTGAGGTAGACAGACAGGTAGGCAGTGAGGTAGACAGACAGGTAGACAGTGAGGTAGGCAGTGAGGTAGACAGTGAGGTAGACAGACAGGTAGACAGTGAGGTAGACAGACAGGTAGACAGTGAGGTAGACAGTGAGGTAGACAGTGAGGTAGGCAGTGAGGTAGACAGACAGGTAGACAGTGAGGTAGACAGTGAGGTAGACAGTGAGGTAGACAGACAGGTAGGCAGTGAGGTAGACAGACAGGTAGACAGTGAGGTAGGCAGTGAGGTAGACAGTGAGGTAGACAGACAGGTAGACAGTGAGGTAGACAGACAGGTAGACAGTGAGGTAGACAGTGAGGTAGACAGTGAGGTAGGCAGTGAGGTAGACAGACAGGTAGACAGTGAGGTAGACAGACAGGTAGACAGTGAGGTAGACAGACAGGTAGACAGACAGGTAGGCAGTGAGGTAGACAGACAGGTAGACAGTGAGGTAGACAGTGAGGTAGACAGTGAGG
>NC_069405.1:15645089-15652589 GCF_026875155.1 Cherax quadricarinatus | reverse complement strand
TGTGAATGAGAGGGAGATAAGAACCAGACACTATTACTAGCTTCCGTTTTTTTTCTCTCTCTCTCATTTTAGTAAGTAAGTTTATTCAGGTATATACACATGCAGTTACATAGATTATCATATATAACAGCATATGTGTAAAGAACCTGAGATAACCCATAAAAGTCAGACAGAGTGACTTTTTTGGGTTATCCTAGGTTATCTACACATCACTGTCAGTACTAACCACAACTACTAACATCACCACCAACATCAACCACAACCCTGGGTATCACTGTACCTAGTCTTCCACTGCTGTATACCACTATCCACTGTTTAACTTCCTAAGAGTACATTAACTTACAGAGTGCAGTGTACAGAAGGAAGACTACCGGTCTCAGGTTACAGCCGTTAACCATAATGTTCCAACTGCATTACAATGGTACCGTGCCCATGGATACCACTGTACCTGGTCTCCCACTGCTCTGTACATAAAGTCTGGGTACCACTGTACCTGGTCTCCTATTGCTGTGTACCACCATACACTGTTTAACTTCCAAAGAGAACAGTAACTTCCAGAGTGCAGGCTAACAGAAGTCTATGACCGGTCTCAAGTTACAACCGTTGATCATGATCTTCCTACTCCAATACATCGGTACGGTACCCATGGGTACGTCTGTTCCTTGCCTCCTACTGCTCTGTACGTCAACTTTGGGTCCCACTACCTGGTTTCCCACTGCTCTGTACCACCATTCACTATGTAACTTCCAAAGCGAACAGTAACTCCCTGAGTGCACTGTACAGAAGCCTATGACCGGTCTCCAGTCAAGGCCGTTGAGAATAATATTCACTGGTCCAAGTCAGGGCGAAACGTCGTCAGAAGCTCCAATCTCCTATGTGCGGGTTATTTGCGTATTGTTCCAGTCATGGTATTGTGCCTTGTTCTACATAATGTTTCCACTACACTACAATGGTGTAGACACTACGTCTGTCCCCAGCCCATGTCTACAGCGTTCTTATCTACGATAATATAGAAGGATGGTATGCGATACCTCTCCACAAACACTGTCTCCTGTGTTATATTCAGCTGAATTCGACTAAAGAAGCCTGCTGCGAAGACGATAGGTTTCAGCAATAAAGATAACAGTGTTGTACATGCACACTGTACATCGGTGAAGGACATGAAGAGAGGATACAGTGTTGTTACAGTTTTCACTGCGTCCAGTGTCTCTGGACACACCGAGGAGTCCGGGACAGCTGGACCTTCAACTAGACAGTGGTGCCTTCAAGTCCCACATTCGTCACTGCTTTCCCTTGAACCACCACCTCAGACATCACCACTGACGCCCACACCATCATCATCACTATTATTATTCTCATTATAATAATTCTGCCCTGGTTATAAAGATTACTATGTCATTGTTTATGTTAGAGATGTCGCCATGGTGACGTGTGGGAGATGCCAAGATGCTCTTGCGTGAGTGATGAGTGTGTGAGTGTGTGTGTGTGTGTGTGTGTGTGTGTGTGTGTGTGTGTGTGTGTGTGTGTGTGTATGTGTATGTGTGTGTATGTGTGAGTGTGTGTGTGTGTGTGTGTGTGTGAGTGTGTGTGTGTGTGTGTGTGTGTGTGTGTGTGTGTGTGTGTGTGTGTGTGTGTGTGTGTGTGTGTGTGTGTGTGTATGTGTGAGTGTGTGTGTGTGTGTGTGTGTGTATGTGTGAGTGTATGAGTGTGTGTGTGTGTGTGTGTGTGTGTGTGTGTGTGTGTGTGTGTGTGTGTGTGTGTGTGTGTGTGTGTGTGTGTGTGTGTGTGTGTGTGTGTGTGTGTGTGTGAGTGTACTCACCTAGTTGTACTCAGCTAGTAGAGGTTGCAGGGGTCGAGTCCAAGCTCCTGGCCCCGCCTCTTCACTGGTCGCTACTAGGTCACTCTCCCTGAACCATGAGCTTTATCGTACCTCTGCTTAAAGCTATGTATGGATCCTGCCTCCACTACATCGCTTCCCAAACTATTCCACTTCCTGACTACTCTGTGGCTGAAGAAATACTTCCTAACATCCCTTTGATTCACCTGTGTCTTCAGCTTCCAACTGTGTCCCCTTGTTGCTGTGTCCAGTCTCTGGAACATCCTGTCTTTGTCCACCTTGTCAATTCCTCTCAATATTTTGTAAGTCATTATCATGTCCCCCCTGTCTCTCCTGTCCTCCAGTGTCGTCAGGTTGATTTCCCTTAACCTCTCCTCATAGGACATACCTCTTAACTCTGGGACTAGTCTTGTTGCAAACCTTTGCACTTTCTCTAGTTTCTTTACGTGATTGGCTAGGTGTGGGTTCCAAACTGGTGCCGCATACTCCAATATGGGTCTAACGTATACGGTGTACAGGGTCCTGAACGATTCCTTATTAAGATGTCGGAATGCTGTTCTGAGGTTTGCCAGGCGCCCATATGCTGCAGCAGTTATTTGGTTGATGTGAGCTTCAGGAGATGTGCCTGGTGTTATACTCACCCCAAGATCTTTTTCCTTGAGTGATGTTTGTAGTCTCTGGCCCCCTAGACTGTACTCCGTCTGCGGCCTTCTTTGCCCTTCCACAATCCTCATGACTTTGCACTTGGTGGGATTGAACTCCAGGAGCCATTTGCTGGACCAGGTCTGCAGCCTGTCCAGATCCCTTTGTATTTCTGCCTGGTCTTCGATCGAATGAACTCTTCTCATCAACTTACGTCATCTGCAAACAGGGACACCTCGGAGTTTATTCCTTCCGTCATGTCGTTCACAAATACCAGAAACAGCACTGGTCCTAGGACTGACCCCTGTGGGACCCCGCTGGTCACAGGTGCCCACTCTGACACCTCGCCACGTACCATGACTCGCGGCTGTCTTCCTGACAAGTATTCCCTGATCCATTGCATTGCCCTCCCTGTTATCCCTGCTTGGTCCTCCAGTTTTTGCACTAATCTCTTGTGTGGTACTGTGTCAAACGCCTTCTTGAAGTCCAAGAAAATGCAATCCACCCACCCCTCTCTCTCTTGTCTTACTGCTGTCAACATGTCATAGAACTCCAGTAGGTTTGTGACACAGGATTTCCCGTCTCTGAAACCATGTTGTCTGCTGGTGATGAGATCGTTCCTTTCTAGATGTTCCACCATTCTTCTCCTGACAATCTTTTCCATGATTTTGCATGCTATACATGTCAGTGACACTGGTCTGTAGTTTAGTGCTTCATGTCTGTCTCCTTTTTTAAAGATTGGGACCACATTTGCTGTCTTCCATGCCTCAGGCAATCTCCCTGTTTCGATAGAAGTATTGAATATTGTTGTTAGGGGTACACATAGCGCCTCTGCTCCCTCTCTCAAGACCCATGGAGAGATGTTATCTGGCCCCATTGCCTTTGAGGTATCTAGCTCACTCAGAAGCCTCTTCACTTCTTCCTCGGTTGTGTGTACTGTGTCCAGCACTTGGTGGTGTGCCACACCTCTCCGTCTTTCTGGAGCCCCTTCTGTCTCCTCTGTGAACACTTCTTTGAATCTCTTGTTGAGTTCCTCACATACTTCACGGTCATTTCTTGTTGTCTCTCCTCCTTCCTTCTTTAGCCTGATTACCTGGTCCTTGATGGTTGTTTTCTTCCTGATGTGGCTGTATAACAGCTTTGGGTCAGATTTGGCTTTTGCTGCTATGTCGTTTTCATATTGACGTTGGGCCTCCCTTCTTATCCGTGCATATTCGTTTCTGGCTCTACGACTGCTCTCCTTATTCTCCTGGGTCCTTTGCCTTCTATATTTCTTCCATTCCCTAGCACACTTGGTTTTTGCCTCCCTGCACCTTTGGTTAAACCATGGGCTCATCCTGGCTTTTTCATTATTCCTGTTACCCTTGGGTACAAACCTCTCCTCAGCCTCCTTGCATTTTGTTGCTACATATTCCATCATCTCATTAACTGGTTTCCCTGCCAGTTCTCTGTCCCACTGAACCCCGTTCAGGAAGTTCCTCATTCCTGTGTAGTCCCCTTTCATGTAGTTTGGCTTCATTCGTCCTGGCCTTCCTGCTTCTCCCTCCACTTGTAGCTCTATGGGGAATTCGAAGCTTAGAGCCACATGGTCACTGGCCCCAAGGGATCTTTCATATGTGATGTCCTCGATATCTGCACTACTCAAGGTGAATACTAAGTCCAGCCTTGCTGGTTCATCCTCTCCTCTCTCTCTTGTAGTGTCCCTTACGTGTTGGCACATGAAGTTTTCCAGTACCACCTCCATCATCTTAGCCCTCCATGTATCTTGGCCCCATGTGGGTCCAAGTTCTCCCAATCGATCTCCTTATGGTTAAAGTCACCCATGATCAGGAGCTTTGCCCTGCATGCATGAGCTCTTCTGGCCACTCTAGCCAGTGTGTCAACCATCGCTCTATTGCTCTCGTCGTACTCTTGCCTTGGCCTCCTGCTGTTCTGTGGTGGGTTATACATCACGGCTATTACCACCTTGGGACCTCCAGAGTGAAGCGTTCCCGCTATGTAATCACTTTCTTCTCCGCTGTCTCCTCTCTACAGCTCATCAAAATTCCATTGGTTTTTGATCAGCAATGCCACTCCTCCACCCCCCCTGTTCCCTCTGTCTTTCCTCAGGATTTGGTATCCCGTTGGAAAGATGGCATCTGTTATCATACCTGTAAGCTTGGTTTCTGTGAGAGCTATGATGTCCGGTGATGCTTCTTTGACTCTTTCATGCCACTCCTCCCACTTATTTGTTATTCCATCAGCGTTTGTGTACCATACCTTCAGTTTCCTTTCCAACACTGTGGTTTGGGGGGCCTGTGAGGGTGGGAGACCTGGTGGCATACTGTGGGATTCTATAGCTCGGTGTTGGGTGGAGGCTGTGGGTATGGATTGTAGTGTGTGTTGGGATGGTGTGATAGGTTGTGAGAATAGTTGTGTGTGTGCTTGCCCTTGCTGTTCTGTTCTGCTCTGACTGACCTCTGCTGGTTCAACCCTTGTCTCTTTTCGTAGCTCCTTTTGCTTTTTTGTCCTCTCCCTCAGCTGCTGTCGTTCTGATTTTGTTTTGTCTCTGTCTAGGAACACCCTCTTGTACTCTTCTGAGTATTTTAATCATGGTTTCTCTTGGAGGATCCTGTTCCGCACTGTTTCCGTCCTGAGAATCAGCTTGATTGGTCGGTTTCTCCCCTTCGAGTACCTCCCTATTCTCTGAAAATTTACAATCTCGTCCATCTCTTCACCTATTTCCATGATGATTTTCTCAATCTCCTTTCTTTCTTCCTGCTGCCTTTCAGTGTGTGTCCTTTCCACTCTCTCCTGAAACCCATGGATAAACACTGATTCTGCCCTTTCCTCCTCCCATTGCCTCACCCTCTGTGACTCTGGATCCTGCCTGTATGTGGTCAGTTTCTCCCTTGTTTTTTCCAGTGGCTCTTGATAGCATGGTTGTGCCTCAGCATTCGACCTATCGCCCTCTCCATCTGCAACCAGCTGTTCTTCCCTTTCACTCCTTGGTCCTCCTTGGCAGGCTGATATGACCTTAGCATAATTCATAATTCCTTCCTTCCTGTTCGGCCTCGCAGCTTCATATGCTGTGTCTTCTCTGGTCACTGTGTGAGACCTCTACCCACTCTACCGGAGGTATACCAGCGAGTGAGCACGTCTCCTGTATATCCCAGTGCTTACCAAAATAGGGAATAGCCTATGAAGGTACAAATAAAAATGGGAACTATGGCTATAGTTTACTTAATAACATAAAAGGGCTAG
The DNA here is from genome assembly GCF_026875155.1 of Cherax quadricarinatus. NCBI lineage: Eukaryota > Metazoa > Arthropoda > Malacostraca > Decapoda > Parastacidae > Cherax > Cherax quadricarinatus. Next base: position 15,646,867 of record NC_069405.1, on the reverse strand, counting down.
AATACAACATATCCTGATGGAAATTTACACAACATAACAATTGACCTATGAGACTTATTACCAGGGGGGAGGGTAGATGTTATCAGTAACACGGACTAGTACTCACTCTTAATTCACCGACCAGCTTACCCGAGATTCCCAATGCATGGTCCACTACACATGCGGCTGTCCAGAGCTCTCGCTCGACGGACCTGTCACCAACAACCTCTTTGCCCCGCTGTTCCCTGGGCTTATATCGTAGTCAAAGTACCCCCTCCCCAATGGTGTATGTACCACGTGTTACGACCTGACGCCGAGGTCTGACGCTGTTAAGAACAAAAGACCTCAGACGTGGGCGTGACTACCCGACATTTGCTAAGGCAGGTGTGACCATATAATTAGGTCTCCCTAGAGACCTCACAAGCCCATCTGAACTGCATCACAACTGCCCCTGTAACTCGCTTCAGCCTATTTATCTCAACTTCTAGGACCCTTATCTTGGCTACTGCAGTTTCGACTTGTGCCTCCCAGTTCTTTGTCTCCTTCTCCAATCTCTTTTCCAATTTCACAGAGAGCTCTTTCTCCATTTTTTCAGAAAGCTCTCCTAATTTTCTCTCCCACTCTTGTTCCATCCTTTTCCACTGCTCCTCCATCCACTCCTCCCTACCAGAACCATTCTCATCTGATCCTTGGTTCCTGCGAGTCCCCACCATTTTTTTTTGTGAGAGAAGAGAGAAGGGAAAGGTAGAAGGAGAGAGAGAGGGGAAGAGTGAGAAGGGAAAAGGGGAGAGAGAGTGTGAGAGGGGGAAAGAGAGAGGAGGGAAGGGAAAGAGAGGGGGAGACTGAGAAGGGAAAAATGGAGAAGAGATGGAGAGAGAGAGAGAGAGAGAGAGAGAGAGAGAGAGAGAGAGAGAGAGAGAGAGAGAGAGAGAAGGAGAGAGGGGAGAGAGAGAGAGAGAGAGAAGGGAAGGTAGAGAGAGGGGGATAGTGAGAAGGAAAAAGGGGAAGAGAGAGTCTTGCAGTCTAAGAAAATGCAATCCACCCACCCCTCTCTCTCTTGTCTTACTGCTGTCACCATGTCATAGAACTCCAGTAGGTTTGTGACACAGGATTTCCCGTCTCTGAAACCATGTTGTCTGCTGGTGATGAGATCATTCCTTTCTAGATGTTCCACCATTCTTCTCCTGACAATCTTTTCCATGATTTTGCATGCTATACATGTCAGTGACACTGGTCTGTAGTTTAGTGCTTCATGTCTGTCTCCTTTTTTAAAGATTGGTACCACATTTGCTGTCTTCCATGCCTCAGGCAATCTCCCTGTTTCGATAGATGTATTGAACATTGTTGTTAGGGGTACACATAGCGCCTCTGCTCCCTCTCTCAGGACCCATGGAGAGATGTTATCTGGTCCCATTGCCTTTGAGGTATCTAGCTCACTCAGAAGCCTCTTCACTTCTTCCTCGGTTGTGTGTACTGTGTCCAGCACATGGTGGTGTACCCCACCTCTCCATCTTTCTGGAGCCCCTTCTGTCTCCTCTGTGAACACTTCTTTGAATCTCTTGTTGAGTTCCTCACATACTTCACTGTCATTTCTTGTTGTCTCTCCTCCTTCCTTCCTTAGCCTGATTACCTGGTCCTTGATGGTTGTTTTCTTCCTGATGTGGCTGTATAACAGCTTCGGGTCATATTTGGCTTTTGCTGCTATGTCGTTTTCATATTGACGTTGGGCCTCCCTTCTTATCCGTGCATATTCGTTTCTGGCTCTACGACTGCTCTCCTTATTCTCCTGGGTCCTTTGC
>NC_069405.1:15620089-15642589 GCF_026875155.1 Cherax quadricarinatus | reverse complement strand
AAGCTGGCACTGGACAAGCACCTAAAGTCGGTTCCTGACCAGCCGAGCTGTGGCTCGTACGTTGGTTTGCGTGCAGCCAGCAGTAACAGCCTGGTTGATCAGGCTCTGATCCACCAGGAGGCCTGGTCACAGACCGGCCCGCGGGGGCGTTGACCCCCGGAACTCTCTGCAGGTAAACTCCAGGTAAGTGATGTAGGTGAGGTAGTGTGGGCGACAGCAGTCAGCAAACCTTCATAATCTAGGTCGAGAAGCAAAGGTGTTGACAGGTACTCTTGATAGGTACTCTTGATAGGTACTCCTGACGGGTACTCTTGACAGGTAGTCCAGATACTCTTGACAGGTATTACTGACAGGTACTCTTGGCAGGTATTCCTGATAGGTACTCCTGACAGGCACTCTTGACAGGGGCTCCTGATAGGTACTTCTGACAGGTACTACTGACAGGTACTCTTGACAGCCACTGCTTCCTGGTTACGACCCGCTAATACACACAAGATGCCCCGGTGGATATACACTCAGAAGTGTAACATTCTCTTTGTATATACACACAAGAGTGTATCTCTGTGTGTACACACTATATACCAAGAGTTGTGTATACCTCACAGTGTGTATATATATACACTGTAAGTTTAATACCTACTTTAGATACTAAAGTATTCTTGGCGAGTGGGTGTACAGGTGACACGTAGCCATTAAGTGACCCTCGTGTAGCAGATAGACTTCAAACCTAGTATGTATGAGCTGAGTTCTTCTCCAGGCTCAAGGACTGTCTACCTCAATTACCTTTTCCACCCACACTGTTAGACGTCAGGAAAGGTAACACATATACCAGGAAACTGGGTTACGAAATATGGGCAGACGAAGGAGGAGTGGCGTCCCTGGGGCTAGGTTGGTCCCTCGAGGTTTTTGTGAGTGCCTCGGGCGAGGCAGGAGTCCAATGGGTATAAATACTCCGCGTGTGTTCTCGATAGGGAAATGCATTTCTGCTCACCATCTACATATTACCCAGCCAGCGAGATTAATGTGGTGGTCGTGATGGTTGTGGATGGTGGTAGTGGTGGTTGTGGATGGTGGTAGTGGTGGTTGTGGACGGTGGTAGTGGTGGTTGTGGATGGTGGTAGTGGTGGTTGTGGATGGTGGTTGTGGATGGTGGTAGTGGTGGTTGTGGATGGTGGTCGTGATGGTTGTGGATGGTGGTAGTGGTGGTTGTGGATGGTGGTAGTGGTGGTTGTGGATGGTGGTCGTGATGGTTGTGGATGGTGGTAGTGGTGGTTGTGGATGGTGGTAGTGGTGGTTGTGGATGGTGGTCGTGATGGTTGTGGATGGTGGTAGTGGTGGTTGTGGATGGTGGTAGTGGTGTTGTGGATGGTGGTCGTGATGGTTGTGGATGGTGGTAGTGGTGGTTGTGCATGGTGGTCGTCATGGTTGTGGATGGTGGTAGCGGTGGTTGTGGATGGTGGTCGTCATGGTTGTGGATGGTGGTCGTCATGGTTGTGGATGGTGGTAGTGGTGGTTGTGGATGGTGGTAGTGGTGGTTGTGTGGTGGTGGTCGTGATGGTTGTGGATGGTGGTAGTGGTGGTTGTGGATGGTGGTAGTGGTGGTTGTGGATGGTGGTCGTGATGGTTGTGGATGGTGGTAGTGGTGGTTGTGCATGGTGGTCGTCATGGTTGTGGATGGTGGTAGTGGTGGTTGTGGATGGTGGTCGTGATGGTTGTGGATGGTGGTAGTGGTGGTTGTGGATGGTGGTAGTGGTGGTTGTGGATGGTGGTCGTGATGGTTGTGGATGGTGGTAGTGGTGGTTGTGGATGGTGGTAGTGGTGGTTGTGGATGGTGGTAGTAGTGGTTGTGGATGGTGGTCGTGATGGTTGTGGATGGTGGTAGTGGTGGTTGTGGATGGTGGTAGTGGTGGTTGTGGATGGTGGTAGTGGTGGTTGTGGATGGTGGTCGTCATGGTTGTGGATGGTGGTAGTGGTGGTTGTGGATGGTGGTAGTGGTGGTTGTGGATGGTGGTAGTGGTGGTTGTGGATGGTGGTAGTGGTGGTTGTGGATGGTGGTCGTGGTGGTTGTGGATGGTGGTAGTGGTGGTTGTGGATGGTGGTAGTGGTGGTTGTGGATGGTGGTAGTGGTGGTTTTTGGGGATGTGGTTGTGAGGTAGTGGTGGTTGTGGATGGTGGTAGTGTGGTTGTGGATGGTGGTAGTGGTGGTTGTGGATGGTGGTAGTGTGGTTGTGGATGGTGGTAGTGGTGGTTGTGGATGGTGGTCGTGATGGTTGGGATGTGGTAGTGGTGGTTGTGGATGGTGGTGTGGTGGTTGTGGATGGTGGGTAGTGGTGGTTTGTGGATGGTGGTAGATGGTGTGGAGTGGTTGTGGATTGTGGATGTGTAGTGGTGGTTGTGGATGGTGGTAGTGGTGGTTGTGGATGGTGGTAGTGGTGGTTGTGGATGGTGGTAGTGGTGGTTGTGGATGGTGGTAGTGGTGGTTGTGGATGGTGGTATGTGTGTGGAGTGTGTGTGGTTGTGATGGTAGTGGTGGTTGTGATGGTGGTAGTGGTGGTTGTGGATGGTGGTAGTGGTGGTTGTGGATGGTGGTGGTGTTGTGGATGGTGGTGTGTTGTGGATGGTGGTAGTGGTGGTTGTGGATGGTGGTAGTGTGGTTGTGGATGGTGGTAGTGGTGGTTGTGGATGGTGGTAGTGGTGGTTGTGGATGGTGGTAGTGTGGTTGTGGATGGTGTAGTGGTGGTTGTGGATGGTGGTAGTGGTGGTTGTGGATGGTGGTAGTGGTGGTTGTGGATGGTGGTAGTGGTGGTTGTGGATGGTGGTATGTGGTGTTGTGGATGGTGTAGTGGTGGTTGTGGATGGTGGTAGTGGTGGTTGTGGATGGTGGTAGTGGTGGTTGTGGATGGTGGTAGTGTGGTTGTGGATGGTGGTAGTGGTGGTTGTGGATGGTGTAGTGGTGTTGTGATGATGTAGTGGTGTTGTGGATGGTGGTAGTGGGTGTGTGGTGGTTGTGGATGGTGTAGTGGTGGTTGTGGATGGTGGTAGGGTGGTTGTGGATGGTGGTAGTGTGGTTGTGGATGGTGTAGTGGTGGTTGTGGATGGTGGTAGTGGTGGTTGTGATGGTGGTAGTGATGGTTGTGGATGGTGGTAGTGAGTGGATGTGGAGTGGTGGTAGTGTGGTTTGGATGGTGGTGTGAGTGGTTAGTGGATGGTGGTAGTGGTGGTTTGTGGATGGTGGTAGTGGTGTTTGGATGGTGTGTGTGGTTTGTGATGGTGGTAGTGGTGGTTGTGGATGGTGGTAGTGGTGGTTGTGGATGGTGGTAGTGGTGGTTGTGGATGGTGGGGTAGTGGGTGGGTTTGTTGGATGGTGGTAGTGGTGGTTGTGGATGGTGGTAAGTGTGTGTTGTGGATGGTGGTAGTGGTGGTTGTGGATGGTGGTAGTGGTGGTTGTGGATGGTGGTAGTGGTGGTTGTGGATGGGGTCGTGATGGTTGTGGATGGTGGTAGTGGTGGTTGGGATGGTGGTAGTGGTGGTTTGGATGGTGGTAGTGGTGGTTGTGGATGGTGGTAGTGGTGGTGTGGATGGTGGTAGTGGTGGTTGTGGATGGTGGTAGTGGTGGTTGTGGATGAGGGTAGTGGTGGTTTGTGGATGGTTAGTGGTGTTGTGGATGGTGTAGTGGTGGTTGTGGATGGTGGTAGTGGTGGTTGTGGATGGTGGTAGTGGGGTTGGTGGATGTGGATGGTGGTTGTGGATGGTGGTAGTGGTGGTTGTGGATGTGGTAGTGGTGTTGTGGATGGTGGTAGTGGTGGTTGTGGATGGTGGTAGTGTGGGTGGATAGGTTGATGGGTGGATAGGTGTTAGTTGGTGTGGTTATGGTGAACGTGAATGTGGAAAGTGGCTGGTTGTGGATGGTAGTAGTGGTGAGGTATGGATGTGTGCGTAAGTTGATCGAGTGAGGGATGGTCGGTATTGCGGCTGTAGGCCCATCACATCCCGGTGTAGTGGTGGTTGTGGAAGGTGGTAGTGTGGTTGATGCCCCATGTGGTAGAGAGGTAGAGGTTGTGAACTTGGGTAGTGGTGGTATGAGGTATAGGTGGAATAGTGGTAGGTTTGTGAATGGTAAGTGGTGGTTGTGAAGGTGGTAGTGGTGTATGTGGAATTAGCAGGTAATGTGGATTAGATGGGGTAGTCGTGAACTGAGTGTGGATTGGTGGAGAATAGCAGGTGGTTGTGAGATGTGGTAGGGTTTGTGGATGGTGAGTAGTGATGTTGTGAAATGGTGGTAGTGGTGGTTGCGGATGGTGATATGTAGAAAATAGTTGTGGATGTGTAGTAATGATAGGGTATTGGATGGTGGTAGTGCTGGATTGTGGATGTGGTAGAAACTAGATGGTGTATGTGAATGGTGTAGTGGTGGTAGTGATGGAGGTTTGTAGATGGTAGAGGTAGTGATGCTAGATAGTGGGTTATGATGGTGGTAGTCGGTTAGTTGTGAAATGGTGGTATCGTGTTGTGACTGGTGCAGGTATGATGGTTGGATGGTGGTAGATGGTGTGTGACTGCGGGTAGTAGGTGTTGATGGATGGTGTAGTGGTGTTTGGATGGGGTATGTGGTTGGAATAGGTGGTAGTGGCTGGTGAACTATAGAGGAATTGACTAGGAGAAAGCAAGGCTGCTTCGCTAGATTATAGGGTTCGTGCAGAAATTTACAGATAGCGAAAAACGTTCAGGAAACGTGGGAAAATATACAGGAACACTACAAACAAGAGTTACATAAAAGGAAGGTAGCACTGCTAGAAACAGGGCCTACTGGCCCATGTTGAGCAGATCCAAGTTACAACCCACTCACGAAGGAAGGAGCAAACTGCAGCAGGATCTACAGCCAACTAAGAGACAACCGCTCAGAACATACCATAATGTATACTCAGTAGGTCTAAATATACTGACAAGTGAATACACCATGTTGAATACCCCCATTGAACAGCAGAGGTACAGCAGGTATACTGCTAGAAAACTATAGCAGGTATACTGCTAGAAAACTATAGCAGGTATACTGCTAGATAAACTATAGCAGGTATACGCTAGAAACTATAGCAGGTATACTGCTAGAAAACTATAGCAGGTATACTGCTAGAAACTATAGCAGGTATACTGCTAGAAAACTATAGCAGGTATACCGCTAGAAAACTACAGCAGGTATACTGGTAGAAAACTACAGCAGGTATACTGCTAGATAACTGCAGCAGGTATACTGCTAGAAAACTATAGCAGGTATACTGCTAGAATAACTACAGCAGGTATACTGGTAGAAACTACAGCAGGTATACTGCTAGATAAACTACAGCAGGTATAACTGCTAGAAACTAAGCAGGTATACTGCTAGAAAACTACAGCAGGTATACTGCTAGAAAACTACAGCAGGTATACTGGTAGAAAACTACAGCAGGTATACTGCTAGAAAACTACAGCAGTATACTGCTAGATAACTCAGCAGGTATAACTGCTAGAAAACTATAGCAGGTATACTGCTAGAAAACTACAGCAGGTATACTGGTAGAAAACTACAGCAGGTATACTGCTAGAAAACTACAGCAGGTATACTGCTAGATAACTGCAGCAGGTATACTGCTAGAAAACTATAGCAGGTATACTGCTAGATAACTGCAGCAGGTATACTGCTAGAAAACTATAGCAGTATACTGAGCTAGAGAAAACTACAGCAGGTATACTGGTAGAAAACTACAGCAGGTATACTGCTAGAAAACTATGCAGGTATACTGCTAGAAAACTAAGCAGGTATACTGCTAGAACAGAACTATAGACAGAGGTATACTGCTAGAAAACTATAGCAGGTATACTGCTAGAAAACTATAGCAGGTATACTGCTAGAAAACTATAGCAGGTATACTGCTAGAAAACTACAGCAGGTATACTGCTAGAAAACTATAGCAGGTATACTGCTAGAAAACTATAGCAGGTATACTGCTAGAAAACTATAGCAGGTATACTGCTAGAAAACTACAGCAGGTATACTGGTAGAAAACTACAGCAGGTATACTGCTAGATAACTGCAGCAGGTATACTGCTAGAAAACTATAGCAGGTATACTGCTAGAAAACTACAGCAGGTATACTGGTAGAAAACTACAGCAGGTATACTGCTAGAAAACTACAGCAGGTATACTGCTAGATAACTATAGTAGGTAATACTGTAGAAACTACAGCAGTATACTGCTAGATAACTACAGCAGGTTATAAAATATACTGCTAGATAACTACAGCAGGTATACTGCTAGATAACTACAGCAGGTATACTGCTAGATAACTACAGCAGGTATACTGCTAGATAACTACAGCAGGTATACTGCTAGATAACTACTGTAGGTATACTGCTAGATACCTACAGCAGGTATACTGCTAGATAACTACAGCAGGTATACTGCTAGATAACTACTGTAGGTATACTGCTAGATAACTACAGCAGGTATACTGCTAGATAACTACAGCAGGTATACTGCTAGATAACTACAGCATGTATACTGCTAGATAACTACAGCAGGTATACTGCTAAATAACTACAGCAGGTATACTGCTAGAAAACTACAGCAGGTATACTGGTAGAAAACTACAGCAGGTATACTGCTAGAAAACTACAGCAGGTATACTGCTAGAAAACTACAGCAGGTATACTGCTAGATAACTACAGCAGTATATCTGCTAGATAACTACAGCAGAGTATACTGCTAGATAACTACAGCAGGTATACTGCTAGATAACTACAGCAGGTATACTGCTAGATAACTACAGCAGGTATACTGCTAGATAACTACAGCAAGTATACTGCTAGATAACTACAGCAAGTATACTGCTAGATAACTACAGCAGGTATACTGCTAGATAACTACAGCAAGTATACTGCTAGATAACTACAGCAAGTATACTGCTAGATAACTACAGCAAGTATACTGCTAGATAACTACAGCAGTATACTGCTAGATAACTACAGCAGGTATACTGCTAGATAACTACAGCAGGTATACTGCTAGATAACTACGCATGTATACTGCTAGATAACTACAGCATAACGCTAATAACTGCTAGGTAACTGCTAGATACTACAGCAAGTATACTGCTAAATAACTACAGCAGGTATACTGCTAGATAACTACAGCAGGTATACTGCTAGATAACTACAGCAGGTATACTGCTAGATAACTATCAGCAGGTATACTGCTAGATAACTGACTGCAGGTATACTGCTAGATAACTACAGCAAGTATACTGCTAGATAACTACAGCAGGTATACTGCTAGATAACTACAGCAGGTATACTGCTAGATAACTACAGCAGGTATACTGCTAGATAACTACAGTCAGGTATACTGCTAGCATAACTATACAGCAAGTATACTGCTAGATAACTACAGCAGGTATACTGCTAGATAACTACAGCAGGTATACTGCTAGATAACTACAGCAGGTATACTGCTAGAAAACTATAGTAGGTATACTGGTAGAAAACTACAGCAGGTATACTGCTAGATAACTACAGCAAGTATACTGCTAGATAACTACAGCAGGTATACTGCTAGATAACTACAGCAGGTATACTGCTAGATAACTACAGCAGGTATACTGCTAGATAACTACAGCAGGTATATACTGCTAGATAACTACAGCAAGTATACTGCTAGATAACTACAGCAGGTATACTGCTAGATAACTACAGCAGGTATACTGCTAGATAACTACAGCAGGTATACTGCTAGATAACTACAGCAAGTAACTGCTATATAACTACAGCAGGTATACTGCTAGATAACTACAGCAGGTATACTGCTAGATAACTACAGCAGGTATACTGCAGAATAACTACAGCAGGTATACTGCTAGATAACTACAGCAAGTATACTGCTAAATAACTACAGCAGGTATACTGCTAGATAACTACAGCAGGTATACTGCTAGATAACTGCTGTAGGTATACTGCTAGATAACTACAGCAGGTATACTGCTAGATAACTACAGCAGGTATACTGCTAGATAACTACTGTAGGTATACTGCTAGATAACTACAGCAGGTATACTGCTAGATAACTGCTGTAGGTATACTGCTAGATAACTACAGCAGGTATACTGCTAGATAACTACAGCAGGTATACTGCTAGATAACTACAGCAGGTATACTGCTAGATAACTACAGCAGGTATACTGCTAGATAACTACTGTAGGTATACTGCTAGATAACTACAGCAGGTATACTGCTAGATAACTGCAGCAGGTATACTGCTAGATAACTGCAGCAGGTATACTGCTAGATAACTACAGCAGGTATACTGCTAGATAACTACTGTAGGTATACTGCTAGATAACTACAGCAGGTATACTGCTAGATAACTGCAGCAGGTATACTGCTAGATAACTACAGCAAGTATACTGCTAGATAACTACAGCAGGTATACTGCTAGATAACTACAGCAGGTATACTGCTAGATAACTACAGCAGGTATACTGCTAGATACCTACAGCAGGTATACTGCTAGATAACTACAGCAGGTATACTGCTAGATACCTACAGCAGGTATACTGCTAGATAACTACAGCAGGTATACTGCTAGATAACTACAGCAGGTATACTGCTATATAACTGTAGCATGCACACTGTCTTCAAGACACCCACATTGTCTTCAAGACACCCACACTGTCTTCAAGACATCCACACTGTCTTCAAGACACCCACACTGTCTTCAAGACACCCACACTGTCTTCAAGACACCCGCACTATCTTCAAGACACCCACACTGTCTTCAAGACACCCACACTGTCTTCAAGACACCCACACTGTCTTCAAGACACCCCACACTGTCTTCAAGACACCCGCACTATCTTCAAGACACCCACACTGTCTTCAAGACACCCACACTGTCTTCAAGACACCCACACTGTCTTCAAGACAACCCGCACTATCTTCAAGACACCCACACTGTCTTCAAGACACCCACACTGTCTTCAAGACACCCACACTGTCTTCAAGACACCCGCACTATCTTCAAGACACCCACACTGTCTTCAAGACACCCACACTATCTTCAAGACACCCACACTGTCTTCAAGACACCCACACTGTCTTCAAGACACCCACACTGTCTTCAAGACACCCACACTGTCTTCAAGACACCCACACTGTCTTCAAGACACCAGGGTATCCGGCTTCAGGTATCCGGCTTCAGGTATCCGGCTCCAGGTTCAGTACGTGGTTTCGCTGGGCACTACCAGGATCATGGCACCGGTGCCAAAAGTGTGACAAGGTCGGCAGGGCAAGGGAAGGGTAACTGACAGAGGTCTAGAAGCAGCTGAAAGTTTTCTAGAAGATGCTGACAGTCTTCTAGAAGCAGCTGACAGTTTTCTAGAAGGAGCTGACAGTCTTCTAGAAGCAGCTGACAGTCTTCTAGAAGCAGCTGACTGAGATCTAGAAGCAGCTGAAAGTCTTCTAGAAGCTGCTGACAGCCTTCTAGAAGCAGCTGACAGTCTTCTAGAAGCAGCTGACAGAGATCTAGAAGCAGCTGAAAGTCTTCTAGAAGCTGCTGACAGTTTCTAGAAGCAGCTGACAGTGATCTAGAAGCAGCTGACAGTGGTATAGAAGTAGCTGACAGTGGTCTCGAGGCGGCTCTCAATAATCTAGAAGCAGCTGACAGTGGCCTAGAAGCACATGACGGTGATATAGAAGCAGCTGACAATGGTCTAGAAGAGCTGACAGTGATTTAAAAGCAGGTAACAGTAATCCAGAAGCAGATGACAGTAACCTATAAGCAGCTGACAGTGATCTAGAAGCAGCTGACAGCGGTTTAGAAACAGCTGACAGTGGTCTAGAAACAGCTGACAGTTATCTAGAAGCAGCTGACAGTTGTTTAGAAGCAGCTGACAGATGTTAGGAATACTGGATGTCAGGAATACTGGATACCGGAAGTTAGAAAATCACCCACAAGACGTCTAACGAGCTTAGGTGGCTTCTAGTATCACGCCTGTTATGTACTAGAGTCGTGTGGGTTTGGTGTAAGGTGATATGAATGTCCTAAGAGGCCATTTTATTTTTTCTTGAAAATGGCTAGGTCTATAAGATTTCTGAAAGTGCTCTTAGAGAGGGTACTTCGAGAAATGTTATAGACCTAGGAGGTGCTGGAGGGGCCTGGAGGTGCTGGAGGGGCCTGGAGGCGCTGGAGGGGCCTGGAAGCGCCTAGAATCTCTCTTCTAGGTATCTGAGGCAGGGGTTCTATTTATAACAATTACTAGGTGGACCATACGTGGACCACAGTACCACTGGCGGACCATATACAGACTACAGCACCACTGGCGGACCATACACAGATCACAGTACCACTGGCGGACCATATACAGACCACAGCACCACTGGCGGACCATACACAGACCGACAAGGTCACTGGAGGCCAATACTCTAGGGCCGTACTGCAATGTCACGTGTGGATACGTGTGTATCTCAGCCTTTACACACCTAGCGACATCTCTCAGTGTATATATACCAAGAAGTGTGTATCTCTCGGTATATACACACTGAAAGGCGTGTATTTCTCAGTATACATATGATTTCAGTCCTGATTTCAGAGATTACTGTATTCTTGAATACAGGTGACTTGCAGGTTCAATGATCCTGGTGTAGTAGACAGGTGTTAAACTTAGCAAGCTAGCACTACTGACCTAGGTGTGCTGTGGTTTGTGCTTAAAATAGCGTAGGTACTGAGAGAGCTTGATTGATCCGTGGGTGGGAGGTGCTGATCTGAGGGTGACGGATGCTGTCTTCTCTGATGGCAGATGTGTCAATTCATCTCCCCTCTATCCGTTATGACACGGCACTTGTGTAGTGATAGTCAGGTGTGTGTGTATGTGTGTGTGTGTGTGTGTGTGTGTGTGTGTGTGTGTGTGTGTGTGTGTGTGTGTGTGTGTGTGTGTGTACTCACCTAATTGTACTCACCTAATTGTGGTTGCAGGGGTCGAGACTCAGCTCCCGGCCCCGCCTCTTCACTGATCGCTACTGGATCCTCTCTCTCTCTCTGCTTCCTGAGCTTTGTCATACCTCTTCTTAAAACTATGTATGGTTCCTGCCTCCACTACTTCACTTGCTAGGCTATTCCACTTGCTGACAACTCTATGACTGAAGAAATACTTCCTAACGTCCCTGTGACTCGTCTGAGTCTTCAGCTTCCAGTTGTGACCCCTTGTCCCTGTGTCCCCTCTCTGGAACATCCTATCTCTGTCCACCTTGTCTATTCCCCGCAGTATCTTGTATGTCGTTATCATGTCTCCCCTGACCCTTCTGTCCTCCAGTGTGGTCAGTCCGATTTCCCTTAACCTTTCCTCGTACGACATTCCCTTGAGCTCTGGGACTAGCATTGTTGCAAACCTTTGTACTTTCTCTAACTTCTTGACGTGCTTGACCAGGTGTGGGTTCCAGACTGGTGCTGCATACTCCAGTATGGGCCTAACATACACAGTGTACAGTGTCTTGAACGATTCCTTATTAAGGTATCGGAACGCTATTCTCAGGTTTGCCAGGCGCCCGTATGCTGCAGCAGTTATTTGGTTGATGTGTGCCTCCGGTGATGTGCTCGGTGTTATGGTCACCCCAAGGTCTTTCTCCCTGAGTGAGGTCTGTAGTCTTTGTCCACCTAGCCTATACTCTGTCTGCGGTCTTCTTTGCCCCTCCCCAATCTTCATGACTTTGCATTTGGCTGGATTGAATTCGAGAAGCCAGTTACTGGACCACATGTCCAGCCTGTCCAGGTCTCTTTGCAGTTCTGCCTCATCCTCGTCCGATTTAATTCTTCTCATCAACTTCACGTCATCTGTGAACAGGGACACTTCAGAGTCTATTCCTTCCATCGTGTTGTTCACATATATCAAAAATAGCACTGGTCCTAGAACTGACCCCTGTGGGACCCCGCTCGTAACAGGCGCCCACTGTGATACCTCTTCACGTACCATGACTCGTTGCTGCCTCCCTGTCAGGTATTCCCTTATCCATTGCAGTGCCCTTCCTTTTACATGCGCCTGATGCTACAGCTTCTGCACGAATCTCTTGTGGGGAACTGTGTCAAAGGCCTTCCTGCAGTCTAGGAAAATGCAATCTACCCACTCCTCTTTCTCGTGTCTTACTTCTGTTACCTTGTCATAAAACTCCAGGAGGTTTGTGATACAAGATTTGCCTTCCATGAACCCATGCTGGCTTTCATTTATAATCTTGTTTCTTTCCAGGTGTTCGACCACTCTCCTCCTGATAATCTTCTCCATGACTTTGCACACAATACATGTCAGAGACACAGGTCTGTAGTTTAGTGCCTCGTTTCTGTTTCCTTTCTTAAATATGGGGACTACTATGTGTGTGTGTGTGTGTGTGTGTGTGTGTGTGTGTGTGTGTGTGTGTGTGTGTGTGTGTGTGTGTGTGTGTGTGTGTGTGTGTGTGTGTGTGTGTGTGTGTGTGTGTGTGTGTGTGTGTGTGTGTGTGTGTGTGTGTGTGTGTGTGTGTGTGTGTGTGTGTGTGTGTGTATCGTAAGGGTTCTTGAATGGAGATATCACAGGTTGAAAGTAGACACACTTGTAGGATGGTAGATATATTGTCAGACTGAGATGAGAGATGGAGCCCGGTGCCAAGCCTGTTCACGTCTTGTAGGTCTGCCGCCGAGTGAGAGCGGGACAAAGGGATCACTGCCCATGTGTATGCCTATGACGTCACACAAAGCCAAAGGCTTACGAGGGATCTCGTGTCTAAAGCACAGGGATGATACTAATATGCTATGCTATATAATACTGGGAATACAGGGATCAGCAACTATGCTGACATGTGTGTGTGTGTGTGTGTGTGTGTGTGTGTGTGTGTGTGTGTGTGTGTGTGTGTGCGACCTCATTCGAGTGATCTTGTAAATAAGACAAACACATTTACACGCACCAGTTAACTTGTAAATCTGAGTTTCTGAAAAATTTCCATTCTCAGCTGGATGTGAGGAGGTGAACGCTTCTCAGCGACCAGGAGGCTCTGGCGAAGGTGCGCCAGACGTAGGTAGCGTCCTTACCTGTGGAAGTAGCACTTCGCTGGCGGAGGGTCGTGCGCCTGCGTGTTATGCAACGTAGACGAGGTGGGAGCCTGGAGTAGGTGCTGGAGTAGCAGCCGGAGTAGGAGCCACTGGTAGGCAAACAGAACCGGGCGACTGTTGAGGTTGTACTGGTTGATTTCTTGGCTGGAACTCCCTCTCTGCTGTTACCCCTTCCTTCCCTCCCTCCCTTCATCCTTCCCTCCCTCCCTCCCTCCGACGGTGCTCTGGAGATCAGCCAGCATCACCTACCCTCCCTCCCTACACTCACAACTCTCCCTCCATACACCCTCCCTCACTACACCCACAATCCTCCCTCACTACACCTACGATGCTCCCTCCCTCCATCACAAGGCCACCCCCTCCCCTCCAGACCACCTCCAACATCTCCATTCACACTCCAAGGAGGACTGACGCTGATGGTGACCTGTGAGGGAGGTCATATGTGACCTCCTCCTGCCTCTATCTACCACCACTACCACAGGCATTAATAACTACCACCATCACTATCACAAATACCTCCCACCTCCAGCAAAACTATTAACTACCACTATTATCTCTACCACCATTTTTACCACAGTATTGTGTTTGTTAAAAACACACAATAGTACACTACTAGACAACACAATAAGTGTCTGGGGCTCAAGACTGTTCAGGCATACAGGAAATTACCAACATACCCCTGACTGTCTTAAAGACTATTGGTTGTCTTCAGGACCCCTGACTGTCTTCAAGACTCCTGGTTGTCTTCAGGACCCCTGGCTGTCTTCAAGACTCCTGGTTGTCTTCAGGACCCCTGGCTGTCTTCAAGACTCCTGGTTGTCTTCAGGACCCCTGACTGTCTTCAAGACTCCTGGTTGTCTTCAGGACCCCTGACTGTCTTCAAGACTCCTGGTTGTCTTCAGGACCCCTGACTGTCTTCAAGACTCCTGGTTGTCTTCAGGACCCCTGACTGTCTTCAAGACTCCTGGTTGTCTTCAGGACCCCTGGCTGTCTTCAGGACCCCTGGCTGTCTTCAAGACTCCTGGCTGTCTTCAAGACTCCTGGCTGTCTTCAAGATTCCTGGTTGTCTTCAAGACTCCTGGCTGTCTTCAAGACTCCTGGCTGTCTTCAAGACTCCTGGCTGTCTTCAAGACTCCTGGCTGTCTTCAAGACTCCTGGTTGTCTTCAAGACTCCTGGCTGTCTTCAAGACTCCTGGTTGTCTTCAAGACTCCTGGTTGTCTTCAAGACTCCTGGCTGTCTTCAAGACTCCTGGCTGTCTTCAAGACTCCTGGCTGTCTTCAAGACTCCTGGTTGTCTTCAAGACTCCTGGTTGTCTTCAAGACTCCTGGTTGTCTTCAGGACCACTGGCTGTCTTGAAGATTCCTGGCTGTCTTCAAGACTCCTGGTTGTCTTCAAGACTCCTGGTTGTCTTCAAGACTCCTGGTTGTCTTCAGGACCCCTGGCTGTCTTCAAGACTCCTGACTGTCTTCAAGACTCCTGGTTGTCTTCAAGACTCCTGGCTGTCTTCAAGACTCCTGGCTGTCTTCAAGACTCCTGGTTGTCTTCAAGACTCCTGGTTGTCTTCAAGACTCCTGGTTGTCTTCAAGACTCCTGGCTGTCTTCAAGACTCCTGGCTGTCTTCAAGACTCCTGGCTGTCTTCAAGGCTCCTGGCTGCTTTCAGGACCCCTGGCTGTCTTCAAGACTCCTGGCTGTCTTCAAGACTCCTGGTTGTCTTCAAGACTCCTGGTTGTCCTCAAGACTCCTGGTTGTCTTCAAGACTCCTGGCTGTCTTCAAGGCTCCTGGCTGCTTTCAGGACCCCTGGCTGTCTTCAAGACTCCTGGTTGTCTTCAGGACCCCTGGCTGTCTTCAAGACTCCTGGTTGTCTTCAAGACTCCTGGTTGTCTTCAAGACTCCTGGTTGTCTTCAAGACTCCTGGTTGTCTTCAAGACTCCTGGCTGTCTTCAAGACTCCTGGCTGTCTTCAAGACTCCTGGTTGTCTTCAAGACTCCTGGTTGTCTTCAAGACCCCTGGCTGTCTTCAAGACTCCTGGCTGTCTTCAAGACTCCTGGTTGTCTTCAAAACTCCTGGTTGTCTTCAAGACTCCTGGTTGTCTTCAAGACTCCTGGCTGTCTTCAAGACTCCTGGCTGCTTTCAGGACCCCTGGCTGTCTTCAAGACTCCTGGCTGTCTTCAAGACTCCTGGTTGTTTTCAAGACTCCTGGCTGTCTTCAAGACTCCTGGCTGTCTTCAAGACTCCTGGCTGTCTTCAAGACCCCTGGCCGCCTTCAAGACCCCTGGCCACCTTCAAGACAGCTGGCCACCTTCAAGACCCCTGGCCGCCTTCAAGATCCCTGGCCGCCTTCAAGACCCCTGGCCACCTTCAAGACCCCTGGCCACCTTCAAGACCCCTGGCCACCTTCAAAACTCCTGGCTGTCTTCAAGACCCCTGGCGACCTTCAAGACCCATGGCCGCCTTCAAGACCCTTGGGCGCCTTCAAGACCCCTGGCCGCCTTCAAGACCCCTGGCCACCTTCAAGACCCCTGGCCACCTTCAAGACTCCTGGCTGTCTTCAAGACTCCTGGCTGTCTTCAAGACTCCTGACCACTTTCAAGACCCCTGGCCGCCTTCAAGACCCCTGGCCACCTTCAAGACCCCTGCCCACCTTCAAGACCCCTGGCCGCCTTCAAGACCCCTGGCCACCTTCAAGACCCCTGGCCACCTACAAGACCCCTGGCCACCTTCAAGACCCCTGGCCACCTTCAAGACCCCTGGCCACCTTCAAGACCCCTGGCCACCTTCAAGACCATGGCCACCTTCAAGACCCCTGGCCACCTTCAAGACCCCTGGCCACCTTCAAGACCCCTGGCCACCTTCAAGACCCCTGGCCACCTTCAAGACCCATGGCCACCTTCAAGACCCCTTGCCACCTTCAAGACCCCTGGCCACCTTCAAGACCCCTGGCCACCTTCAAGACCCCTGGCCACCTTCAAGACCCCTGGCCACCTTCAAGACCCCTGGCCACCTTCAAGACCCCTGGCCACCTTCAAGACCCCTGGCCACCTTCAAGACCCCTGGTCACCTTCAAGACCCATGGCCACCTTCAAGACCCCTTGCCACCTTCAAGACCCCTGGCCACCTTCAAGACCCATGGCCACCTTCAAGACCCCTTGCCACCTTCAAGACCCTGGCCACCTTCAGACCCCTGGCCACCTTCAAGACCCCTGGCCACCTTCAAGACCCCTTGCCACCTTCAAGACCCCTGTCCACCTTCAAGACCCCTGGCCACCTTCAAGACCCCTGGCCACCTTCAAGACCCCTGGCCACCTTCAAGACCCCTGGCCACCTTCAAGACCCCTGGCCACCTTCAAGACCCCTGGCCACCTTCAAGACCCCTGGCCACCTTCAAGACCCCTGGCCACCTTCAAGATAAAGCTGGACAGATACCTGAAGTCAGTACCTCACCAGCCGGACTGTGGTTCGTACGTTGAGCTACGTGAGGCTAACAGTAACAACCTGGTTGATCAGGCCCTGATCCATCACGAGGCCGGGCCAGGGACCGGGCCGCGGGGACGTTGACCCCCGGAAGACTCTCCAGGTTCACTGAAATATATGGTAGTGGGGGTATTAGTTAGGTATACCAGGAGTCTACCTGGAGGTTATTCCGGGGATCAACGCCCCCGCGGCCCGGTCCACGACCAGGCCTCCCGGTGGATCAGGGCCTGATCAACCAGGCTGTTACTGCTGGCTGCACGTAGTCCAACGTACGGGCCACAGCCCGGCTGATCCGTCACTGACTTTAGGTGTCTGTCCAGCTCTCTCTTGAAGGCAGCCAGGTGTCTTGAAGGCAGCCAGATGTCTTGAAGGCAGCCAGGTGTCTTGAAGGCAGCCAGGTGTCTTGAAGGCAGCCAGGTGTCTTGAAGGCAGCCAGGTGTCTTGAAGGCAGCCAGGTGTCTTGAAGGCAGCCAGATGTCTTGAAGGCAGACAGGTGTCTTGAAGGCAGCCAGGTGTCTTGAAGGCAGCCAGGTGTCTTGAAGGCAGCCAGGTGTCTTGAAGGCAGCCAGATGTCTTGAAGGCAGACAGGTGTCTTGAAGGCAGACAGGTGTCTTGAAGGCAGCCAGGTGTCTTGAAGGCAGACAGGTGTCTTGAAGGCAGCCAGGTGTCTTGAAGGCAGCCAGGTGTCTTGAAGGCAGCCAGGTGTCTTGAAGGCAGCCAGGTGTCTGAAGGCAGCCAGGTGTCTTGAAGGCAGCCAGGTGTCTTGAAGGCAGACAGGTGTCCTGAAGGCAGCCAGGTGTCTTGAAGGCAGCCAGATGTCTTGAAGGCAGCCAGATGTCTTGAAGGCAGACAGGTGTCTTGAAGGCAGCCAGGTGTCTTGAAGGCAGCCAGGTGTCTTGAAGGCAGCCAGGTGTCTTGAAGGCAGCCAGGTGTCTTGAAGGCAGCCAGGTGTCTTGAAGGCAGCCAGGTGTCTTGAAGGCAGACAGGTGTCCTGAAGGCAGCCAGGTGTCTTGAAGGCAGCCAGGTGTCTTGAAGGCAGCCAGGTGTCTTGAAGGCAGCCAGGTGTCTTGAAGGCAGCAAGGTGTCTTGAAGGCAGTCAGGTGTCTTGAAGGCAGCCAGGTGTCTTGAAGGCAGCCAGGTGTCTTGAAGGCAGTCAGGTGTCTTGAAGGCAGCCAGGTGTCTTGAAGGCAGCCAGGTGTCTTGAAGGCAGCCAGGTGTCTTGAAGGCAGCCAGGTGTCTTGAAGGCAGCCAGGTGTCTTGAAGGCAGCCAGGGGTTTATTGGTAATTCCCCTAATGCTTGACGGGAGGCTGTTGAACAGTCTTGGGCCCCGGACACTTATGGTGTTTTCCCTTAGTGTACCAATGGCGCCCCTACTTTTAATTGGGGGCATTTTGCATCGCCTGCCCAATCTTTTACTTTCATAGGGAGTGATTTCTGTGTGCAGATTTGGGATAGTGAGAAGTAGGTTGACCTGTCTGCGGACCACTCATGGTGTCTGCGGACCACTCATGGTGTCTGCGAACCACTCATGGTGTGTGCGGACCACTCATGGTGTCTGCGGACCACTCATGGTGCGTGCGGACCACTCATGGTGTGTGCGGACCACTCATGGTGTGTGCGGACCACTCATGGTGTCTATGAATCACTCAGGGTGTCTATGAAACACTCAGGGTGTCTACGAATCACTCAGGGTGCCTACGAATCACTCAGGGTGTCTACGAATCACTCAGGGCGCCTACGAATCACTCAGGGTGTCTACGAATCACTCAGGGTGTGTACGGACCATTCAGGGTGTCTACGGACCACTCAGGGTGTCTACGAATCCCTCAGGGTGTCTACGAATCACTCAGGGTGTCTACGGACCACTCAGGGTGTCTACGAATCACTCAAGGTGTCTACGGACCATTCAGGGTGTCTACGGACTACTCAGGGTGTCTACGGACCACTCAGGGTGTCTACGGACCATTCAGGATGTCTACGGACCACTCAGGGTGTCTACGGACCATTCAGGATGTCTACAGACCACTCAGGGTGTCTATGAAGCACTCAGGATGATGGTGGTACTTTAGTCAACACTGTGAGACGTTCCAAGACATGTCTAATCCCTCCGTTCCACGTAGATACCATCAACACACTTCCCCTCACTGCTACCCTCCCTCCCACGTAGATACCATCAACACACTTCCCCTCACTGCTACCCTCCCTCCCACGTAGATACCATCAACACACTTCCCCTCACTGCTACCCTCCCTCCCACGTAGATACCATCAACACACTTCCCTCACTGCTACCCTCCCTCCCACGTAGATACCATCAACACACTTCCCCTCACTGCTACCCTCCCTCCCACGTAGATACCATCAACACACTTCCCCTCACTGCTACCCTCCCTCCCACGTAGATACCATCAACACACTTCCCTTCACTGCTACCCTCCCTCCCACGTAGATACCATCAACACACTTCCCTTCACTGCTACCCTCCCTCCCACGTAGATACCATCAACACACTTCCCCTCACTGCTACCCTCCCTCCCACGTAGATACTTCAACACACTTCCCCTCACTGCTACCCTCCCTCCCACGTAGATACTTCAACACACTTCCCCTCACTGCTACCCTCCCTCCCACATAGATACCATCAACACACTTCCCCTCACTGCTACCCTCCCTCACACATAGATACCATCAACACACTTCCCCTCACTGCTACCCTCCCTCCCATATAGATACCATTATCATGTGGGAGTTCGAACACGTGGATAGGGTAAAGTAATACTCACGTAGGCTGGTAGTACGTATAATTACAGATAATGTGGGGAGCGCCCAACAGCCTGCCTATCTCCTTGCTCACTCTCGTAACACTGACTAGCCGCCCACAGTACCCATATGTGAGGGGGTCCTTGAATACTGCTGTGGTCAGCACAATATGAATACAGATAGTGACTCAGGCAGAGACGGTTGGTAGTGAGTCAACTACTGGTACACTGGTTACTGGTAACTGGTTACTACTACTGAGACCATAACACACTTCCCCTCACTGCTACCCTCCCTCACACATAGATACCATCAACACACTTCCCCTCACTGCTACCCTCCCTCACACATAGATACCATCAACACACTTCCTCTCACTGCTACCCTCCCTCCCACATAGATACCATCAACACACTTCCCTCACTGCTACCTCCCTCCCACATAGATACCATCAACACACTTCCCCTCACTGCTACCCTCCCTCACACAGAGATACCATCAACACACTTCCCCTCACTGCTACCCTCCCTCCCACGTAGATACCATCAACACACTTCCCCTCACTGCTACCCTCCCTCCCACGTAGATACCATCAACACACTTCCCTCACTGCTACCCTCCGTCACACATAGATACCATCAACACACTTCCTCTCACTGCTACCCTCCCTCCCACGTAGATACCATCAACACACTTCCCCTCACTGCTACCCTCCCTCCCACGTAGATACCATCAACACACTTCCCCTCACTGCTACCCTCTCTCCCACGTAGATACCATCAACACACTTCCCCTCACTGCTACCCTCCCTTCCACGTAGATACCATCAACACACTTCCCCTCACTGCTACCGTCCCTCTCACATAGATACCATCAACACACTTCCCCTCACTGCTACCCTCCCTCACACATAGATACCATCAACGCACTTCCCTTCACTGCTACCCTCCCTCCCACATAGATACCATCAAACACACTTCCCCTCACTGCTACCCTCCCTCACACATAGATACCATCAACGCACTTCCCTTCACTGCTACCCTCCCTCTCACATAGATACCATCAACACACTTCCCCTCACTGCTACCCTCCCTCACACATAATACCATCAACGCACTTCCCTTCACTGCTACCCTCCCTCACACATAGATACCATCAACACACTTCCCCTCACTGCTACCCTCCCTCCCACATAGATACCATCAACACACTTCCCCTCACTGCTACCCTCCCTCACACATAGATACCATCAACACACTTCCCCTCACTGCTACCCTCCCTCCCACATAGATACCATCAACACACTTCCCCTCACTGCTACCCTCCCTCCCACATAGATACCATCAACGCACTTCCCCTCACTGCTACCCTCCTCTCACATAGATACCATCAACACACTTCCCCTCACTGCTACCCTCCCTCCCACATAGATACCATCAACGCACTTCCCCTCACTGCTACCCTCCCTCCCACATAGATACCATCAACGCACTTCCCCTCACTGCTACCCTCCCTCCCACATAGATACCATCAACACACTTCCCTCACTGCTACCCTCCCTCCCACATAGATACCATCAACACACTTCCCCTCACTGCTACCCTCCCTCACACATAGATACCATCAACACACTTCCCCTCACTACTACCCTCCCTCACACATAGATACCATCAACACACTTCCCCTCACTGCTACCCTCCCTCCCACATAGATACCATCAACACACTTCCCCTCACTGCTACCCTCCCTCCCACATAGATACCATCAACACACTTCCCCTCACTGCTACCCTCCCTCACACATAGATACCATCAACACACTTCCCCTCACTGCTACCCTCCCTCACACATAGATACCATCAACACACTTCCCCTCACTGGAGGACCGGGTGAGGGGAAGAAATATTGAAGGGGAATGACGAGTTGAACGAATTAATGCAAGATTTGCGGATTAAGAAATACTCAACCATTTCTATTCCTGCCTGACGCCTCTTCTTCCACTTTTACGCTCAGACCTTCCTAAGAAACTGATGGGAATTTATTGCAGGAATTTACTGAGAATTTGACATATTAATTTTTTTAAATCTCCGGAATTTTACGTAAATATGATCGTTTTCGTCTTTATACAAATCTTACCATCTTGACTACACCTATGGTTTGCCTTTGATGAGTTTCCAGGGTCGTTCTGCTAACTAGCAGGACCTAATAGTTATGTCAAGGACCAGCAGCTGGAGGTCAACCTCTTTCCCTTGTAGACTCGTGCAATTATCTGTTTGGGTTACGCAGTTTCAAGTGAGGGAACGTCAGCCTGTGACTGATAATATGTCACTGTACCTCCACTCTCTGATCAGCCAGATTGTCGGTGATGGTGGAAAGTAGTGGAGGTGTAGCAGCACTCTAAAGCCGAGCTCACTCAAGGTTCAACCCGATCGGATGACCCATTTTCAAACACAATTTCTCTCTTTCATTTTTTTTAACAAATATAAAGTGGTGACACCCACTCCAGAAGGTTTGTGACACACGATCTGCCTTCCATGAATCTGTGCTGGCTGTCGTTTATAATCTTGTTCTGTTCCAGGTGCTCCACCACTCTCCTCCTAATAATCTTCTCCATGACTTTGCATACTATACACGTCAGACACAGGTCTGTAGTTTAGTGCCTCGTTTCTGTTTCTTTTCTTAAAAATGGGGACTACATTTGCCGTCTTCCATACCTCAAGCAGTTGCCCAGTTTCTAGGGATGTATTGAAGATTGTGATTAGTGGCACGCACAGTGTTTCTGCTCCCCCTCTAAGGACTCATGGGGAGATGTCCGGTCTTATCGCCTTTGAGGTATCAAGGTCGCTTAGCAGCTTCTGCATATCCTCCTTCGTTGTTTGTATGTCATCCAACACTTGTTGGTATATTCCCTGTTGATGTTCCGCTCCGTCCTGTCTTCCCAGAGCCCTTCCTGTTTCTACTGTAAATATTTCCTTAAATCTGGTGTTGAGCTCTCACACCTCGTGATCTTTCTTGTGAGTTCCCCACCGTCTTTCCTCAGCCTGATTACCTGTGTGTGTTGTGAGTGTGCATATGTATGTGTGTATGTGCATGTGTGTGTGTGTTGTGTGTGTGCATGTGTGTGTGTGTCTTGTGTGTGTGTGTGTGTGTGTGTGTGTGTGTGTGTGTGTG
>NC_069405.1:15602589-15615089 GCF_026875155.1 Cherax quadricarinatus | reverse complement strand
TTCTGATTGTTAGTAAGATATCCATCTGCCTGTCTTCCCAGTTCTGATTGTTAGTAAGATATCCATCTGCCTGTCTTTCCAGTTCTGATTGTTAGTAAGATATCCATCTGCCTGTCTTCCCAGTTATTCATTCTTCACGTATTTTATGCACAGTTATCCCATGTTCAAAGACTTTTGCAAAGTCACTTTGCTACATCTACATTATGTGTCTACAACAGCAACCAAGACCTTGTATTAGTCCAACAAGTGGGAGAGACCTGACTGGCTTGGGCCAGTAGGAAACCTGGACCTGCCTAGCATGATCCAGTAGGCCTGTTGCAGTGCTCCTTCTTTCTTATAAGAACATAAGATGGAACAGGCCTACTGGCCCATGCGAGGCAGGTCCAAGTCTCCCACCGGCTTAACCGGGTACGTACAACTACTGGTCCATGTGACTCCTGATCTACCATCTTAACCATCGTACAAACATCTTGGTAATGTGTGATGTCACCCTGTTGGCCCATACACTCTCCGTCATTTCTTTTTTGACATCTTTGTGGAGCGGAGACAATATTAGTGGTTTTTAATGAGCTGGCCATGGACCGGGCCAAGGGGGCGTTGACCCCCGGAGCCCCCTCCTGGTAGCTGGATGACTCTAGAGTCTGGACTGCTTCTCTAGAGAATAATAATAGCAACTGACAATATACTCTTGCAGTTCTGGATGAACACTTCTAATATCTGCTGGTGGAAGGTTAATATCTGCTGGTGGAAGCTTAATATCTGCTGGTGGAAGGTTAATATCTGCTGGTGGAAGGTTAATATCTGCTGGTGGAAGGTTAATATCTGCTGGTGGAAGGTTAATATCTGCTGGTGGAAGCTTAATATCTGCTGGTGGAAGGTTAATATCTGCTGGTGGAAGGTTAATATCTGCTGGTGGAAGCTTAATATCTGCTGGTGGTAGGTTAATATCTGCTGGTGGAAGGTTAATATCTGCTGGTGGAAGGTTAATATCTGCTGGTGGTAGGTTAATATCTGCTGGTGGTAGGTTAATATCTGCTGGTGGAAGGTTAATATCTGCTGGTGGAAGGTTAATATCTGCTGGTGGAAGGTTAATATCTGCTGGTGGAAGGTTAATATCTGCTGGTGGAAGGTTAATATCTGCTGGTGGAAGGTTAATATCTGCTGGTGGAAGGTTAATATCTGCTGGTGGAAGGTTAATATCTGCTGGTGGAAGGTTAATATCTGCTGGTGGAAGGTTAATATCTGCTGGTGGAAGGTTAATATCTGCTGGTGGAAGCTTAATATCTGCTGGTGGTAGGTTAATATCTGCTGGTGGAAGGTTAATATCTGCTGGTGGAAGGTTAATATCTGCTGGTGGAAGGTTAATATCTGCTGGTGGAAGCTTAATATCTGCTGGTGGAAGGTTAATATCTGCTGGTGGAAGGTTAATATCTGCTGGTGGAAGCTTAATATCTGCTGGTGGTAGGTTAATATCTGCTGGTGGAAGGTTAATATCTGCTGGTGGAAGGTTAATATCTGCTGGTGGTAGGTTAATATCTGCTGGTGGTAGGTTAATATCTGCTGGTGGAAGGTTAATATCTGCTGGTGGAAGGTTAATATCTGCTGGTGGAAGGTTAATATCTGCTGGTGGAAGGTTAATATCTGCTGGTGGAAGGTTAATATCTGCTGGTGGAAGGTTAATATCTGCTGGTGGAAGGTTAATATCTGCTGGTGGAAGGTTAATATCTGCTGGTGGAAGGTTAATATCTGCTGGTGGAAGGTTAATATCTGCTGGTGGAAGCTTAATATCTGCTGGTGGAAGGTTAATATCTGCTGGTGGTAGGTTAATATCTGCTGGTGGAAGGTTAATATCTGCTGGTGGAAGGTTAATATCTGCTGGTGGAAGGTTAATATCTGCTGGTGGAAGGTTAATATCTGCTGGTGGAAGGTTAATATCTGCTGGTGGAAGGTTAATATCTGCTGGTGGAAGGTTAATATCTGCTGGTGGAAGGTTAATATCTGCTGGTGGAAGCTTAATATCTGCTGGTGGTAGGTTAATATCTGCTGGTGGAAGGTTAATATCTGCTGGTGGAAGGTTAATATCTGCTGGTGGAAGGTTAATATCTGCTGGTGGAAGGTTAATATCTGCTGGTGGAAGGTTAATATCTGCTGGTGGAAGGTTAATATCTGCTGGTGGAAGGTTAATATCTGCTGGTGGAAGGTTAATATCTGCTGGTGGAAGGTTAATATCTGCTGGTGGAAGGTTATATCTGCTGGTGGAAGCTTAATATCTGCTGGTGGTAGGTTAATATCTGCTGGTGGAAGGTTAATATCTGCTGGTGGAAGGTTAATATCTGCTGGTGGAAGGTTAATATCTGCTGGTGGTAGGTTAATATCTGCTGGTGGAAGGTTAATATCTGCTGGTGGAAGGTTAATATCTGCTGGTGGAAGGTTAATATCTGCTGGTGGAAGGTTAATATCTGCTGGTGGAAGGTTAATATCTGCTGGTGGAAGGTTAATATCTGCTGGTGGTAGGTTAATATCTGCTGGTGGAAGGTTAATATCTGCTGGTGGAAGGTTAATATCTGCTGGTGGTAGGTTAATATCTGCTGGTGGAAGGTTAATATCTGCTGGTGGAAGCTTAATATCTGCTGGTGGAAGGTTAATATCTGCTGGTGGAAGGTTAATATCTGCTGGTGGAAGGTTAATATCTGCTGGTGGAAGCTTAATATCTGCTGGTGGTAGGTTAATATCTGCTGGTGGAAGGTTAATATCTGCTGGTGGAAGGTTAATATCTGCTGGTGGAAGCTTAATATCTGCTGGTGGAAGCTTAATATCTGCTGGTGGAAGCTTAATATCTGCTGGTGGTAGGTTAATATCTGCTGGTGGAAGGTTAATATCTGCTGGTGGAAGCTTAATATCTGCTGGTGGAAGGTTAATATCTGCTGGTGGTAGGTTAATATCTGCTGGTGGAAGCTTTTAAAATCTGCTGGTGGTAGGTTAATATCTGCTGGTGGAACGTTAATATCTGCTGGTGGAAGGTTAATATCTGCTGGTGGAAGGTTAATATCTGCTGGTGGAAGCTTAATATCTGCTGGTGGTAGGTTAATATCTGCTGGTGGAAGGTTAATATCTGCTGGTGGAAGGTTAATATCTGCTGGTGGAACGTTAATATCTGCAGGTGGAAGGTTAATATCTGCTGGTGGAAGGTTAATAACTGCTGGTGGAAGGTTAATAACTGCTGGTGGAAGGTTAATATCTGCTGGTGGAAGGTTAATATCTGCTGGTGGAAGGTTAATATCTGCTGGTGGAAGGTTAATATCTGCTGGTGGAAGGTTAATATCTGCTGGTGGAAGGTTAATAACTGCTGGTGGAACGTTAATATCTGCAGGTGGAAGGTTAATATCTGCTGGTGGAAGGTTAATATCTGCTGGTGGAAGGTTAATATCTGCTGGTGGAAGGTTAATATCTGCTGGTGGAAGGTTAATATCTGCTGGTGGAAGGTTAATATCTGCTGGTGGAAGGTTAATAACTGCTGGTGGAAGGTTAATAACTGCTGGTGGAAGGTTAATATCTGCTGGTGGAAGGTTAATATCTGCTGGGTGGAAGGTTAATATCTGCTGGTGGAAGGTTAATATCTGCTGGTGGAAGGTTAATATCTGCTGGTGGTAGGTTAATATCTGCTGGTGGAAGGTTAATATCTGCTGGTGGAAGGTTAATATCTGCTGGTGGAAGGTTAATATCTGCTGGTGGAAGGTTAATATCTGCTGGTGGAAGGTTAATATCTGCTGGTGGAAGGTTAATATCTGCTAGTGGAAGGTTAATATCTGCTGGTGGAAGGTTAATATCTGCTGGTGGAAGGTTAATATCTGCTGGTGGAAGGTTAATATCTGCTGGTGGAAGGTTAATATCTGCTGGTGGAAGGTTAATATCTGCTGGTGGAAGGTTAATATCTGCTGGTGGAAGGTTAATATCTGCTGGTGGAAGGTTAATATCTGCTGGTGGAAGGTTAATATCTGCTGGTGGTAGGTTAATATCTGCTGGTGGTAGCTTAATATCTGCTGGTGGAAGGTTAATATCTGCTGGTGGAAGGTTAATATCTGCTGGTGGAAGGTTAATATCTGCTGGTGGAAGGTTAATATCTGCTGGTGGAAGGTTAATATCTGCTGGTGGAAGGTTAATATCTGCTGGTGGAAGGTTAATATCTGCTGGTGGAAGGTTAATATCTGCTGGTGGAAGGTTCATATCTGCTGGTGGAAGGTTAATATCTGCTGGTGGAAGGTTAATATCTGCTGGTGGTAGGTTAATATCTGCTGGTGGTAGCTTAATATCTGCTGGTGGAAGGTTAATATCTGCTGGTGGAAGGTTAATATCTGCTGGTGGAAGGTTAATATCTGCTGGTGGTAGGTTAATATCTGCTGGTGGTAGGTTAATATCTGCTGGTGGAAGCTTAATATCTGCTGGTGGAAGGTTAATATCTGCTGGTGGTAGGTTAATATCTGCTGGTGGTAGGTTAATATCTGCTGGTGGAAGCTTAATATCTGCTAGTCTAAGGTTAATATCTGCTGGTGGTAGCTTAATATCTGCTGGTGGGAGGTTAATATCTGCTGGTGGTAGCTTAATATCTGCTGGTGGAAGGTTAATATCTGCTGGTGGAAGCTTAATATCTGCTGGTGGAAGGTTAATATCTGCTGGTGGAAGGTTAATATCTGCTGGTGGAAGGTTAATATCTGCTGGTGGAAGGTTAATATCTGCTGGTGGAAGGTTAATATCTGCTGGTGGAAGGTTAATATCTGCTGGTGGAAGGTTAATATCTGCTGGTGGTAGGTTAATATCTGCTGGTGGTAGGTTAATATCTGCTGGTGGAAGGTTAATATCTGCTGGTGGAAGGTTAATATCTGCTGGTGGTAGGTTAATATCTGCTGGTGGGAGGTTAATATCTGCTGGTGGTAGCTTAATATCTGCTGGTGGAAGGTTAATATCTGCTGGTGGAAGCTTAATAACTGCTGGTGGAAGGTTAATATCTGCTGGTGGTAGGTTAATATCTGCTGGTGGAAGGTTAATATCTGCTGGTGGTAGCTTAATATCTGCTGGTGGAAGGTTAATATCTGCTGGTGGAAGCTTAATATCTGCTGGTGGAAGGTTAATATCTGCTGGTGGAAGCTTAATATCTGCTGGTGGAAGGTTAATATCTGCTGGTGGTAGGTTAATATCTGCTGGTGGAAGGTTAATATCTGCTGGTGGTAGCTTAATATCTGCTGGTGGAAGGTTAATATCTGCTGGTGGAAGGTTAATATCTGCTGGTGGTAGCTTAATATCTGCTGGTGGAAGGTTAATATCTGCTGGTGGAAGCTTAATATCTGCTGGTGGAAGGTTAATATCTGCTGGTGGAAGCTTAATATCTGCTGGTGGAAGGTTAATATCTGCTGGTGGTAGGTTAATATCTGCTGGTGGAAGGTTAATATCTGCTGGTGGAAGCTTAATATCTGCTGGTGGAAGGTTAATATCTGCTGGTGGTAGGTTAATATCTGCTGGTGGAAGCTTAATATCTGCTGGTGGTAGGTTAATATCTGCTGGTGGTAGGTTAATATCTGCTGGTGGAAGGTTAATATCTGCTGGTGGAAGGTTAATATCTGCTGGTGGAAGGTTAATATCTGCTGGTGGTAGCTTAATATCTGCTGGTGGAAGGTTAATATCTGCTGGTGGAAGCTTAATATCTGCTGGTGGAAGGTTAATATCTGCTGGTGGAAGCTTAATATCTGCTGGTGGAAGGTTAATATCTGCTGGTGGTAGGTTAATATCTGCTGGTGGAAGGTTAATATCTGCTGGTGGAAGCTTAATATCTGCTGGTGGAAGGTTAATATCTGCTGGTGGAAGCTTAATATCTGCTGGTGGAAGGTTAATATCTACTGGTGGTAGGTTAATATCTGCTGGTGGAAGCTTAATATCTGCTGGTGGAAGGTTAATATCTGCTGGTGGAAGCTTAATATCTGCTGGTGGAAGGTTAATATCTACTGGTGGTAGGTTAATATCTGATGGTGGAAGGTTAATATCTACTGGTGGTAGGTTAATATCTGCTGGTGGTAGGTTAATATCTGCTGGTGGAAGGTTAATATCTGCTGGTGGTAGGTTAATATCTGCTGGTGGAAGGTTAATATCTGCTGGTGGTAGGTTAATATCTGCTGGTGGAAGGTTAATATCTGCTGGTGGTAGGTTAATATCTGCTGGTGGTATGTTAATATCTGCTGGTGGAAGGTTAATATCTTCTGGTGGAAGGTTAATATCTCCTGGTGGTAGGTTAATATCTGCTGGTGGAAGGTTAATATCTGCTGGTGGAAGGTTAATATCTGCTAGTGGTAGGTTAATATCTGCTGGTGGTAGGTAAATATCTGCTGGTGCAACGTTAATATCTGCTGGTGGAAGGTTAATATCTGCTGGTGGAAGGTTAATATCTGCTTGTGGTAGGTTAACATCTGCTGGTGGAAGGTTAATATCTGCTGGTGGAAGGTTAATATCTTCTGGTGGAAGGTTAATATCTACTGGTGGAAAGTTAATATCTGCTGGTGGAAGGTTAATATCTGCTGGTGGAAGGTTAATATCTGCTGGTGGAAGGTAAATATCTGCTGGTGGTAGGTTAATATCTGCTAGTGGTAGGTTAATATCTGCTGGTGGAAGGCTAATATCTGCTGGTGGAAGGTTAATATCTGCTGGTGGAAGGTTAATATCTGCTGGTGGAAGGTTAATATCTGCTGGTGGAAGATTAATATCTCCTTTTGGAAGGTTAATATCTGCTGGTGGAAGGTTAATATCTGCTGGTGGAAGGTTAATATCTGCTGGAGGAAGGTTAATATCTGCTTTTGGAAGGTTAATATCTGCTGGTGGAAGGTTAATATCTGCTGGAGGAAGGTTAATATCTGCTGGTGGAAGGTTAATATCTGCTGGTGGAAGGTTAGTATCTGCTGGTGGAAGGTTAATATCTGCTGGTGGAAGGTTAATATCTGCTGGAGGAAGGTTAATATCTGCTGGTGGAAGGTTAATATCTGCTGGTGGAAGGTTAGTATCCGCTGGTGGAAGGTTAATATCTGCTGGTGGAAGGTTAATATATGCTGGTGGAAGGTTAATATCTGCTGGTGGAAGGTTAATATCTGCTGGTGGAAGGTTAATATCTGCTGGTGGAAGGTTAATATCTGCTGGTGGAAGGTTAATATCTGCTCGTAGAAGGTTAGTATCTGCTGGTGGAAGGTTAATATCTGCTGGTGGAAGGTTAATATCTGCTGGTGGTAAGTTAATATCTGCTGGTGGAAGGTTAATATCTGCTGGTGGAAGGTTAATATCTGCTGGTGGAAGGTTAATATCTGCTGGTGGAAGGTTAATAACTGCTGGTGGAAGGTTAATATCAGCTGGTGGAAGGTTAATATCTGCTGGTGGAAGGTTAATATCTGCTGGTGGAAGGTTAATATCTGCTGGTGGTAGGTTAATATCTGCTGGTGGAAGGTTAATATCTGCTGGTGGAAGGTTAATATCAGCTGGTGGAAGGTTAATATCTGCTGGTGGAAGGTTAATATCTGCTGGTGGAAGGTTAATATCTGCTGGTGGTAGGTTAATATCTGCTAATGATAGGTTAATATCTGCTGTTGGAAGGTTAATATCTGCTGGTGGAAGGTTAATATCTGCTGTTGGAAGGTTAATATATCTGCTGGTGGTAGGTTAATATCTGCTGGTGGAAGGTTAATATCTGCTGGTGGAAGGTTAATATCTGCTGGTGGAAGGTTAATATCTGCTGTTGGAAGGTTAATATCTGCTGGTGGAAGGTTAATATCTGCTGTTGGAAGGTTAATATCTGCTGGTGGAAGGTTAATATCTGCTGGTGGAAGGTTAATATCTGCTGGTAGAAGGTTAGTATCTGCTGGTGGAAGGTTAATATCTGCTGGTGGTAGGTTAATATCTGCTGGTGGAAGGTTAATATGTGCTGGTGGAAGGTTAATATCTGCTGGTGGTAGGTTAATATCTGCTGTTGGTAGGTTAATATCTGCTGGTGGAAAGTTAATATCTGCTGGTGGAAGGTTAATATCTGCTGGTCGAAGGTTAATATCTCCAGGAGGAAGGTTAATATCTTCTGGTGGAAGGTTAATATCTACTGGTGGAAGGTTAATATCTGCTGGTAGAAGGTTAGTATCTGCTGGTGGTAGGTTAATATCTGCTGGTGGTAGGTTAATATCTGCTGGTGGTAGGTTAATATCTGCTGGTGGTAGGTTAATATATGCTGGTGGAAGGTTAATATCTGCTGGTGGAAGGTTAATATCTGCTGGTGGTAGGTTAATATCTGCTGTTGGAAGGTTAATATCTGCTGGTGGTAGGTTAATATCTGCTGTTGGAAGGTTAATATCTGCAGGTGGAAGGTTAATATCTGCTTGTGGAAGGTTAATATCTGCTGGTGGTAGATTAATATCTGCTGGTGGAAGGTTAATATCTGCTGGTGGTAGGTTAATAACTGCTGGTGGAAGGTTAATATCTGCTGGTGGAAGGTTAATATCTGCCTTTGGAAGGTTAATATCTGCTGGTGGAAGGTTAATATCTGCTGGTGGAAGGTTAATATCTGCTGGTGGAAGGTTAATATCTGCCTTTGGAAGGTTAATATCTGCTGGTGGAAGGTTAATATCTGCTGGTGGAAGGTTAATATCTGCTGGTGGTAGGTTAATATCTGCTGGTGGAAGGTTAATATCTGCTGGTGGAAGGTTAATATCTGCCTTTGGAAGGTTAATATCTGCTGGTGGAAGGTTAATATCTGCTGGTGGAAGGTTAATATCTGCTGGTGGTAGGTTAATATCTGCTGGTGGTAGGTTAATATCTGCTGGTGGAAGGTTAATATCTGCTGTTGGAAGGTTAATATCTGCTGGTGGTAGGTTAATATCTGCTGGTGGTAGGTTAATATCTGCTGGTGGAAGGTTAATATCTGCTGGTGGAAGGTTAATATCTGCTGGTGGAAGGTTAATATCTGCCTTTGGAAGGTTAATATCTGCTGGTGGAAGGTTAATATCTGCTGGTGGAAGGTTAATATCTGCTGGTGGATAGGTTAATATCTGCTGGTGGAAGGTTAATATCTGCTGGTGGAAGGTTAATATCTGCTTTGGAAGGTTAATATCTGCTGGTGGAAGGTTAATATCTGCTGGTGGAAGGTTAATATCTGCTGGTGGAAGGTTAATATCTGCTGGTGGAAGGTTAATATCTGCTGGTGGAAGGTTAATATCTGCTGTTGGAAGGTTAATATCTGCTGGTGGTAGGTTAAATCTGCTGGTGGTAGGTTAATATCTGCTGGTGGTAGGTTAATATCTGCTGGTGGAAGGTTAATATCTGCTGGTGGAAGGTTAATAACTGCTGGTGGAAGGTTAATATCTGCTGGTGGAAGGTTAATATCTGCTGGTGGAAGGTTAATATCTGCTGGTGGAAGGTTAATATCTGCTGGTGGAAGGTTAATATCTGCTGGTGGAAGGTTAATATCTGCTGGTGGAAGGTTAATATCTGCTGGTGGAAGGTTAATATCTGCTGGTGGAAGGTTAATATCTGCTGGTGGAAGGTTAATATCTGCTGGTGGAAGGTTAATATTCTAGCTGCTGGTGGAAGGTTAATATCTGCTGGTGGAAGGTTAATATCTGCTGGTGGAAGGTTAATATCTGCTGTTGGAAAGTTAATATCTGCTGGTGGAAGGTTAATATCTGCTGGTGGTAGGTTAATATCTGCTGGTGGAAGGTTAATATCTGCTGGTGGAAGGTTAATATATGCTGGTGGAAGGTTAATATCTGCTGGTGGAAGGTTAATATCTGCTGGTGGAAGGTTAATATCTGCTGGGGAAGGTTAATATATGCTGGTGAAGGTTAATATATGCTGGTGGAAGGTTAATATCTGCTGGTGGAAGGTTAATATCTGCTGGTGGAAGGTTAATATCTGCTGGTGGAAGGTTAATATCTCCTGGTGGAAGGTTAATGTCTGCTGGTGAACAAACACACTAAGGACAGAACAAGGACAGAATCACGTCCGGATCTTGTGACGTCAATGACAGTGTTGCCAAATCTCTGAAACTCATTAAAGTCACATAGAAAAAACTTTATTAACAACCTGGAGATGTGTCAACATAGCCAGTGACGTCACTGCCAGGTAATGGGTCGTACCTGTACCTGCAGCTGTGTGTGTACCTCGAGATGAGTCAACATAGCCAGTGACGTCACTGCCAGGTAATGGGTCGTACCTGTACTTGCAGCTGTGTGTGTACCTCGAGATGAGTCAACATAGCCAGTGACGTCACTGCCAGGTAATGGGTCGTACCTGTACCTGCAGCTGTGTGTGTACCTCGAGATGAGTCAACATAGCCAGTGACGTCACTGCCAGGTAATGGGTCGTACCTGTACCTGCAGCTGTGTGTGTACCTCGAGATGAGTCAACATAGCCAGTGACGTCACTGCCAGGTAATGGGTCGTACCTGTACTTGCAGCTGTGTGTGTACCTCGAGATGAGTCAACATAGCCAGTGACGTCACTGCCAGGTAATGGGTCGTACCTGTACCTGCAGCTGTGTGTACCTGGAGATGATTCAACATAGCAAGTGACGTCACTGCCAGGTAATGGATCGTACCTGTACTTGCAGCTGTGTGTGTACCTGCAGATGAGTCAACATAGCCAGTGACGTCACTGCCAGGTAATTGGTCGTACCTGTACCTGCAGCTGTGTGTGTACCTCGAGATGAGTCAACATAGCCAGTGACGTCACTGCCAGGTAATTGGTCGTACCTGTACCTGCAGCTGTGTGTGTACCTCGAGATGAGTCAACATAGCCAGTGACGTCACTGCCAGGTAATTGGTCGTACCTGTACTTGCAGCAGTGTGTGTGTACCTGCAGCTGTGTGTGTGTGTACCTGCATTTACATGCGTGTACCTGCAGCTGTGTATGTACCTGGATGTGTGTGTGTACCTGCAGCTGTGTGTGTGTACCTGCAGCTGTGTGTGTGTACCTGCAGCTGTGTGTATAACTGCAGCTGTGTGTGCACCTACAGCTGTGTCTGTACCTGGAGATGTGTGTGTACCTACAGCTGTGTGAGTACATGCAGCTGTGTCTGTACCTACAGCTGAGTGTGTACCTGCAGCTGTGTCTGTACCTGGAGATGTGTGTGTACCTACAGCTGTGTCTGTACCTGGAGATGTGTGTGTACCTGCAGCTGTGTGTGTACCTGCAGCTGTGTCTGTACCTGGAGATGTGTGTGTACCTACAGCTGTGTCTGTACCTGGAGATGTGTGTGTACCTGCAGCTGTGTGTGTACCTGCAGCTGTGTCTGTACCTGGAGATGTGTGTGTACCTACAGCTGTGTCTGTACCTGGAGATGTGTGTGTACCTGCAGCTGTGTGTGTACCTGCAGCTGTGTCTGTACCGGGAGATGTGTGTGTACCCGCAGCTGTGTGTGCACCTGCAGCTGTGTGTGTACCTGTAGCTGTGTATGTTCCTGGAGATGTGTGTGTACCTGCAGCTGTGTGTGTACCTGCAGCTGTCTGTACCTGGAGGTGTGTGTGTACCTGCAGCTGTGTGTGTACCTGCAGCTGTGTGTGTACCTGCAGCTGTGGGTGTACCTGGAGATGTGTGTGTACCTGCAGCTGTGTGTGTACCTGCAGTTGTGTGTGTACCTGCAGCTGTGTGTGTGTGTACCTGCAGCTGTATGTGTGTACCTGCAGCTGTGTGTGTGTGTATCTGCAGCTGTGTGAGTGCACCTGCAGCTGTGTGTGTGTACCTGCAGCTGCGTGTGTAGCTGTAGCTGTGTGTGTATCTGCAGCTGTGTGTGTTCCGGCAGCTGTGTGTGTGTACCTGCAGCTGCGTGTGTACCTGCAGCTGTGTGTGTGGGTAACTGCAGCTGTGTGTGTGTGTACCTGCAGCTGTGTTCATGTGTGTGTACACCTGCAGCTGTGTGTGTATGTACCTGCAGCTATGTGTATGCGTGTGTGATCACCTGCAGCTGTATGTGTGCACCTGCGTCTGTGTGTATGTGTTTGTACACCTGCAGCTGTGTGAACTCACCTAGTTGAGGTTGCAGGGGTCGAGTCCAAGCTCCTGTCCCAGCCTCTTCACTGGTCGCTACTATGTGTGTGCACCTGCAGCTGTGTGTGTACCTGCAGGTGTGTGTGTGTACCTGCAGCTGTGTGTGTGTGTACCTGAAGCTGTGTGTGTGTACCTGCAGCTGTGTGTGTGTGTACCTACAGCTGTGTGTGTGTGTACCTGCAGCCGTCTACACTGAGGGTCAGTAGGTACAGGAACTAACACCTAACCAGGTACCTATTTACTGCAACACATCTCACCCAACCCGGGGATCAAACCCAGGTCACTTCGACTGCATTTCACGGAGCTGAAAACCCGCATGGAGGTCATCAAGTGTGGCTTATCCATCAGACTGTCGGTGAAGGCGGGGAGTTATAAATAGTGTGAGAGAGGCAGCATAATGGCTGTTATTACTACGACACTGTCACCTATACCACCCACCTTCCCTCA
>NC_069405.1:15577642-15597089 GCF_026875155.1 Cherax quadricarinatus | reverse complement strand
ACGAACAGACAGGCCCAAATCCGGGTTCACGACCTATCCCCCCTTCTCCTCTCATCCCCTCTCCCCTTCTCCCTCTCTCAACACCTCCAACATTCTCCCTCCCTCTCTCTCTCACACAACACCTCCAACACTCTCCGTCTCTCTCACAACACCACCAACGCTCTCCCTCTCTCTCACAACACCTCCAACACTACCTCTCTCTTTCAGGTGGGTGACAGCAGTGTAGGTGGTCACTAGATCATGTAAAAAGCACACCTGTCTGTCTACCTACCTCCCAACCTACCTACCTATCTGTCTACCTACCTACCAACCTACCTACCTATCTGTCTACCTACCTACCAACCAACCAACCAACCTACCTACCTACCTACCTACCTACCTACCTACCTACATACCTACCTACCTACCTACCTACCTATCACCCTACCTACCTACCTACCAACCAGACGTCTCTACCTACTCCCTCTTCCTCACGACATCAAGATCTATGAACCAAGAGATCAGTGTTTTGATAACTGTGTGTGTGTGTGTGTGTGTGTGTGTGTGTGTGTGTGTGTGTGTGTGTGTGTGTGTGTGTGTGTGTGTGTGTGTGTGTGTGTGTGTGTGTGACAGGCAGACATATGAACGGTACCAGTCGCACGTTCCAGCATCTCTGGCGTGCAGAACGGCGGCGACCTTCTGAACGCCTCCAGCACCACCAATCATTTACCACATTCTCACAGCCGTCTAGTCGCACCCAGCTCTTGTTCTCAGTACTCTCAAGTGTTCTCAGTGCTCTCAAGTGTTCTCAGTACTCTCCAGTGTTCTCAGTACTCTCCAGTGTTCTCAGTACTCTCCAGTGTTCTCAGTACTCTCCAGTGTTCTCAGTGCTCTCAGTGTTCTCGTGCTCTCCAGTGTTCTCAGTACTCTCCAGTGTTCTCAGTACTCTCCAGTGTTCTCAGTACTCTCCAGTGTTCTCAGTGCTCTCCAGTGTTCTCAGTACTCTCCAGTGTTCTCAGTACTCTCCAGTGTTCTCAGTACTCTCCAGTGTTCTCAGTACTCTCCAGTGTTCATCAGTTCCAGCTCTCCAGTGTTCTCAGTACTCTCCAGTGTTCTCAGTACTCTCCAGTGTTCTCAGTGCTCTCCAGTGTTCTCAGTAGTCTCCAGTGTTCTCAGTACTCTCCAGTGTTCTCAGTAGTCTCCAGTGTTCTCAGTACTCTCCAGTGTTCTCAGTACTCTCCAGTGTTCTCAGTGCTCTCCAGTGTTCTCAGTACTCTCCAGTGTTCTCAGTACTCTCCAGTGTTCTCAATACTCTCCAGTGTTCTCAGTACTCTCCAGTGTTCTCAGTGCTCTCCAGTGTTCTCAGTAGTCTCCAGTGTTCTCAGTACTCTCCAGTGTTCTCAGTGCTCTCCAGTGTTCTCAGTACTCTCCAGTGTTCTCAGTACTCTCCAGTGTTCTCAGTACTCTCCAGTGTTCTCAGTACTCTCCAGTGTTCTCAGTGCTCTCCAGTGTTCTCAGTGCCTCTCCAGTGTTCTCAGTACTCTCCAGTGTTCTCAGTATCTCCAGTGTTCTCGTACTCTCCAATGTTCTCAGTCTCTCAGTGTTCTCAGTACTCTCCAGTGTTCTCGTACTCTCAGTGATCTCAGTACTCTCCAATGTTCTCAGTACTCTCCAGTGTTCTCAGTACTCTCCAGTGTTCTCAGTACTCTCCAGTGTTCTCAGTACTCTCCAATGTTCTCAGTACTCTCCAGTGTTCTCAGTACTCTCCAGTGTTCTCAGTACTCTCCAATGTTCTCAGTACTCTCCAGTGTTCTCAGTACTCTCCAGTGTTCTCAGTACTCTCCAGTGATCTCAGTACTCTCCAGTGTTCTCAGTATTCGAGTGT
Organism: Cherax quadricarinatus; assembly: GCF_026875155.1. Taxonomy (NCBI): domain Eukaryota; kingdom Metazoa; phylum Arthropoda; class Malacostraca; order Decapoda; family Parastacidae; genus Cherax; species Cherax quadricarinatus. Next base: position 15,595,225 of record NC_069405.1, on the reverse strand, counting down.
TCTCAGTACTCTCCAATGTTCTCAGTACTCTCCAGTGTTCTCAGTACTCTCCAGTGTTCTCAGTACTCTCCAGTGTTCTCAGTACTCTCAGCTGCACACAACAAGCCTGTACGGCCAGCTGCAGCTTGTTAATACATCATTCATATCACTTGTTTCGTGGTTGTATTAATATACAGAGTACTGTTGAAGGCTGGTAAACATACTCGAGTAGAATGTAATTAATTCTGAGGTGATAAAAGCCAGGTATGTCCTCGCGTCATGTCACATGTCTAGTTCCACTAGGGACATGATGTATGTAGGATTGTCTGCTCCTGTGGTTACAGCTTTCTGAATTTTGACGTGCTTCTCACTAAGCGGGATAAAATAACACGGGTTCGATCCCCGACCAGCCGCAGTATGTTCACTATGTTAATATTACTTGTTTCGTGTGTGTGTGTGTGTGTGTGTGTACTCACCTAATTGTACTCACCTAATTGTGGTTGCAGGGGTCGAGACTCAGCTCCTGGCCCCGCCTCTTCACTGATCGCTACTGGATCCTCTCTCTCTCTGCTTCCTGAGCTTTGTCATACCTCTTCTTAAAACTATGTATGGTTCCTGCCTCCACTACTTCACTTGCTAGGCTATTCCACTTGCTGACAACTCTATGACTGAAGAAATACTTCCTAACGTCCCTGTGACTCGTCTGAGTCTTCAGCTTCCAGTTTGTGACCCCTTGTCCCTGTGTCCCCTCTCTGGAACATCCTATCTCTGTCCACCTTATCTATTCCCCGCAGTATCTTGTATGTCGTTATCATGTCTCCCCTGACCCTTCTGTCCTCCAGTGTCGTCAGTCCGATTTCCCTTAACCTTTCCTCGTACGACATTCCCTTGAGCTCTGGGACTAGCCTTGTTGCAAACCTTTGTACTTTCTCTAACTTCTTGACGTGCTTGACCAGGTGTGGGTTCCAGACTGGTGCTGCATACTCCAGTATGGGCCTAACATACACAGTGTACAGTGTCTTGAACGATTCCTTATTGAGGTATCGGAACGCTATTCTCAGGTTTGCCAGGCGCCCGTATGCTGCAGCGGTTATTTGGTTGATGTGTGCCTCCGGTGATGTACTCGTGTTATGGTCACCCCAAGGTCTTTCTCCCTGAGTGAGGTCTGTAGTCTTTGTCCACCTAGCCTATATTCTGTCTGCGGTCTTCTTTGCCCCTCCCCAATCTTCATGACTTTGCATTTGGCTGGATTGAATTCGAGGAGCCAGTTACTGGACCACATGTCCAGCCTCTCCAGGTCTCTTTGCAGTCCTGCCTCATCCTCGTCCGATTTAATTCTTCTCATCAACTTCACGTCATCTGCGAACAGGGACACTTCAGAGTCTATTCCTTCCATCATGTCGTTCACATATATCAAAAATAGCACTGGTCCTAGAACTGACCCCTGTGGGACCCCGCTCGTAACAGGCGCCCACTGTGATACCTCTTCACGTACCATGACTCGTTGCTGCCTCCCTGTCAGGTATTCCCTTATCCATTGCAGTGCCCTTCCTTTTATGTGTGCCTGATCCTCCAGCTTCTGCACTAATCTCTTGTGGGGAACTGTGTCAAAGGCCTTCCTGCAGTCTAGGAAAACGCAATCTACCCAACCCTCTCTCTCGTGTCTTACTTCTGTTACCTTGTCATAAAACTCCAGAGGTTTGTGATACAAGATTTGCCTTCCATGAACCCATGCTGGTTTTCATTTATAATCTTGTTCCTTTCCAGTGTTCGACCACTCTCCTCCTGATAATCTTCTCCATGACTTTGCACACAATACATGTCAGAGACACAGGTCTGTAGTTTAGTGCCTCGTTTCTGTTTCCTTTCTTAAATATGGGGACTACATTAGCTGTCTTCCATTTCTCAGGTAGTTGCCCAGTTTCAAGGGATGTGTTGAAGATTGTGGTTAGAGCACACACAGCATCTCTGCTCCTTCTCTAAGGACCCATGGGGAGATGTTGTCCGGTCCCATCGCCTTTGAGGTGTCAAGGTCACTTAAGAGCTTCTTCACCTCCTCCTAAGTTGTTCGTATGTCATCCAACACTTGTTGGTATATTCCCTCTTGATGTTCCCTTCTGTGCTGTCTTCCCACAGCCCTTCCTGTCTCTACTGTAAAAACTTCCTTAAATCTCCTGTTCAGCTCCTCACATACCTCCTGATCATTTCTTGTGAGTTCTCCACCTTCTGTCCTTAATCTGATCACCTGGTCTTTGGACTGTTGTCTTCCTCCTGATGTGGCTATACAACAGTTTCGGGTCAGTCTTGATTCTCGATGCTATGTCATTTTCATACTGTCGCTGGGCCTCCCTCCTTACCTGTGCGTACTCATTCCTGGCTCTGCGACTGATCTCCCTATTTTCGTGTGTTCTCTGCCTTCTGTACTTTTTCCATTCTCTATTGCACTTGTTTTTTGCCTCCTTACACCGTCGGGTAAACCAGGGGCTTGTTCTGGTCTTCCCGTTGTTACTGTTTGCCCTTGGGAATGAACCTTTCCACTGCCTCCTTGCATTTTGTTGCTACATATTCCATCATTTCATTTACTGGCTTTCCTGCCAGTTCTCTGTCCCACTGGACCTCCCGCATGAAGTTCTTCAACCCTATGTAGTCCCCTCTTTTATAGTCAGGCTTTTTCCCATTCTACTCCTGTTATTCTCTCCACTTGCAGCTCTACTATGTATTCAAAGCACAGAACCACGTGGTCGCTAGCTCCTAGGGGACTCTCATACTTGATATCCTCAATGTCTGAGCTGCCCAGGGTGAAACACAAGGTCCAATCTTGCTGGTTCATCCTCCCCTCTCACTCTGGTAGTGTCCTTAACATGTTGGTGCATGAGGTTTTCCAGCACCACGTCCAACATCCTGGCTCTCCATGTTTCGGGACCCCCATGTGGCTCCAGGTTTTCCCAGTCAATCTCCCTGTGGTTGAAATCCCCCATAACCAGCAACTTTGCTCTGCTGGAGTGAGCTCTTCTTGCCACCTCAGCAAGTGTGTCCACCATTGCTCTTGTTGCTCTCTTCATATTCCTCTCTTGGCCTCCTGCAGTTCTGTGGTGGATTATACATCACTGCAATGACCACTTTGTGTTCCCCAGACTGAAGTGTACCTGCTATGTAGTCTCTTTCTCCTGTCTCATCTATTCCTTCCATTTTCTCGAATTTCCATCTGTTTTTTACGAGCAGAGCAACCCCACCTCCCCCCCTACCCCTTCTATCTTTCCTCATGATCTGGTATCCTTGTGGGAAGATTGCATCTGTTATTGTCTCCATGAGTTTTGTTTTCTGTAACTGCTATGATGTCTGGGGACTTCTCATTGATTCTTTCTTGCCATTCCTCATGTTTATTCGTTAATCCATCTGCATTTGTGTACCAAACCTTCAACTTCTGTTCTAATACTGTAACTGTGGTGCGGGGGTGGAAACAGAGGGATCGGTGTGTGATGGTTGGTTTGGAATGTTCAGTTGCCTTGGGGGTGTCGTGGCTGGAGTCCTTCTGCAGGTGTTTCTGGGGGGTGCGCTTGTCCTTCCATTTGATCCTGGGTTATTCTGCTCTCCTTTTTCATTTCCTCCCATTTCTCCTTTCGTTTTTTGAACTCTCTCTTTCATTGTCTTCCTTTCGTCCTGTGTTCTGTCTCGGTCGAGGTACACACTCCGGAACTCCTGCTTGCCTCTCAGCCGTGCTTTCTCCTGCAGGATCATGGTTCGGGTTGATTCTGCCTTGAAAATTACTTTGAGAGGCCGATTCCTTTTCTTTGTGAACCACCCAATTCTCCGAAAATTTGCCACCTGGGTCATGTCCCCCTCGCCTATCACCTTCATGATGTCTTCAATCGCTTTTTCTCCTCCTGCTTTCTTTCATCATAAGTTTCCCCTTTAGCTTCGTCTAGCCCATAGACAAACACGGATCTCTCCCTTTCCACCTCCCACTGTGACTCCCATTGCATCCTCTGATGTGTTTTAGTTCCTTCCCGTGGAGTGTTCCTTCCTTCAGTCCCTTCCCTCGTTATGGCCCCTATGCTTCTTGGTTTATCCTATCCTGTGTGTGTGTGTGTGTGTGTGTGTGTGTGTGTGTGTGTGTGTGTGTGTGTGTGTGTGTGTGTGTGTGTGTGTATGTGTGTGTGTGTGTGTGTGTGTGTATGTGTGTATGTGTGTGTGTGTATGTGTGTGTGTGTGTGTGTGTGTGTGTGTGTGTGAGTGTGTGTGTGTGTGTGTGTGTGTGTGTGTGTGTGTGTGTATGTGTGTGTGTGTGTGTGTGTGTGTGTGTGTGTGTGTGTGTGTGTGTGTGTGTGTGTATGTGTGTGTGTACTCACCTAGTTATGGTTGCAGGGGTCAAGCCATAGCTCCTGGCCCCGCCTCTTCACTGGTCGCTACTAGGTCACTCTCCCTGAACCGTGAGCTTTATCATACCTCTGCTTAAAGCTATGTATGAATCCTGCCTCACTCCTCCTTCCTTACTCCTTTCCTCACCATGGACCTTCCCTTATCCTCACTCCACCCTCACAACCACCCTCACTCCCACCCCCACCCCCACCCTCACTCCCACCCTCACCTGTCGAGCTTCTTTCCCACGATCATTGGACGGTAAGGTTCCCCCTATCCCCTCCTCCCTCCCAGCCCCCTCCTCTTCTCCCCTCCCCTCCTCCTCCTCTTCTCCCCCTTCTTTTCTCCACTCCCCTCCCCCTCCTCTTCTCCCCTCCCCTCCCCTCCTCTTCTCCCCTCCCCTCCCCCTTCTCTTCTCTCCTCCTCCGCCACTCAACATCCACCATCCCCCTTCCCCTCTACTCAACTCCCCATCCTCTCACCCCCTCCGTTATCTGACGAAAGGGGGGGGGGTAACCCGTAGCATGGTGGTGAGAAAGTTACGTTGACAACCAAAAGGTCTTGGATTCAACTCCCGGAGCAGATCAGGCTGCTTACACCTGCTGCTCCTACTGACCAAGGGGTAGATAGGTCCCCAGGTGATACCTGACTCTTGTCAACCATGTCCTCGACACTACTGCTACCCGTGTATTCACCTAGTTGTGCTTGTAGGGGTCGATTCACAGCTCCTGGCCCCGTATGTGTATGTATACTCACCTATTTGTGGTTGCAGGGATAATGAGGAGCACTGCAATAGGCCTACTGGCCCATACCGGGATACAGGGGTCGAGTCACAGCTCCTGGCCCATGCGTGTGTGTGTGTGTGTGGGCAACCCTAGCAGCAGACAGCCAGCAGAGTCTGCCTGTGGATCTGTCTTTTTCTGCTTTGCTGCCGGATACATGATGAGAAGGACGGCAGTGGAGAGAAAAAGATAGATTTCCTGGGACAGTGAACATCGAGAACTGGAGAAGTGGAAAGGGAACCCCCACACTGTGTGTCAGAACCCCCACACTGTGTGTCAGAACCCTCACACTGTGTGTCAGAACCCCCACACTGTGTGTCAGAACCCCCACACTGTGTGTCAGAACCCCCACACTGTCAGAACCCCCACACTGTCAGAACCCCCACACTGTGTCAAAACCCCCACACTGTGTCAGAACCCCCACACTGTGTCAGAACCCCCACACTGTGTGTCAGAACCCCCACAGTGTGTGTCAGAACCCCCACACTGTGTGTCAGAACCCCCACACTGTGTGTCAGAACCCCCACACTGTGTCAGAACCCCCACACTGTGTCAGAACCCCTACTCTGTGTGTCAGAACCCCCACACTGTGTGTCAGAACCCCCACACTGTGTGTCAGAACCCCCACACTGTGTGTCAGAACCCCCACACTGTGTGTCAGAACCCCCACACTGTGTGTCAGAACCCCCACACTGTCAGAACCCCCACACTGTCAGAACCCCCACACTGTGTCAAAACCCCCACACTGTGTCAGAACCCCCACACTGTGTCAGAACCCCCACACTGTGTGTCAGAACCCCCACAGTGTGTGTCAGAACCCCCACACTGTGTGTCAGAACCCCACACTGTGTGTCAGAACCCCCACACTGTGTGTCAGAACCCCCACACTGTGTCAGAACCCCCACTCTGTGTGTCAGAACCCCCACACTGTGTGTCAGAACCCCCACACTGTGTGTCAGAACCCCCACACTGTGTCAGAACCCCCACACTGTGTGTCAGAACCCCCACACTGTGTCAGAACCCCCACACTGTGTGTCAGAACCCCCACACTGTGTGTCAGAACCCCCACACTGAGTGTCAGAACCCCCACACTGTGTGTCCGGACCCCCACACTGTGTGTCAGAACCCCCACACTGTGTGTCAGAACCCCCACACTGTGTGTCAGAATCCCCACACTGTGTGTCAGAACCCCCACACTGTGTGTCAGAACCCCCACACTGTGTGTCAGAACCCTCACAATGTGTGTCAGAACCCCCACACTGTGTGTCAGAACCCCCACACTGTCAGAACCCCCACACTGTGTGTCAGAACCCCCACACTGTGTGTCAGATCCCCCACACTGTGTGTCAGAACCCCCACACTGTGTTTCAGGACCCCCACACTGTGTGTCAGAACCCCCCACACTATGTGTCAGAACCCCCACACTGTGTGTCAGAAACCCCACACTGTGTGTCAGAACCCCCACACTGTGTGTCAGAACCGCCACACTGTGTGTCAGAACCCCCACACGGTGTCAGAACCCCCACACTGTGTTTCAGAACCCCCACACTGTGTGTCGGAATCCCCACACTGTGTCAGAACCCCCACACTGTGTGTCAGAACCCCCACACTGTGTGTCAGATCCCCCACACTGTGTGTCAGAACCCCCACACTGTGTTTCAGGACCCCCACACTGTGTGTCAGAACCCCCACACTATGTGTCAGAACCCCCACACTGTGTGTCAGAAACCCCACACTGTGTGTCAGAACCCCCACACTGGGTGTCAGAACTCCCACACTGTGTCAGAACCCCCACACTGTGTCAGAACTCCCACACTGTGTCAGAACCTCCACATTGTGTGTCAGAACCCCCACACTGTGCGTCAGAACCCCCACACTATGCGTCAGAACCCCCACACTGTGTCAGAACCCTTACACTGTGTGCCAGAACCTCACACTGTATGTCAGAACCTCACACTGTGGCAGAACCCCCACACTGTGTGTCAGAAGTGTGTCAGAACCTCACACTGTGTCAGAACCCCCACACTGTGTGTCAGAAGTGTGGCAGGACTCAGATAATTCTGTGCTCATCACCAACACTGTATCATCAGTTTGTTACATGCTGGTATCTGTCCCCTCAGCTCACCTCGTCATGAACACTGTATACTATACATCTATTAGACCGTGAATTACTTGACGAATTGCCCCTTGCAATATTTCAACTTGCAACCCTTCCCCCCTACCCAGCTGTTGTCTCTTTGCACTCTGTACTCACCGTTATTGCTACCTACACATGCAAGAGCCTCTCTGGGAGCCTCGTTACTAGGTATTATCGTAACTGCGTGATCATTCCATGTATTCCCCCAACGGAGCTCCTAAGGTTGCCACCTTTCACCTTCTCTGTAAGTCGGTACAGGCGATCAGAGGCACCTTGTATATTTAGTGGGATTCTGGAATCACTGTGCAATAGATCTGTGCTACAGGGGTGGGAGAGGGGATACACCACAACTAGATTACGCATTTTTGTCACTGAGAGGCTCCTGATGAGGAGTCAGGTCTCTCATGTTGAGAGGCCGAACGGAGGCACCAGTCAGAGTCAGCCTCTGAGAATTGAAGGCACTGCGAAGGAATGCGTGTCCACGCTGCCTTCTATAATAAGATTTTGTTCGGATTTTTAACCCCGGAGGGTTAGCCACCCAGGATAACCCAAGAAAGTCAGTGCGTCATCGAAGGACCGTCTGTCTTATTTCCATTGTGGTCCTTCAATCTTGTCCCCCGGGATGTCACCCACACCAGTCCTCTAGCACCCAGGTACCTACATTCATTCATTAAAGATTTGCCGGTACTTCCGGCCCGGGTCTTCTCCAGATGGTGACCCGGCGACAGGTACCTACTTACTAGGTGAACAGTGAGTGTTCAACTGCCTCCCAGCATACATAAGGGGGATTACCAACAGACCCCTGACTGTCTTCAAGACCCCTGGCTGTCTTCAAGACCCCTGGCTGTCTTCAAGACCCCTGGCTGTCTTCAAGACCCCTGACTGTCTTCAAGACCCCTGACTGTCTTCAAGACCCCTGGCTGTCTTCAAGACCCCTGGCTGTCTTCAAGACCCCTGACTGTCTTCAAGACCCCTGGCTGTCTTCAAGACCCCTGGCTGTCTTCAAGACCCCTGACTGTCTTCAAGACTCCTGGCTGTCTTCAAGACTCCTGGCTACCTTCAAGACCCCTGGCTACCTTCAAGACCCCTGGCTGTCTTCAAGACCCCTGGCTGTCTTCAAGACCCCTGACTGTCTTCAAGACCCCTGACTGTCTTCAAGACCCCTGGCTGTCTTCAAGACCCCTGGCTGTCTTCAAGACCCCTGACTGTCTTCAAGACCCCTGGCTGTCTTCAAGACCCCTGGCTGTCTTCAAGACCCCTGGCTGTCTTCAAGACCCCTGGCTGTCTTCAAGACCCCTGGCTGTCTTCAAGACCCCCGGCTGTCTTCAAGACCCCTGGCTGTCTTCAAGACCCCTGGCTGTCTTCAAGAAGGCACTGGACAGGCACCTAAAGTTAGTACCTGACCTGCGGGGCTGTGGTTCGTACATCAGTTTGTGTGAGACCAGTAGTAACAGCCTGGTTGATCAGACCCTGATCCACCACGAGGCCTGGTTTCAGACTGGGCCGCGGGGGCGTTGACCCCTGAAACCCTCTCCAGGTATAAATGTAAGGAAACGCCCAATATTTCCACCCGGCAGGGAATCGAACCACAGACACTCAGCGTGTGAAGCAAAAGCGTTGTCTACCAGGCCACGGGGCACCACTACACTGTACCTCATGCTGAGGCCTAGCGTGGCTGTTACAACCACCTATGTTACAAACCAGTGACTAAGCAAGTTACAGTTGAAATCCTGTGTTTAAACTCGTGAATCATAACAGAAAAAAAGTATAATTGTCCTATTGACATAATAACATGCATCACACCCTTGAGGACATTTTTGCACGTTCCATATTTTTTTCCAAATATCTGAATATTTGTTATTTCCAAATTAGATTAGGCTAGATTTATTTACATTAATATATTAATATATATTTATATATACGAAATAAATTAATATATTAATACTGATATTACATTAGATTATTATTATTATTAATGTAAGTAATCAGGTGATTACTTACTACCAGGTGACTATTTACCACCGGGTGACTATTTACTACTAGGAGCTAGGTGAACGGAGGCTGCAGGTGAATGGGTTAGTGTTATGATCACAAGGAAGCAGTAAGTGCCACACAGTACCTGAGGAATGGGAGAGGCAATCCAGTTTGATCCAAGGAAGGGGAAAATTCCATAACTCATCATGCAGTACCAAGGCACCTGCCCTGAAGACAGCAGTGTACAGAGAAACATCATCCACATGAGGTATCATGGTGCCGTACAACCATTCCCAGGTTAAGTAAACGAGGATGTTTTTTGTATAACGAGGACATTAACAACCAAAGAAGGCAGCAACGTATAGGTTTTTTAATGTTAAATAGGTGGAAGACATGAAACACCCATGCTAGGTGTACGATACTCTTCACTTGGGTCCCCAGCAGCATCATGGACAGGAAGCATCTGCAAAATATTTAACATTTTATTCCTCATATACATTAAACAATCATTTCACAATTAATTACACGGTTAATAATGATTATTAAGTACACATAGTACATAAAGCTGAGTAAGAAGAATAAAAAGGAAGTGCTTCTATAGAGGTAATGTTGTGAGATGCAGCAAGGGGTCATAAATGTAAATTTTATGATAAGAACAATATAGATTGTAGAATGTTTCAGCTGATGTAAACACTGTAGTCACACTGGTAAAAATATTTAGCCTACACACTACACACACACAATTGCTTACAAAAGTAGAATTCTTTTATGGTACAATTTATTAACCATTTATTGTAAGGTAGACTGTTGAATAACATGGTAGTTAGGGTCCTGAAAATCAGTGTCAAGTAAACTGAAGAACATATAAGAAAAATAGAGTTAGGTTCTATAACCTCCAAAAATACAAAATAAGTTGTTGGTTAGGCTCTGTAATTCGTCAAAAAATGTCAATGTTTTCCAGTCCTCGCCTTGTAATGGTTGTTTTTTGATTGTCTGGGAAATGTGTGGGAAGAGTTCATGTGGCCCTGTACTATACCTGTACAATCAAGGGGAACATCACGTACCACCACCACCTACCACTACCATCATATTATATATATATATATATATATATATATATATATATATATATATATATATATATATATATATATATAGAGGTGAACCCATCATATATATATATATATATATATATATATATTATATATATTATATATATATATATATATATATATATATATATATAATATATATATATATATATATGATGGTGTCCACCTCTAGTGCAAATTTTAAGACCCATAGCCTCGGAGAAGTGGATAAAAAAGACTTCAAGGAAGAATAATTGGATTTCTTCCTGAAGCCATTTGAATATTCCACTTCCCCTACCACCCCATCTTTTCATTTTTTTACCAATAGGTACACACACACACACATATCTGGCAACTTGTCATTGCGCCGCTGCCAGCGCAAGTATTGCTCACTTATTGTGGTTGCATGTTGTCAGATTCTGGTTTCTGCATAACTGTTAGATACTGGTCACTCACTCCTGCAAGCTATTACCAGAATTAGAGTAGAAATAGCATAGATAAGGTGAAGATAGGGTTGACGAAAGTGTGAGGAGTAAAGTGGTCTAGACACTTGTAGAAGCTGAGACAAGCTAAATTTTACAACCTAGTTACTTTCTGAATTTTATAAGTAGAATTGATAAGTGTTAGAATTACTATTGGTAAGTTTTAAAATTACTGGCATTACTACTGGTATTTATTAGCAGTATGAATACTTAGAAGTGGGGGTGCACACACACACACACACACACACACACACACATATACACACACACACATACACACACACACACACACACACACACACACACACACACACACACACACACACACACACACACACACACAATGGAGATCGATTGGGAGAACTTGGACCCACATGGGGGCCAAGATACATGGAGGGCTAAGATGATGGAGGTGGTACTGGAAAACTTCATGTGCCAACACGTAAGGGACACTACAAGAGAGAGAGGAGAGGATGAACCAGCAAGGCTGGACTTAGTATTCACCTTGAGTAGTGCAGATATCGAGGACATCACATATGAAAGACCCCTTGGGGCCAGTGACCATGTGGTTTTAAGCTTCGAATACACAGTAGAGCTACAAGTGGAGGGAGAAGCAGGAAGGCCAGGATGAATGAAGCCAAACTACAAGAAAGGGGACTACACAGGAATGAGGAACTACCTGAACGGGGTTCAGTGGGACAGAGAACTGGCAGGGAAGCCAGTTAATGAGATGATGGAATATGTAGCAACAAAATGCAAGGAGGCTGAGGAGAGGTTTGTACCCAAGGGTAACAGGATTAATGAAAAAGCCAGGATGAGCCCATGGTTTACCCAAAGGTGCAGGGAGGCAAAAACCAAGTGTGCTAGGGAATGGAAGAAATATAGAAGGCAAAGGACCCAGGAGAATAAGGAGAACAGTCGTAGAGCCAGAAACGAATATGCACAGATAAGAAGGGAGGCCCAAAGACAATATGAAAATGACATAGCAGCGAAAGCCAAATCTGACCCGAAACTGTTGTACAGCCACATCAGGAGGAAAACAACAGTCAAGGACCAGGTAATCAGGCTAAGGAAGGAAGGAGGAGAGACAACAAGAAATGACCGTGAAGTATGTGAAGAACTCAACAAGAGATTCAAAGAAGTGTTCACAGAGGAGACAGAAGGGACTCCAGAAAGACGGAGAGGTGGGGCACACCACCAAGTGCTGGACACAGTGCACACAACCGAGGAAGAAGTGAAGAGGCTTCTGAGTGAGCTAGATACCTCAAAGGCAATGGGGCCAGATAACATCTCCCCATGGGTATTGAGAGAGGGAGCAGAGGCGCTAAGTGTACCCCTAACAACAATATTCAATACATCTATCGAAACAGGGAGATTGCCTGAGGCATGGAAGACAGCAAATGTAGTCCCAATCTTTAAAAAAGGAGACAGACATGAAGCATTAAACTACAGACCAGTGTCACTGACATGTATAGTATGCAAAATCATGGAGAAGATTATCAGGAGAAGAGTGGTGGAACACCTAGAAAGGAATGATCTCATCAACAGCAGCCAACATGGTTTCAGGGACGGGAAATCCTGTGTCACAAACCTACTGGAGTTCTATGACATGGTGACAGCAGTAAGACAAGAGAGAGAGGGGTGGGTTGATTGCATTTTCTTGGACTGCAAGAAGGCGTTTGACACAGTTCCACACAAGAGATTGGTGCAAAAACTGGAGGACCAAGCAGAGATAACAGGGAAGGCACTACAATGGATCAGGGAATACTTGTCAGGAAGACAGCAGCGAGTCATGTTATGTGGGAAGGTGTCAGAGAGGGCACCTGTGACCAGCGGGGTCCCACAGGGGTCAGTCCTAAGACCAGTGCTGTTTCTGGTATTTGTGAATGACATGACAGAATAGACTCCGAAGTGTCCCTGTTTACAGATGATGTGAAGTTGATGAGAAGAATTCATTCGATCGAAGACCAGGCAGAACTACAAAGGGATCTGGACAGGCTGCAGACCTGGTCCAGCAATTGGCTCCTGGAGTTTAATCCCACCAAGTGCAAAGTCATGAAGATTGGGGAAGGGCAAACAAGACGCAGACGTAGTACAGTCTAGGGGGCCAGAGACTACAAACCTCACTCAAGGAAAAAGATCTTGGGGTGAGTATAACACCAGGCACATCTCCTGAAGCGCACATCAACCAAATAACTGCTGCAGCATATGGGCACCTAGCAAACCTCAGAACAGCATTCCGACATCTTAATAAGGAATCGTTCAGGACCCTGTACACCGTGTATGTTAGGCCCATATTGGAGTATGCGGCACCAGTTTGGAACCCACACCTAGCCAAGCACGTAAAGAAACTAGAGAAAGTGCAAAGGTTTGCAGCAAGACTAGTCCCAGAGCTAAGAGGCATGTCCTACGAGGAGAGGTTAAGGGAAATCAACCTGACGACACTGGAGGATTGGAGGACAGGAGAGATAGGGGGGGGACATGATAACGACATACAAAATACTGAGAGGAATTGACAAGGTGGACAAAGACAGGATGTTCCAGAGATTGGACACAGCAACAAGGGGACACAGTTGGAAGTTGAAGACACAGATGAATCACAGGGATGTTAGGAAGTATTTCTTCAGCCACAGAGTAGTCAGGAAGTGGAATAGTTTGGTAAGCGATGTAGTGGAGGCAGGATCCATACATAGCTTTAAGCAGAGGTATGATAAAGCTCACGGTTCAGGGAGAGTGACCTAGTAGCGACCAGTGAAGAGGCGGGGCCAGGAGCTTGGACTCGACCCCCGGAACCTCAACTAGGTGAGTACACACACACACACACACACACACACACACACACACACACACACACACACACACACACACACACACACACACACACACACACACATACACAAACATGGACACGGTATATATAACGTACATGAATTTCAACAAATTTATATCTATGTTCACGTGGCACCCCAGAGTGTGGGAGGGGCAGCCATCACTGTAACGTGTGACTGCAAAAACCGTCAGCATTTACAGCATTCACAGCAAGGGAGGGGTGATGTAGGGGGGCTGCACTGCATTGGTTTTGGTGGCCTTCCTACCCCCCAGGGCCATTAGTGGGCATCAAAGGACCAACGCCCATTATTATTCACCCTTTTACTGACATCGGGAAACCCAGAGACCTAGCCATCCCCCCCCCTTCCAGGATGCAGGTACCTTGATGTTGCTGAAGGGCTCTTGATCATAGCAACTGGAGCTACCTTGGAGAAATTTTTTTATCTCCCCATTCCCCAGTTGCTGTTTGAGTCTTATGGTTGTATCACTCTCCCATAATATTAATTAGTCATAATGATAATAATAGCCAAAGGAGTGAGAGATGGTAGTATAGTACACAGTAATATGGTAAACAGTACCAGGGTACACAGTAATATGGTAAACAGTACCAGGGTACACAGTAATATGGTAAACAGTACCAGGGCACACAGTAATATGGTAAACAGTACCAGGGTACACATGTCATGTGGGTTTCGAAAACGTGGATAGGGTAAGAATACTCACGTAGACTGGTAGTACGTATAATATAACGGAAAGTATGGAAAGCGCCAACAGCCGACCTGCCTCTCTCTGCTCCCTATCTTGACTGACTCACAAGTGTCTACAGTGCGAGGGTGTTTGAAATCCTGCTATGGTCAGCAGCAATATGAATACAGTCAATGATTCACACAGACGGTTGGTAGTGAGTCATCTACTGGTACACTGGTTACTGGTAACTGGTTACTAGGAACTGGTACTACTACTGAGAGCTCGGCGACGCTAATGTATGTCGTCCCAACATACAACTAATACAAACTAGAGACGGCAGGTGTACGGCTTGGGCTGATTCTATACAATGTCAAAGTACACAACAATTGAACATTATAACATACATAAGTAGAATATTGGAATGGAAGCTTACATAATTGAAACTGTAATAAAACTGTAATGCAATACAAGGTATAATATAGCACAACTTATCAAATGAAACTCAACGTTGAGATTACACAATAGAAGTGATAAAAAAAATTTGATTGATCGATCTGTATTCATGTGATCTACGGATTCTGAGGAAGGAATATATACAAAGAAAGAAGTGTTTAACAGAAAGGCAGATTCGGTGCACTCAAATCTAGACTGTTAACTCTCAGAATTCGGAGAGAACGTGAACACACAAAAAAATTCTTGAATACTGATAAGTTGATACTGTAATTATTCATCTATACAGGTTATTTACATTTAACCCCAACTCTGCTAGTGTGAGATTGATATATGCAGAATGGGTGTCATCTCTGGGAGGATCAAACTCTGTTGCACTGGCTAACTCATGCTGTATTTGAGGCAAATCTGAATTGGTAGTTACAAATGATACTTGAGGATTTCTCAATACCTGTCGTGTACGTAGGGAATAACGATATTCAGGTTGATCATCTGACGGAGTATCAGAGGAAGAGAGTACAGGATCAGGAGGATTGTCAGAGTCTGTCACATTAGTCTGGGTTGGAACATCATTATCATCACATACTAACTTCATATGATCTAAATGCGGTTCTTTATACTGACCAGTACTAATTTCTCTAACCTTATACTTATTACCAGTGATATGTTCAACTACTCGATAAGGACCAACAAACTTTTGATCAAGCATAGGCATTGCAGACGTTTTGTTAAAGTTGGTCAGCATAACTCTCGAACCTACTTTGATTTTGGATGGCTTTGCTCGAGTGTTTGCGACTCTTGTAAATTCTGCTGTTGATTTATGAAGTGTTTCACGGATTCTTCTAAAAACACTTTGAGCTAAGCTGGTATGAGTTGCTATGAAATCATCAGGGTTGTAATTTGGTTTCGGATTAGAATATAGCAACTCATAAGGCAAACGTTTATCTACACCATACAATGCATAATGTGGAGTGTCACCTACAGAAACATTGTAAGCAGAATTTATAGCACACTGCACATCAGGTATAACTTCATCCCAAGTTTCACTGTTGGGATTGATAGTGGCTCTCAAGACATCAAGTACTTTCTTATTGGTACGTTCCGCTAAGCCATTGCTGGCAGGATGATGAGGAACAATGGTGGATTTAGAGATCTTGTACAAGGTGCACAAATTTTCAAGAATCTCATTGTGCAAGAAAGGTATAAAATACCGACAATATGAAAGTTAAGACACATGTGCAACATCTGGATATCTTTATTGTAGACGTTTTGCCATCCAGTGGCTTTATCAATACAGATTCTAGGACATAATAGGAAGACAGTAGAACTATATACAAAAGATGAGGTAATCAGTCCCTCAGCCTTGGAGTTAGTGTTCACAGCATCGTGGTGGAGGAGAATCTGGAGCAAAGGCAAGAAGACTGGCGGTTATATAGGCGTCAGTGGATAGGGACGGGCAGCAGACGAGGGCATAGTCACTGGTAGGCGGGATTCCCCAGTGGAAGTAGGTCCTTCCCAAAGAGATGGGTTAGTTGCAGCAGCCGTGAAGGTCTTGTAGATGTCCTCTGAACCAAGATTCCATGATGTTGCAGTGTCTGACAAGTTGTGCAAGAAAGGTATAAAATACCGACAATATGAAAGTTAAGACACATGTGCAACATCTGGATATCTTTATTGTGGACGTTATTGTTGAACAGTTTTGGGCCCCGGACACTTATGGTGTTTTCCCTTAGTGTACCAATGGCGCCCCTACTTTTTATTGGGGGCATTTTGCATCGCCTGCCCTGCCTTTTACTTTCGTAGGGAGTGATTTCTGTGTGCAGATTTGGGACCATTCCTTCCAGGATTTTCCAAGTGTATATTATGATATATCTCTCCCTCCTGCGTTCCAACGAGTACAAGTCAAGTGCTTCCAAGCGTTCCCAGCAGTTAAGGTGCTTGACAGAACTTATACGTGCAGTAAAGGATATCTGTACACTCTCTAGATCTGCGATTTCACCTGCTTTGAATGGAGATGTTAATGTACAGCAGTATTTCAGCCTAGAGAGAACAAGTGATTTGAAAAGGATCATCATGGGCTTGGCATCTCTCGTTTTGAAAGTTTTCATTATCCATCCTATCATTTTCTTTGCACGTGCGATCGTGGCACTGTTGTGATCCTTGAAAGTGAGATCCTCAGACATTACTATTCCCAGGTCCCTTACATTATTTTTCCGCTCTATTGTATGGCCAGAGTCTGTAGTATACTCTGTTCTAGTTATTATCTCCTCCAGTTTTCCATAACGGAGTAGTTGGAATTTGTCCTCATTGAACATCATATTGTTTACCGTTGCCCACTGGAAAACTTTGTTTATATCTTCTTGGAGGTTAACCGCGTCCTCAGCAGATGACAGCCTCATGCAGATCCTAGTGTTATTCGCAAAGGATGATACGGTGCTGTGGTGTATATCTCTGTTTATGTCTGATATGAGGATAAGGAATAAGATGGTACTGGTACACAGTACCAGGGTGCACAGTACCAGGGTACACAGTACCAGGGTACACAGTACTAGGGCCCACAGTACCAGGGTACACAGTACAAGGGTACACAGTACCAGGGTACACAGTACCAGGGCACACAGTACCAGGGTACACAGTACCAGGGTACACAGTACCAGGGTACACAGTACCAGGGTACACAGTACCAGGGTACACAGTACCAGGGTACACAGTACCAGGGTACACAGTACCAGGGTACACAGTACCAGGGCACACAGTACCAGGGTACACAGTACCAGGGTACACAGTACCAGGGTACACAGTACCAGGGTACA
>NC_069405.1:15517642-15575142 GCF_026875155.1 Cherax quadricarinatus | reverse complement strand
ACAGATATCCTCTAGATAGGAATTTAACATCACATTGAATTTTAATTTTCACCAGGTCTACTGACCCAATACGTAAAAGAACCTAGGAGAGTGTCTATTCTCTGACATGTACTCACATTTGATATATGTAGCATCCAATTGGAACAGGACTACCCATAAATCCGATGTATTGTCACCATTTGTAGGTCCTCAATCATAGAGATTCTCCAAACTTTAAGTGGTTGATTCTCCAGCTGATACAGATACATTATGTTATCATTACCATAATTGAATAATTCTTAGTTATATAATATATTATAGGAACAATATAAACAGTATTGTTGGAGGAGAAGTCCACTGTGACACACGACGTGATTTCCATGTGCAAGAAAGGAAGAAGTTACAGGGTGGTGGGGAAGAAGTTTAAAAAGGTACCCACCGGGGTTATGGAGCCTAATGTTGGTAAATATAAGTAGAGTTACATTAATGAGTAGGGGGGTACCCTAGTGAGAGGAGCTCTACCCAGTGGTGAGGGAGGAGGTTCCTAGGTGGTAGGGAGGATCTTCCAGTAGTAGGAGAGGGTCTATCCCAGGTGAGGTGAGGAGGGGTCTACCCAGTGATGAGGGAGGAGAGTCATCTAGGTGAGCAGAGGAGTCCACCAGGTAGTAAGGGAGGAGGGCACCAGGTGGGAGGGAGGAGTCATCTGTGATGAGGAATGGTCCACTCAGGTGAGGTGATTGAGAGGTTCAGGTAGTGAAGGGAGGAATCCACTGTGAGGGATGGGGTCCACCCAGGTGAGGTGAGGGAGGAGGGTCTACCCAGGTGAGGTGAGGGAGGAGAGTCCATCTAGGTGAGGGAGGAGGGTCCACCCAGGTGAGGTGAGGGAGGAGGGTCTACCCAGGTGAGGTGAGGGAGGAGAGTCCATCTAGGTGAGGAAGGAGGGTCCACCCAGGTGAGATGAGGGAGGAGGGTCTACCCAGGTGAGGTGAGGGAGGAGAGTCCATCTAGGTGAGGGAGGAGGGTCCACCCAGGTGAGGTGAGGGAGGAGGGTCCATCTAGGTGGGAGGAGGAGGGTCCACCAGGTGAGGGAGGAGGTCTACCCAGGTGAGTGAGGGAGGAGAGGTCCATCTAGGTGAGGAGGAGGTAGGGAGGGGGGGTCACCCAGGTGAGGTGAGGGAGGAGGGTCACACCAGGTGAGGTGAGGGAGGAGAGTCATCCAGTGAGGTGAGGAGGAGGGTCCATCCAGGTGAGGTGAGGGGAGGAGGGTCTATCAGGTGAGGTGAGGGAGAGGTCCATTAGGTAGGAGGAGGTCCATCCAGGTGAGGTGAGGGAGGAGGGTCTACCAGGTGAGGTGAGGGAGGAGGTCTATCCTAGGTGAGGGAGGAGGGGTCCTATCCAGGTGAGGTGAGGGAGGAGGGGTCTATCCAGGTGAGGTGAGGAGGAGGGGGTCTATCCAGTGAAGGTGAGGGAGAGGGGGTCTATCCAGGTGAGGTGAGGGAGGAGGGTCCATGTAGTAGTTGAGGGAGGAGGGGTCTATCTCAGGTGAGGATGAGGGAGGAGGGGTCTACCCAGTGAGGTGAGGGAGGAGGGTCATCAGGTGAGGTGAGGGAGGGGGTCTATCCAGGTGAGGTGAGGAAGGAGGGTCTATCCAGGTGAGGTGAGGAGGAGGGGGATCTATCCAGGGTTAGGTGAGGAGGAGGGGGGTCTATCCAGGTGAGGTGAGGAGGAGGTGTCTATCCAGGTGAGGTGAGGGAGGAGGGTCTATCCAGGTGAGGTGAGGAGGAGGGGTCTATCCAGGTGAGGTGAGGGAGAGGGGGTCTATCCAGTGAGGTGAGGAGGAGGGGGTCTATCCAGGTGAGGTGAGGGAGAAGGGGTCTATCCAGGTGAGGTGAGGGAGAGGGGGTCTATCCAGGTGAGGTGAGGGAGGAGGGGGTCTATCCAGGTGAGGTGAGGGAGAGGGGTCTATCCAGGTGAGGTGAGGGAGGAGGGGGTCTATCCAGGTGAGGTGAGGGAGAGGGGTCTATCCAGTGAGGTGAGGAGGAGGGGGTCTATCCAGGTGAGGTGAGGGAGGAGGGGTTCTATCCAGGTGAGGTGAGGGAGGAGGGGGGTCTACCAGGGAGTGAGGGAGGAGGGGGTCTATCCAGGTGAGGTGAGGGAGGAGGGGTCTATCCAGGTGAGGTGAGGGAGGAGGGGGTCTATCCAGGTGAGGTGAGGAGGAGGGGTCTATCCAGGTGAGGTGAGGGAGGAGGGGGTCTATCCAGTGAGGTGAGGAGAAGGGGCTATCCAGTGGGTGAGGGAGGAGGGGGTCTATCCAGTGAGGTGAGGGAGGAGGGGGTCTATCCAGTGAGGTGAGGGAGGAAGGGGGTCTATCCGGTGAGGTGAGGAGGAAAGGGTCTCCAGTGAGGTGAGGGAGGGGGGGTCTATCCAGGTGAGGTGAGGAGAGGGGGTCTATCCAGGTGAGGTGAGGAGGAGGGGGTCATCCAGGTGAGGTGAGGAGGAGGGGTCACCAGGTGAGGTGAGGAGGAGGGGTCTATCCAGGTGAGGTGAGGGAGGAGGGGGGTCTATCCAGTGAGGTGAGGAGGAGGGGGTCTATCCAGGTGAGGTGAGGAGGAGGGGGGTCTAACCAGGTGAGGTGAGGGAGGAGGGGGGTCTATCACAGGTGAGGTGAGGGAGGAGGGGGTCTATCCAGGTGAGTGAGGGAGGAGGGTCTAATCCAGGATGGTGAGGAGAGGAGGGGTACCAGGTGAGGTGAGGGAGGAGGGGGTCTATCCAGTGAGGTGAGGGAGAGGGGTCCTATCCAGGTGAGTGAGGGAGGAGAGGGGTCTATCCAGGTGAGTAGGAGGAGGGATGGGGTAAGGTGGTGGTAAAGGCGGGGGAGGAAGGTCTAGTCTGGTAGTAGTGCAGCGGAGAGGGGGAGGTATAGTCTGGTAGTACAACAGATGAGGATGGTAGTGGTATACAACAGAGAGGATGGAGAGGGGTAGTACAACAGGAGGTATGGTAGTGGGGGTCTATCAAAGTAGGGATGGAGTGGGTAGTACAACAGAGAGGATGGAGATGTGGAGTACAACAGTAGAGGATGGTAGTGTGGTAGTACAACAGAGAGGAGGTAGTTGGTAGTACAACAGAGAGGATGGTAAGTCTGGTATACAACAGGAGAGGAGGGGTATAGTCAGGTAGTACAACAGAGAGGATGGTAAGGTGGTATATCAACAGAGAGTGAGTGGTAGAAGGGGGTTATGGGTACAACAGGAGGATGGTGTGTGTGGTAATACTGGGGGGGGAAGGACAGAGAGATGGTGTAAGTCTGGTTAGTACAACAGAAGGGACAGGTATAGTCTGTGTAGTACAACAGAGAGGATGGTATAGTCTGGTAGTACAACAGAGAGGATGGTATAGTCTGGTAGTACAACAGAGGATGGTAAGTTGGTAGTACAACAGAGAGGATGGTAGTTGGTAGTACAACAGAGAGGATGGTATGTTGGTAGTACAACAGAGAGGATGGTAGTGTGGTAGTACAACAGAGAGGATGGTAGAGTGGTAGTACAACAGAGAGGATGGTAGTGTGGTAGTACAACAGAGAGGATGGTATAGTCTGGTAGTACAACAGAGAGGATGGTATAGTCTGGTAGTACAACAGAGAGGATGGTATGTCGTGTAGTACAAACAGAGAGGATGGTATAGTCTGGTAGTACAACAGAGAGGATGGAATAGTCTGGTAGTACAACAGAGAGGATGGTAGTGTGGTAGTACAACAGAGAGGATGGTTAGTCTGGTAGTACAACAGAGAGGATGGTATAGTCTGGTAGTACAACAGAGAGGATGGTATAGTCTGGTAGTACAACAGAGAGGATGGTATAGTCTGGTAGTACAACAGAGAGGATGGTATAGTCTGGTAGTACAACAGAGAGGATGGTATAGTCTGGTAGTACAACAGAGAGATGGTATAGTCTGGTAGTACAACAGAGAGGATGGTAAGTTGGTAGTACAACAAAGAGGATGGTATGTTGGTAGTACAACAGAGAGGATGGTAGGTGGTAGTACAACAGAGAGGATGGTATAGTCTGGTAGTACAACAGAGAGGATGGTATAGTCTGGTAGTACAACAGAGAGGATGGTATAGTCTGGTAGTACAACAGAGAGGATGGTAGTGTGGTAGTACAACAGAGAGGATGGTAGTGTGGTAGTACAACAGAGAGGATGGTAGTGTGGTAGTACAACAGAGAGGATGGTAGTGTGGTAGTACAACAGAGAGGATGGTATAGTCTGGTAGTACAACAGAGAGGATGGTATAGTCTGGTAGTACAACAGAGAGGATGGTATAGTCTGGTAGTACAACAGAGAGGATGGTATAGTCTGGTAGTACAACAGAGAGGATGGTATAGTCTGGTAGTACAACAGAGAGGATGGTATAGTCTGGTAGTACAACAGAGAGGATGGTAGTCTGGTAGTACAACAGAGAGGATGGTATAGTCTGGTAGTACAACAGAGAGGATGGTATAGTCTGGTAGTACAACAGAGAGGATGGTATAGTCTGGTAGTACAACAGAGAGGATGGTAGTGTGGTAGTACAACAGAGAGGATGGTATAGTCTGGTAGTACAACAGAGAGGATGGTAGTGTGGTAGTACAACAGAGAGGATGGTAGTGTGGTAGTACAACAGAGAGGATGGTATAGTCTGGTAGTACAACAGAGAGGATGGTATAGTCTGGTAGTACAACAGAGAGGATGGTATAGTCTGGTAGTACAACAGAGAGGATGTATAGTCTGGTAGTACAACAGAGAGGATGGTATAGGTCTGGTAGTACAACAGAGAGGATGGTATAGTCTGGTAGTACAACAGAGAGGATGGTATAGTCTGGTAGTACAACAGAGAGGATGGTATAGTCTGGTAGTACAACAGAGAGGATGGATAGTCTGGTAGTACAACAGAGAGGATGGTATAGTCGGTAGTAACAACAGAGAGGATGGTATAGTCTGGTAGTACAACAGAGAGGATGGTATAGTCTGGTAGTACAACAGAGAGGATGGTAGTGTGGTAGTACAACAGAGAGGATGGTATAGTGTGGTAGTACAACAGAGAGGATGGTATGTGGTAGTACAACAGAGAGGAGTATAGTCTGGTAGTACAACAGAGAGGATGGTAAGTCTGGTAGTACAACAGAGAGGATGGTATAGTCTGGTAGTACAACAGAGAGGATGGTATAGTCTGGTAGTACAACAGAGAGGATGGTAGTGTGGTAGTACAACAGAGAGGATGGTAGTGTGGTAGTACAACAGAGAGGATGGTATAGTCTGGTAGTACAACAGAGAGGATGGTATAGTCTGGTAGTACAACAGAAGGATGGTATAGTGGGTAGTACAACAGAGAGGATGGTATAGTCTGGTAGTACAACAGAGAGGATGGTAATAGTCTGGTAGTACAACAGAGAGATGGTATAGTCTGGTAGTACAACAGAGAGGATGGTATAGTCGGTAGTACAACAGAGAGGATGGTAGTGTGGTAGTACAACAGAGAGGAATGGTAGCTTGTAGTACAACAGAGAGGATGGTATAGTGGGTAGTAACAACAGAGAGGATGGTATAGTCTGGTAGTACAACAGAGAGGATGGTATAGTCTGGTAGTACAACAGAGAGGATGGTAGTGTGGTAGTACAACAGAGAGGATGGTAGTGTGGTAGTACAACAGAGAGGATGGTAGTGTGGTAGTACAACAGAGAGGATGGTAAGTGGTAGTACAACAGAGAGGATGGTATAGTCTGGTAGTAACAACAAGAGGATGGTAGTCGGTAGTACAACAGAGAGGATGGTATAGTCTGGTAGTACAACAGAGAGGATGGTATAGTCTGGTAGTACAACAGAGAGGATGGTAAGTTGGTAGTAACAACAGAGAGGATGGTAAGTTGGTAGTACAACAGAGAGGATGGTATGTTGTAGTACAACAGAGAGGATGGTATAGTCTGGTAGTACAACAGAGAGGATGGTAAGTGTGGTAGTACAACAGAGAGGATGGTATAGTGGTAGTACAACAGAGAGGATGGTAGTGTGGTAGTACAACAGAGAGGATGGTAGTGTGGTAGTACAACAGAGAGGATGGTAGTGTGGTAGTACAACAGAGAGGATGGTATAGTCTGGTAGTACAACAGAGAGGATGGTAGTGTGGTAGTACAACAGAGAGGATGGTAGTGTGGTAGTACAACAGAGAGGATGGTATAGTCTGGTAGTACAACAAGAGGATGGTATAGTTGGTAGTACAACAGAGAGGATGGTATAGTCTGGTAGTACAACAGAGAGGATGGTATAGTCTGGTAGTACAACAGAGAGGATGGTATAGTCTGGTAGTACAACAGAGAGGATGGTAGTGTGGTAGTACAACAGAGAGGATGGTATAGTCTGGTAGTACAACAGAGAGGATGGTATAGTCTGGTAGTACAACAGAGAGGATGGTAGTGTGGTAGTACAACAGAGAGGATGGTAGTGTGGTAGTACAACAGAGAGGATGGTATAGTCTGGTAGTACAACAGAGAGGATGGTAGTGTGGTAGTACAACAGAGAGGATGGTATAGTCTGGTAGTACAACAGAGAGGATGGTAGTCTGGTAGTACAACAGAGAGGATGGTATAGTCTGGTAGTACAACAGAGAGGATGGTATAGTCTGGTAGTACAACAGAGAGGATGGTATAGTCTGGTAGTACAACAGAGAGGATGGTATAGTCTGGTAGTACAACAGAGAGGATGGTATGTGGTAGTACAACAGAGAGGATGGTATAGTCTGGTAGTACAACAGAGAGGATGGTATAGTCTGGTAGTACAACAGAGAGGATGGTATAGTCTGGTAGTACAACAGAGAGGATGGTAGTGTGGTAGTACAACAGAGAGGATGGTAGTGTGGTAGTACAACAGAGAGGATGGTATAGTCTGGTAGTACAACAGAGAGGATGGTAGTGTGGTAGTACAACAGAGAGGATGGTAAGTGTGGTAGTACAACAGAGAGGATGGTATAGTCGGTAGACAACAGAGAGGATGGTAGTGTGGTAGTACAACAGAGAGGATGGTATAGTCGGTAGTACAACAGAGAGGATGGTAAGTAGTGGTAGTACAACAGAGAGGATGGTATAGTCTGGTAGTACAACAGAGAGGATGGTATGTGGTAGTACAACAGAGAGGATGGTAGTGTGTAGTACAACAAGAGAGGATGGTATAGTCTGGTAGTACAACAGAGGGATTGGTAGTGTGGTAGTACAACAGAGAGGATGGTATAGTCTGGTAGTACAACAGAGAGGATGGTATAGTCTGGTAGTACAACAGAGAGGATGGTAGTGTGGTAGTACAACAGAGAGGATGGTATAGTCTGGTAGTACAACAGAGAGGATGGTAGTGTGGTAGTACAACAGAGAGGATGGTATAGTCTGGTAGTACAACAGAGAGGATGGTATAGTCTGGTAGTACAACAGAGAGGATGGTAGTGTGGTAGTACAACAGAGAGGATGGTAGTCTGGTAGTACAACAGAGAGGATGGTAT
Organism: Cherax quadricarinatus; assembly: GCF_026875155.1. Classification (NCBI taxonomy): domain Eukaryota; kingdom Metazoa; phylum Arthropoda; class Malacostraca; order Decapoda; family Parastacidae; genus Cherax; species Cherax quadricarinatus. The sequence goes on along the minus strand of NC_069405.1, from coordinate 15,567,641 downwards.
AGTCTGGTAGTACAACAGAGAGGATGGTATAGTCTGGTAGTACAACAGAGAGATGTATAGTCTGGTAGTACAACAGAGAGGATGGTAGTGTGGTAGTACAACAGAGAGGATGGTATAGTCTGGTAGTACAACAGAGAGGATGGTAGTGTGGTAGTACAACAGAGAGGATGGTAGTCTGGTAGTACAACAGAGAGGATGGTAAGTCTGGTAGTACAACAGAGAGGATGTAGTGTGGTAGTACAACAGAGAGATGGTAAGTCTGGTAGTACAACAGAGAGGATGGTAGTGTGGTAGTACAACAGAGAGGATGGTAGTGTGGTAGTACAACAGAGAGGATGGTAGTGTGGTAGTACAACAGAGAGGATGGTAGTGTGGTAGTACAACAGAGAGGATGGTATAGTCTGGTAGTACAACAGAGAGGATGGTAGTGTGGTAGTACAACAGAGAGGATGGTAGTGTGGTAGTACAACAGAGAGGATGGTAGTGTGGTAGTACAACAGAGAGGTGGTTAGTTGGTAGTACAACAGAGAGGATGGTATATTGGTATACAACAGAGAGGATGGATAGTTGGTAGTACAAACAGAGAGGATGGTAGTGTGGTAGATACAACAGAGAGGATGGTAAGTGTGGTAGTACAACAGAAGGATGGTATAGTCTGGTAGTACAACAGAGAGGATGGTAAGTCTGGTAGTACAACAGAGAGATGGTAGTGTGGTAGTACAACAGAGAGGATGGTAGTGTGTAGTAACAACAGAGAGGATGGTAGTGTGGTAGTACAACAGAGAGGATGGTATAGTCTGGTAGTACAACAGAGAGGATGGTATAGTCTGGTAGTACAACAGAGAGGATGGTAGTGTGGTAGTACAACAGAGAGGATGGTATAGTCTGGTAGTACAACAGAGAGGATGGTATAGTCTGGTAGTACAACAGAGAGGATGGTAGTGTGGTAGTACAACAGAGAGGATGGTATAGTCTGGTAGTACAACAGAGAGGATGGTAGTGTGGTAGTACAACAGAGAGGATGGTAGTGTGGTAGTACAACAGAGAGGATGGTAGTGTGGTAGTACAACAGAGAGGATGGTATAGTCTGGTAGTACAACAGAGAGGATGGTATAGTCTGGTAGTACAACAGAGAGGATGGTAAGTTGTAGTACAACAGAGAGATGGTTAGTGGTAGTCAACAGAGAGGATGGTAGTGTGGTAGTACAACAGAGAGGATGGTAGTACAACAGAGAGGATGGTAGTGTGGTAGTACAACAGAGAGGATGGTAGTGTGGTAGTACAACAGAGAGGATGGTAGTGTGGTAGTACAACAGAGAGGATGGTAGTGTGGTAGTACAACAGAGAGGATGGTATAGTCTGGTAGTACAACAGAGAGGATGGTAGTGTGGTAGTACAACAGAGAGGATGGTAGTGTGGTAGTACAACAGAGAGGATGGTATGGGGTAGTACAACAAGAGGATGGTAAGTGTGGTTAGTACAACAGAGAGGATGATAGTGTGGTAGTACAAAGAGAGATGGTAGTGTGGTAGTACAACAGAGAGGAGGTATGTTGGTAGTACAACAGAGAGGATGTATAGTATGGTAGTACAACAAGAGGATGGTAGTGTGGTAGTCAACAGAGAGGATGGTAGTGTGGTAGTACAACAGAGAGGATGGTTAGTTGGTAGTACAACAGAGAGGATGGTATAGTGGTAGTACAACAGAGAGGATGTATGTCTGGTAGTACAACAGAGAGGATTGGTATAGTGTGAAGTACAACAGAGAGATGGTAGTGGTAGTACAACAAGAGGATGGTATGTTGGTAGTACAACAGAGAGGATGGTAGTGTGGTAGTACAACAGAGAGGATGGTAGTGTGGTAGTACAACAGAGAGGATGGTAGTGTGGTAGTACAACAGAGAGGATGGTAGTGTGGTGTACAACAGAGAGGATGGTATGTTGGTAGTACAACAGAGAGGATGGTATAGTCTGGTAGTACAACAGAGAGGATGGTAAGGTGGTAGTACAACAGAGAGATGGTAAGTGTGGTAGTACAACAGAGAGGATGGTATAGTCTGGTATACAAACAAGAGATGTAGTGTGGTAGTACAACAGAGGATGGTAGTGTGGTAGTACAACAGAGAGGATGGTAGTGTGGTAGTACAACAGAGAGGATGGTAGTGTGGTTAGTACAACAGAGAGATGGTAGTGGTGGTAGTACAACAGAGAGGATGGTATGTCTGTAGTACAACAGAGAGAGGTAGTGTGGTAGTACAACAGAGAGATGGTAGTGTGATACAACAGAGAGGATGGTATGTGGTAGTACAACAGAGAGGATGGTAGTGTGGTAGTACAACAGAGAGGATGGTAGTGTGGTAGTACAACAGAGAGGATGGTAGTACAACAGAGAGGATGGTAGTGTGGTAGTACAACAGAGAGGATGGTAGTGTGGTAGTACAACAGAGAGGATGGTAGTACAACAGAGAGGATGGTAGTGTGGTAGTACAACAGAGAGGATGGTAGTACAACAGAGAGGATGGTAGTGTGGTAGTACAACAGAGAGGATGGTAGTGTGGTAGTACAACAGAGAGGATGGTAGTGTGGTAGTACAACAGAGAGGATGGTAGTACAACAAGAGGATGGTATGTTGTATCAACAGAGAGGATGGTAGTGTGGTAGTACAACATCAGAGAGATGGTAGTGTGGTAGTACAACAGAGAGGATGGTAGTGTGGTAGTACAACAGAGAGGATGGTAGTGTGGTAGTACAACAGAGAGGATGGTAGTGTGGTAGTACAACAGAGAGGATGGTAGTGTGGTAGTACAACAGAGAGGATGGTAGTGTGGTAGTACAACAGAGAGGATGGTATGTTGGTATACAACAGAGGATGGTAGTGTGGTAGTACAACAGAGAGGATGGTAGTGTGGTAGTACAACAGAGAGGATGGTAGTGTTGTAGTACAACAGAGAGGCTGGTAGTGTGGTAGTACAACAGAGAGGATGGTAGTGTGGTAGTACAACAGAGAGGATGGTATAGTCTGGTAGTACAACAGAGAGGATGGTAGTGTGGTAGTACAACAGAGAGGATGGTATCTGTAGTACAAACAAGAGGATGGTATGTGGTAGTACAACAGAGAGGATGGTAGTGTGGTAGTACAACAGAGAGGATGGTAGTGTGGTAGTACAACAGAGAGGATGGTAGTGTGGTAGTACAACAGAGAGGATGGTAGTGTGGTAGTACAACAGAGAGGATGGTATAGTAGTATCAACAAGAGGATGGTAGTGTGGTAGTACAACAAGAGGATGGTAGTTGGTAGTAACAACAAGAGAGGATGGTAGTGTGGTAGTACAACAGAGAGGATGGTAGTGTGGTAGTACAACAGAGAGGATGGTAGTGTGGTAGTACAACAGAGAGGATGGTAGTACAACAGAGAGGATGGTAGTGTGGTAGTACAACAGAGAGGATGGTAGTGTGGTAGTACAACAGAGAGGATGGTAGTGTGGTAGTACAACAGAGAGGATGGTAGTGTGGTAGTTCAACAGAGAGGATGGTAGTGTGGTAGTACAACAGAGAGGGTGGTAGTACAACAGAGAGGATGGTAGTACAACAGAGAGGATGGTAGTACAACAGAGAGGATGGTAGTACAACAGAGGATGGTAGTGTGGTAGTACAACAGAGAGGATGGTAGTGTGGTAGTACAACAGAGAGGATTGTAGTGTGGTAGTACAACAGAGAGGATGGTAGTACAACAGAGAGGATGGTAGTACAACAGAGAGGATGGTAGTACAACAGAGAGGATGGTAGTACAACAGAGAGGATGGTAGTACAACAGAGAGGATGGTAGTGTGGTAGTACAACAGAGAGATGGTAGTGTGGTAGTACAACAGAGAGGATGGTAGTACAACAGAGAGGATGGAGTACAACAAGAGAGATGGTAGTACAACAGAGAGGATGGTAGTGTGGTAGTACAACAGAGAGGATGGTAGTACAACAGAGAGGATGGTAGTGTGGTAGTACAACAGAGAGGATGGTAGGTGGAGACAACAGAGAGGATGGTAGTACAACAGAGAGGATGGTAGTGTGGTAGTACAACAGAGAGGATGGTAGTACAACAGAGAGGATGGTAGTGTGGTAGTACAACAGAGAGGATGGTAGTACAACAGAGAGGATGTAGTAGTACAACAGAGAGGATGGTAGTACAACAGAGAGGATGGTAGTACAACAGAGAGGATGGTAGTACAACAGAGAGGATGGTAGTACAACAGAGAGGATGGTAGTACAACAGAGAGGATGGTAGTGTGGTAGTACAACAGAGAGGATGGTAGTACAACAGAGAGGAGTGGTAGTACAACAGAGAGGATGGTAGTACAACAGAGAGGATGGTAGTACAACAGAGAGGATGGTAGTACAACAGAGGATGGTAGTGTGGTAGTACAACAGAGAGGATGGTAGTACAACAGAGAGGATGGTAGTACAACAGAGAGGATGGTAGTGTGGTAGTACAACAGAGGATGGTAGTGTGGTAGTACAACAGAGGATGGTAGTGTGGTAGTAAACAGATGGATGGTAGTACAACAGAGAGGATGGTAGTACAACAAGAGAGGGTTTAGTACAACAGAGAGGATGGTAGTGTGGTAGTACAACAGAGAGGATGGTAGTACAACAGAGAGGATGGTAGTGTGGTAGTACAACAGAGAGGATGGTAGTACAACAGAGAGGATGGTAGTACAACAGAGAGGATGGTAGTACAACAGAGAGGATGGTAGTACAACAGAGAGGATGGTAGTACAACAGAGAGGATGGTAGTACAACAGAGAGGATGGTAGTACAACAGAGAGGATGGTAGTACAACAGAGAGGATGGTAGTGTGGTAGTACAACAGGAGGATGGTAGTGTGGTAGTACAACAGAGAGGATGGTAGTGTGGTAGTACAACAGAGAGGATGGTAGTACAACAGAGGATGGTAGTGTGGTAGTACAACAGAGAGGATGGTAGTACAACAGAGGATGGTAGTGTGGTAGTACAACAGAGAGGATGGTAGTACAACAGAGAGGATGTGTGAGTACAACAGAGAGGATGGTAGTGTGGTAGTACAACAGAGAGGATGGTAGTACAACAGAGAGGATGGTAGTGTGGTAGTACAACAGAGAGGATGGTAGTGTGGTAGTACAACAGAGGATGGTAGTGTGGTAGTACAACAGAGGATGGTAGTGTGGTAGTACAACAGAGAGGATGGTAGTACAACAGAGAGGATGGTAGTACAACAGAGAGGATGGTAGTACAACAGAGAGGATGGTAGTACAACAGAGAGGATGGTAGTGTGAAGAAACAGAGAGGATGGTAGTACAACAGAGAGGATGGTAGTACAACAGAGAGGATGGTAGTACAACAGAGAGGATGGTAGTACAACAGAGAGGATGGTAGTGTGGTAGTACAACAGAGAGGATGGTAGTACAACAGAGAGGATGGTAGTTGGTTACAACAGAGAGGTGGTGAGTACAACAGAGGATGGTAGTGTGGTAGTACAACAGAGAGGATGGTAGTACAACAGAGATGATGGTAGTGTGGTAGTACAACAGAGAGGATGGTAGTACAACAGAGAGGATGGTAGTACAACAGAGAGGATGGTAGTACAACAGAGAGGATGGTAGTACAACAGAGAGATGGTAACACAGAGAGGATGGTAGTACAACAGAGAGGATGGTAGTACAACAGAGAGGATGGTAGTACAACAGAGAGGATGGTAGTACAACAGAGAGGATGGTAGTACAACAGAGAGGGTGTGAAAAGGAGGTGGTAGTACAACAGAGAGGATGGTAGTGTGGTAGTACAACAGAGAGGATGGTAGTACAACAGAGAGGATGGTAGTACAACAGAGAGGATGGTAGTACAACAGAGAGGATGGTAGTACAACAGAGAGGATGGTAGTGTGGTAGTACAACAGAGAGGATGGTAGTACAACAGAGAGGATGGTAGTGTGGTAGTACAACAGAGAGGATGGTAGTACAACAGAGAGGATGTAGTACAAAGAGGTGTAGTACAACAGAGAGATGGTGTACAACAGAGAGGATGGTAGTACAACAGAGAGGATGGTAGTGTGGTAGTACAACAGAGAGGATGGTAGTACAACAGAGAGGATGGTAGTGTGATCATGGTGGGAGAGAAGACAGGAAACAAGGAAGCCAGGAAAATAAACCCAGAATTATTGGGAAAATACTATATTTATCACATTTATTTTCCTCGTAGAAGATAAACAAAATATTGGAGGATGAAGTGCTATAAAGAGCCAGACAGACAAGTAAAGGCGCTTGTCTACCGAGTGTAAGAAGTGCGTAAGACTGTCATCCTGGGTGATGCTGAGACAGTAAGATCACTATGGAGTCCATCCTCCAGCACTAGAGACACACCAGCTACTGGACCCATATTCACGATGTCACATCATAACTGGTGGTGCCTGAGGCAAGATCAGATGGATGTCACTCTGATGAGTGGAACACTCGCGTGTTATACTCTATTTCTCCTGTTGCTGCCCTTCCAACATTGTACAGCTCCTGATGACGCACTGAGAAGTGAGAAAGTACTTGAGCTAAAGATATACAACCCCCCCCTACCGTGACTTGTCCTACATTGTGAAGATCACCTGTCTGCGATTGTTTTTCATATATATTATATATATATATATAATATATATATATATATAAATATATATATATAATATATATATATATATATATATATATACATATATATATATATATATGTAATATATATATATATATATATACATATATATATATATATATATATATATATATATATATAAATATATATATAAATATATATATATATATATATATATATATATATATATGATAGGTGGTAGGAAAGTGAGGTTGGTGGCAGTGGTCGCAGGGAGGCGTGAGATATAATAAGAATGTTGTGGGTTGCACCCATGACATAAGACATCATCCTTGCCCACCACCACCACTTCCGCCGCCCCTGCCTGCCCCCCTGAATACCACGCCCGCTCACACACCCGCCCACACACCCGCCCACACATCCGCCCATCCACAAGGTGCAAAATTAGCTAATGCGGTGGTGGTCTAGGTGTGTGATGGTATGTGATGGTGGGTATGTATAGGTTCACTGGTGCCTTCTACACACACACACACACACACACACACAAACTGATCCCCACTACTATACACACATATACATACATACAACACACATATGAAGGCACCCACTGGAAGGTGAGTGGTGGAGAGTAATGACTACTGAGAGTCTGGGGGTTGAGTGTAAAGTCTTAACAAGTAACGTCATTAGGATGACCATCTCATGTCAGCAGTATATTAGGTAAGTATGGGACCGTTACTAGTGTCACGGTATAGGAATGTGACGTTAGCTAGTCACTGAAAGGTCACCGACGCTGACCTGTATGAGGTCACTCCCTGGCTCCACCCTCGGGCAGTTACAATGTAGACGCCACGCTGGTAGGATACACCTGTACATACACAGTTCACTATACCCACAAGATGAAGAATTAGGGACATGTGCAACATCTGGGTATCTTTATTGTCGACGTTTCGCCATCCAGTGACTATGTCAGTACAATAGCAGAGTCTTCAAAACTACGGTACTTTTCACCATCTCCAAGACTGAGGGACTGATTACCTCAAATTTTGTATATATTTCTTCACATACCTTGTATTGTACTGATAAAGCCACTGGATGGCGAAACGTCGACAATTAAAGATACCCAGATGTTGTATGTATGTCTAATTCTACATGAAGACACACTTGGCTGATGTCTACAACATCTACCCAGCAAGATGTCTACAACATCTACCCAGCAAAACCATAAACAGAACAACTGCGTATTTCTCCAACGCTTCCATAAGATAAGAGATAAGATTTTTAACCTCGGAGGGTTAGCCGCCCAGGGTGACCCAAAAAATGCAGTGCGTCATCGAGGGACTGTCTTTTATTTCCATTGTGGTCCTTAATTTTGTCCCCCAGGATGCCACCCACACCAGTCTACTAACACCCAGGTACCTACTTGCTAGGTGAACAGGACAACTGGTGTAAGGAAACGCGTCGAAAGTTTCCACCTCGCTGCGAATCGAACCCGGACCCTCAGCGTGTGAAGCGTCGTTAACATTATTATTATAATGAAAAAAAAGCGCTAAGCCACAAGGGCTATACAGCGCTGCAGCGTCGTTAACAATACCTCAAATTTAGAATATTTACTCAAATATCATTCTATGGTTAACGACATTATACATGACCAGTGACCCTTATTATTCCTCCCTTTAATGATGCATTTCCAACAGTAACTTTCCCATCCTTCTTACCCAGTAGTTTATTTCTCTGTGGGTCACTATGCACAGTGATTATTCCTCTAATTCCCTCTCTTACAATGACCTATCTTGACCTCTTGTGTTACAGCCGGGCCATTATGATGTACCTAGCTAACAAGCATGCTACTGAGGAGACGCAGTACCTGTATCCCAAGGAACCTGAGGAGCGAGCCAAGGTGGATCGTATGCTCTTCTTCGACATGGGTACACTCTACCATGCTATCAAGGAATATTTCGTAAGTCTTTAATCATAAGAAACAACTTCAATGTGCACCTCATCTCCCCGGCCTTGAATACCTGTGGCTTAGTTTGATCATTTTGTTAGTCTGCCCAATTTTTCAACCAGATTTGTTGATTTTTCAACCAAGCTATTGTTACTGGCCCGCTAGCCTACAGTCATTAGATCCTGGATGATCTGGCACTTGGAGGAAGTAGTGATCGTATATTCTAATGAAGACTTCTACACTTAACCCCGGCAATATTTCTGATGTCTCATGGTAGCATGTTGATATTTACTGACAGCAGGATGGCTCGCCTTCAACCACGGATGTTGATACTATGTTGACACTATGTTGATTATTATTATTATAATCAAAAAGAAGCACTAAGCCACAAGGGCTATACAGAACACTATGTTGATACTAAGCCCAAGAATCCCTTACTATCCACTGTATCTATTGTAAACTTCCCATATCACTCACTCCAGTAAGTTATGTTAGTATGTGGACTGGGGACCTGGCCCTCCAGTACCTTCTTTATATACATTATCAAGTGCCACTGTGTTTTTTGCTCCAAAGAGTATAATCCAGGTATACTGAGGCGTTTCCAGTAGTTCAAATCCATTATTATTTCTATGGGGCAGTAAATTATTTTTGTACACTTATCAGATCCCTGAGCGGAGCTGTGAGCACGGAACAATATCCTGGATGCGAGAATACAAGCGATCTGAATAGTATTTTATTACTGGTATTATTTCTCTTGTTTTGAAAGTTCTCGTTATCCATCCTGTCATTTATTGGCCTCTGTGACATTTGATTTGTGGTTCTGTAAATGACTTATCATCTGACATCATTATACTAAGTTATTTGCATGTTTCTTACTTTCTACCTGGAGTCTTCTTGGACTCTACCTGGAAGTCGTTCTGGGGGTCGACACCCCCGCGGCCCAGTCCTTGACCAAGCCTTCCAGTGGATCAAAAAACTCTGAATGCTACAACTACCATTCCATTTCTACTACCGTACTATTACTACTACCACTACTATTGCCTCCCGTCACCCTTCACTTACCTTTCTCTCTTGTACTACTAAATTATTCTCCCTACTTCCTACTACCACCACTTCCACTACCAGCCTTACCACTACTACTGCTGCTTTTTCTTAGTCTCCTGGTCCCGTCCCTGTCCTCCCTTGCATATATATACTGGCTCCCTCACTCTGTGTCAGTGTGACTTTGTAAATGGTCCAAGTCGGACCCAAACGTCATCGTAAGGTTTTTCCCTCTCCTATGTGCAGGATATTTGTGTATTTTTTCGAATTCTGGAAGATTTATGCTAATGTCAGGTATATATATATGTTGGGCGCCATAGTTTGTGAAGAAATGATGTGAGTCTTGAGTGACACCTGCAGTGCTGACCACTGTGTATGATGTGAGTCTTGAGTGACACCTGCAGTGCTGACCACTGTGTATGATGTGAGTCTTGAGTGACACCTGCAGTGCTGACCACTGTGTATGATGTGAGTCTTGAGTGACACCTGCAGTGCTGACCACTGAGTATGATGTGAGTCTTGAGTGACACCTGAAGTGCTGACCACTGTGTATGATGTGAGTCTTGAGTGACACCTGAAGTGCTGACCACTGAGTATGATGTGAGTCTTGAGTGACACCTGAAGTGCTGACCACTGTGTATGATGTGAGTCTTGAGTGACACCTGCAGTGCTGACCACTGTGTATGATGTGAGTCTTGAGTGACACCTGAAGTGCTGACCACTGAGTATGATGTGAGTCTTGAGTGACACCTGAAGTGCTGACCACTGAGTATGATGTGAGTCTTGAGTGACACCTGAAGTGCTGACCACTGTGTATGATGTGAGTCTTGAGTGACACCTGAAGTGCTGACCACTGAGTATGATGTGAGTCTTGAGTGACACCTGAAGTGCTGACCACTGAGTATGATGTGAGTCTTGAGTGACACCTGAAGTGCTGACCACTGGTATGATGTGAGTCTTGAGTGACACCTGAAGTGCTGACCACTGTGTATGATGTGAGTCTTGAGTGACACCTGCAGTGCTGACCACTGTGTATGATGTGAGTCTTGAGTGACACCTGAAGTGCTGACCACTGAGTATGATGTGAGTCTTGAGTGACACCTGAAGTGCTGACCACTGTGTATGATGTGAGTCTTGAGTGACACCTGCAGTGCTGACCACTGTGTATGATGTGAGTCTTGAGTGACACCTGAAGTGCTGACCACTGTGTATGATGTGAGTCTTGAGTGACACCTGAAGTGTTGACCACTGTGTATGATGTGAGTCTTGAGTGACACCTGAAGTGCTGACCACTGTGTATGATGTGAGTCTTGAGTGACACCTGAAGTGCTGACCACTGTGTATGATGTGAGTCTTGAGTGACACCTGAAGTGCTGACCACTGTGTATGATGTGAGTCTTGAGTGACACCTGAAGTGTTGACCACTGTGTATGATGTGAGTCTTGAGTGACACCTGAAGTGCTGACCACTGTGTATGATGTGAGTCTTGAGTGACACCTGAAGTGCTGACCACTGTGTATGATGTGAGTCTTGAGTGACACCTGCAGTGCTGACCACTGTGTATGATGTGAGTCTTGAGTGACACCTGCAGTGCTGACCACTGTGTATGATGTGAGTCTTGAGTGACACCTGCAGTGCTGACCACTGTGTATGATGTGAGTCTTGAGTGACACCTGCAGTGCTGACCACTGTGTATGATGTGAGTCTTGAGTGACACCTGAAGTGCTGACCACTGAGTCTTTACCTTTCTTGAAGGATTTCGCAGGATTCCTTGTCATTTTTAATTGAATATCCTGTGAGTTGAGGATCAATACTGGGAGAGGTGTTGGACCACGTGGAAGAAAAGTTTCCACTAATTCTGGGAGAGGAACAGCCTGGGTGATCCCCAATGGAAATAAGTCACTCTGTCTGACTTTTTTGGGTTATCCTAGGTTCTCTACACATATGCTTCTATGTATGATAATTCTATGTAACTGTATTTGTGTATACCTGAATAAACTTACTTACTTACTTACTTACTTATCAGGTCCTGACCTCCCCGGGAGGCCTGGTCAGAGACCGGGCCGCGGGGACTTTGACCCCCGAACTCCCTCCAGGTACAGGTGTTTGACCAGGAGTTTGTAAACGTGAAAAAAAAAGTTTGTATTTTTTTTTCTACGCTTTCCAGAATGAATTTTGTTTTTGTTACTTTTGTGGTTTCTTCTTGCTGGCATAAATGTTCCAGTTTTGCTTCTTGAGCCACAGTCTATGGATGGAAGGTTTGTGTTTCTTGATATTTGTGGTTTTGTCAGCAGTTCACCAACCTATTTCTTCTTCTCTAAGATCTATGTTCTCTCTCTTATAGGCATCCTCAGCGGGATATGTTTTCAATAGGCCGGGTACTCTTCTACATTCACCCTTTTTTTGGGGGGGGGGCTGAGAATACGTGGGACGGTGGCCCATGAAATGTTAATTTCGTGTATATCTCATTTACTTGGAGTGTTAAATATTTACTAAAGGTGCCTTTGTCCATCTCTCAGGTTAACCTCACCTGGATTTAAGCTTGTGTGTACATGAGGGAGGTTGTGAGGACAGTGACTTGTTGAGAATGTTACCCTGTGCATCTGACCACCTCTTGTGTTTGTCAACATGATGGAGCCCTAGTAATATTGTTAGTAGACTTATATGTTATCATCCTTCTTCCCCAAATCACAGGTTATATTACTTACCATTACGATAAGTTGATCTACTATTGAATAGCTGAATGACTTAATACATAAACAATGAATAGCTGATATTCTGGGAATAGAGATACATGCAGGAAGATACATATACTAACACATACATTGCTAGCTGTAGAAGCATGGGAAGAAATTTGGGAAGCGTTAAACCCCTAGGGATCATACAGCTCCTAGACAGATGTAGATACATGAATGATCGGTAAATATATAATTGTATCAGTGACTGGAGAGGCAGGTAAGTGATCCATACTTGTCATCCACTGGAGACATGGATAATCTCTGTATGTGTAATATTCGTTATCTTTTGTATGTATATGTATGCTTATGTGGTTTTTCTTCATTCATTATCTCGTTTGTTCGGTTAGTTATGTTTCCAAGTATCAATCTATGTATTCAGCTACACACTCACTCTCTCGCGAAAGACACCTACGCTGAGTCCATCTTAACGCAGCTCCTTTTCCCTGGGTCCCAAGACCTATCTATTGTTGTTGAGGGTTATAGGGCCACTGACAACGTATGCCGTATCGAGCCCTCCAACATACTCTTGGTATTTGAACCAAAATTATTATAAGCCCTATCTCATCTCTCTCTCTCACTCCCCCTTCTTCTCACAGGGTCCCAAGATTCACCAAGGTCTTCCCCCGGACCCGGAGAAGGAGAACCTGCTCAAGCAAAGTCTCGACTACCTCGACCACTTCCTTGAGATCGGTGGAGTGCCTTACCTGTGCGGGGAGAAGATCACCCTGGCTGACATCGCCGTCCTGGCCTCCGTAACTGAGCTCGATGCTCTGGAATACAGCTACAAGTGTTATGGCGACCTTAACAGATGGGTGGAGAGGGTCAAGGTGAGCAGTCGTAGCTGTTTTGAAAGGCAGGTGTGTTGCAGTCTTGGAAGAGTGGGGCCAGGTATGCTCGAGTCATGTTACAAGTGGGTTTGGAGGTTGAAAATTTGTGGGACTAAGGGTTGGGTTACCTAGTGTGTGTTTCAGGGGTCAACCCCCCGGGGCCCTGTCCATAACCAGGCCTCGATGGTACGGTTCTGACATTAAAATGAGCCTCTAGTTAATACGTATGAAATATTCCTGAAATCCATTTCAGGCATCAAGTCACTCTCTACTCCTTACATTGTTAGCTATGAAAAATAAGTTAGAGCTTTCTAAAATTATAATTAATTCTGAATTATAGCAACTGAGACAGTGAACAGGCATTTTTGGGCCATTATTTTTATAGTTCCCGCAGTCTAGTATCCACTAAGTTCTGTCTTGTGAAGAATAGACACATATGCAATATAATGTGGTGCTTTATTGACTACATTTGGCCCACACAGTAACAGTAACAGCTTAGTTGGTCAAGCCCTGATCTACGGTGAGGCCTGGTCATGGATCGGGCCTCGGGGGAATTGACCATCGGAATGCTCTCCAGGTATGCACAGTGGGCGTTATCAAGTGACTTAAAAAAGCCCAATGTGTGGGCAAAACGTAGTCAATAAAGGATCCCATTATACTGCATTTGTGTCACTTCTTCAGTCGTTTCGGTATTTTATACAAGTTACCTTTTGCCTTGTGAGATGACTGGGCCATCCAACACACACTGTCTCTGGTAACTTTCCTAACACACAACAACATAGGTGAAGCAAGCAGCCTCTTCCTTCCATTTATTAAATGATCATAATCCTAACTATAATCTTTGAAGGGGTGGAGTAGTAAGCTAGTGGAAGGCCTCTGTCAGATGACTAAAAGCTCCAGCTGTGGATCATATGACTAAGACCCGCGTCAGGAAACACTTGTCCTGGCTCCTGGCAAATCTTACCTAACCAAACCTTCTTTCCATGTGTTGCTCTGAATTTACCAAGGGAATAACGCTGTTAAGTAACTTGCAATACTGATTATGAAAATATACGAGTGAAAGAAGAATCTAGCAACGATGGTGTCCAGTCTTTGGACCCATTTTTTGCCTCTTTTCTTTTGAACTACCATCCATAGGATGGGAATGGAAATAAATAATAATGAACCCAGGAAAATCCTAGAGGGACTGGTCCCAAATCTGTACACAGAAATCACTCCGGGCAGGAGATGCATCATTCCCCAATGAAAACCAGGGGTACCATTAGTACAATGAGTGATACAATAAGTGTCAGGGGTCCAAGATTGTTCAACAGCCTCTCACCAGGCATAAGTGGAATTACCAATAGACCCCTGGCTGTCTTCAAGCAGGAGCTGGACAGACACACAAAATCAGTACCTGACTAGCCAGGTTGTGGTTCGTACATTGAACTACATGCTGCCAGCTGTAATAGCCTGTGTGATAAATGGTTTAAAAAAACGACTATTTATCACATATGTCAGACACTGCAACATCATGGGGTCTTGATACAAAGAATTCTTCAACCTTGTCCAACCTTTGGACGAAGACCTACTTCGACTAGTGGATGACACCACTATAACCCCGCCTCCTCCTGCTTCACCTCACCTGACTACAGTATATAAACCACGTCTACGGTCCTATGCTGTACTTTCTACAAGACTGATGGAGGCTGAGGCACTGATTACCCCAAACTACTCCTCTCCTTAAACCCTTCTGATTTGTATTGGACTGATGAATTATTATTATAATCAAAAAGAAGCGCTAAGCCACAAGGGCTATACAGCTAAAGCCACTGTGTGGCGAAACGTTTCCTCAATAAAGATCCCCATATGTTGCATGTAATATTATTATAATCAAAAAGAAGCGCTATGCTACAAGGGCTATACAGCGCTGCAAGGTTGCATGTAATAGCCTGGTTGATTAGGCCATGATCCACCGGGAGTCCTTGTCAAGGACTGGGCCGCGGGGGCGTTGACCTCCGAAATACCCTCCAGGTAACTAAATTACCATTTGCCCGTAAGCTTACTATAGTGTTTCTCTAATGATCTTACAAGAGGGAGGACGCATATGAAAAATGCCTACAGAGATGCACTAACCTTTATACAGTCTGATGCCAGAGTTAGACTAGAGACCAGCTGAGCACCATACCTGACACACGGCCTTCCTGAAACCTGCCTGACGGGAAACAACAGCGGGTGACCGCAGAGCCGATAAGCAGGAAACTACATTTGTATGACCGCAAGCAGACCTGCACACAGCCAGAGAACTGATTCTCAGAGTGACAAGGGTCCTCCTCACACCACAGCCCCTTCAGGGAGTCCACGAAAGCCTTCCAGCAATGCAAAATGAAGGTACCTCTGATGGTCGTGTTGTTGGGGCCATGTGGCCAGGACCATGTGGCTTCAGCCATGTGGCTAGGACGATGTGGCTGAGGCTATGTGGCTAGGACCATATGGCTGGAGCCATGTGGCTGGGGCCATGTGGCTAGGACCATGTGGCTAGGACCATGTGGCTAGGACCATGTGGCTTCGGCCATGTGGCTAGGACCATGTGATGTCGGAGGTCAATTTTGTTACATTTTGCAGATTCAGTTTTTGGCTCGTCCGTGAGTAGTACGAGGGTACGTGAGTGTAGAAAATCTTGTTGCATATCAGAGGTATTCAACGTTGACAACATAAACGAATTAGACACATATGAAACATCTTACTATGTTGCAGATGTTTTGCCATCCAGTGACTTTATTGACAAGTTGATAAGTAAAACACATGTGCAACAGTTGGGTATCTTTATTGATGAGACGTTTCGCCTACACAGTAGGCTTCTTCAGTCAGATACAGAGTCAGCAGGAGTAGCAGCGAAATAAACATAATGTAATCAGTCCATCAAGCTTGGAGACAATAGTATCTGAGATGGTCAGTCCCTTACCCTGGAGAAGAGTTCAGCCCCATGGTGTGGAACAAGGCGGTCAGTCCCTCAGCCTGGAGAAGAGTTCAGCCCCATGGTGTGGAACAAGGTGGTCAGTCCCTCAGCCTGGAGAAGAGCTCAGCATTATTATTATTATTATAATCAAGGGGGAAGCGCTAAACCCGGAGGATTATACAGCGCCTGGGGGGGGATGTGGAAGGCATTCAGGCTTAATTCGGGGAACTGGAGCACAGATCCAATTCCCTAAATCAAGAGCCCCTCACCAACATCAAGGAACCTTCCTTGAGGGGAAGAGCTCAGCAGCATGGTCTGGAACAAGGTGGTCAGTTCCTCAGCCTGGAGAAGAACTCAGCAGCATGGTCTAGAACAAGGTGGTCAGTCCCTCAGCCTGGAAAAGAGTTCAGCTCCATGATCTATTACCCATTTGTCTTACAGTCAACACAGTACACAGTCATAGTAGAAATATATACAGCAAATAGAAGATGAGATGGTCAGTCCCTCAGCCTAGGAGTAGGTGATGAGCACATTCTCCTAGGCTAGGGACTGATTACCTTATCTTCCATTACATGCTATATTTCTATTATATTCTTGCTCAGTAAGCCATGACTGTCGTAAGAGGCGAAAATGCCGGGAGCAAGGGGCTAGTAACCCCTTCCCCTGTATAAATTATTAAATTTTAAGAGAGTAACTCGTTTTTCTTTTAAGGTCGCCTTTCCTCGGTGGGAGATGGCTGGTTTGTTGGGAAAAAAATCTATTATTATTATAATAAAAAAGAAGCGCTAAGCCACAAGGGCTATACAGCGCTGCAGGGCAGGAAGGAAGCGAGGGCATCAGGTGGCAAAAGGGAGGTGGATGAGTAATAGGTTACGGATAACAGCGGAGCAGTGGATGGTGAAAGGGTAAAGGGCAGCAAGAGACTGAGCTAGAAAGGGCTGAGGGGAGTGCGTAAGGTATCATCATCAGAGTTTGTGGAGTAAATCAGTCGTTGTCAAGAAGTCAATGAGAGAGTCAGGATTAAAGGAGGGTCCATCAGCAAGAAGGGAAGGTAAAGAGAGAGTAATAGAACGAAGACGGCGTTGGAGGTAAATTCTGTGTGCTCGTTGATAGAGAGGGCAGTCTAACAGAATGTGGCTAATCGATACTGGAACTTGACACTGCTCACAGAGAGGAACAGGGTGCCTCTCCATGAGATACCCATGAGTAAGACGAGTGTGGCCAATGCGAAGACGGGAGAGAGTGGTCTCCCAACCACGGCACTGATGACAAGAAGACGGCCAGTAACCTATGCTCGGTTTAATAGAATGAAGTTTGTTACCAAGCAGAGTTGACCAACGTTGTTGCCAACGGGCACGAAGGTGGGCAGCTATTGTAGCAAAATAGTCCAGAAATGGAACACCTCTATAGGAAATTGGTAGGTCATGTACTGCTGACCGCGCAGCAGTGTCTGCCTGTTCATTGCCCTGTACGTCAACATGACCAGGGACCCAACAAAAAATATCTTTATGCTTCGTAGAGATACGGCATAGCCAAAGTTGGATACGGAGAACTAGGGGATGAGATGTATCAAATTTTCGTATAGCCTGTAGAGCACTAAGGGAGTCTGAGACTACTACAAATGATGACACAGTCATAGATGCGATACGAATAAGTGCTGCAAGAATGGCATACAGTTCAGCAGTAAAAATGCTAGCTGAAGATAGTAAATGCCCCCGCACGACGCTGTCCGGAAACACTGCTGCGAATCCGACGCCATCTGAAGACTTAGAGCCATCTGTGTACACAGCGGTGGCATGAGAATGGGAGTGGAAGTGATCAAGAAAAAGAGAGCGGGAAGCCACCGTAGGCAGTTGAGCTTTCGAGCAAGGGAGTGAGAAAGAACAGACCCGAACAGCTGGAACTTCCCAGGGGGTAGGGAAAAGTGAGATGCTACATGAACATATAAAGGTGGTAACTGAAGGGAAGACAAGAGTGAATGTAGGCGAAGAGAAAAGGGACAGAGCAAACAGGGGCGGCGAACGAATAAAGAATGTCTACTAATATCAGTGACCATTCTATAAATGGAAGGATTGTGTAGATTGTGAGAGCGTACATAGTAGCGAAGGCAATGGGCATCACGGCGATCAGACAAGGATGGAACATTCGCTTCTGCATAGAGGCTCTCAACAGGGGAAGAGCGAAAAGCACCAAGGCACAAACATAATCCTTGGTGATGGATAGAGTTAAGGCTAGAGAGAGTAGCAGGAGAGGCCGCAGAATAAATCTGGTCACCATAATCGAGTTTCGATAAAACAAGGGCTGAATGTAGGCGAAGCAGAGTTCGACGATCAGCTCCCCAGGAAAGATGAGCAAGGGTTTTAAGAAGGTTTAGCCGGCTGTGACAAGTTGCCTTCAGAGAGGTAATGTGAGGTTTCCAGGATAACCTACGGTCAGAGAAGGCCTAGAAACCTGACTGTATCACGTTCGGGGATACGGGAGCCATAGAGATACAAAGGATGATCGGAGATAACAGAGCGTCTAGTGAAAGTAATTTGGCGAGTTTTGGTACTTGAAAATTTAAACCCATGCGTGGTGGCCCAAGTGGAAACACGGTCGACCGCATGCTGGAGAGAAACTGCAATAAGATGACAGTCAGCGCCTGCACAAGCAATAGCGAAGTCATCAACATAGAGTGATGACCAAATATTGGGTGGAAGAACAGAGGCCAAATCATTTATAGCAAGGAGAAAAAGTGTTGTGCTTAGAACACATCCCTGAGGGACACCTTCAGCTTGGACGAAGTCCGGGGAAAGAACATTATTGACTCGAACACGGAAATGTCTGTCAGTTAAAAAGTTCTTAAGGAAGGATGGTAGATTGCCTCGGAGGCCTAAGGAATGGGCCTGGGCCAAAATATTATACCTCCAAGTTGTGTCATATGCCTTCTCAAGGTCAAAAAATATGGCAATAACTGAGTGATTATTCGCAAAGGCATTACGAACATACGTATCCAAGTGTAGTAAGGGGTCTATGGTAGAACGACCCTTATGAAAGCCATATTGACTAGCGGAGAGACTGTTGTGTGTCTCTAAATACCACATTAAACATCGATTTACGAGACGTTCCATCACTTTGCAAACTGCACTAGTAAGAGCGATGGGACGATAGTGGGAGGCATCATGTCCTGTAGTACCCGGTTTGCGGAAAGGGAGAACAATGGCAGATTTCCACAGCTGGGGAAGAACTCCTTGTGCCCAAATAAGATTGAAGAGGTGTAAGAGGACTACAAGGGCTGACCGATGTAAATGTTGTAACATACGAATATGAATGTCGTCAGGCCCAGCTGCCAATGATCGGCAAGCCGAGAGCGTTGCCTCTAGTTCTTGAAGTGTAAAAGGCACATTATACTGTTCTTCTCTGAGAGAAGAAAAGTCCAAGGGTACTAACTCTCTGGCAGACTTTGAGGAAAGAAACGAGGGGCATAGATGGAGCCCTCGGGAAATATGGACCAGATGTGTGCCAAGTTCAATGGCAACGTCGAGAGGGTTTGCTACATCAACACCAGCGACCCGTAGAACAGGAGCCGGGTCAGGAGAGTATTTACCACTCAATTTCCTCACTTTTTTCCAGACTGCACTCATAGAAGAAGCAGAGGTGATGGTGGAAACATAGTCTCGCCAACAAGTGCGTTTAGTTTCACGGATGACATGGCGAGCGATCGCACACTTCTGCTTAAAATCAAGAAGTCTCTCAGCGGTTCTGTTGTACCGGTACCTGCCCCATGCAGCGCATTTCAAATGTACTGCACGAGCACAAGCAGGAGACCACCAAGGCATGCACTTCTGAGAACGCCTGCCTGAGGTTTGGGGTATAGAATGAGAAGCTGCGGTATAAACTGACATCGAGAAGATGTGTACTAGCTCATCAATGGAGGATGAAGAAGGAACCTCACGAAAAGCAGTGAGGTGTGAGTAAAGATCCCAATTTGCCCGATCAAATTGCCAGCAAGGGCTACGGAAAGGTGGTGAATAGGAAGGAGAAGTAAGAATGATCGGAAAATGATCACTGTCATGTAAGTCCGGTAGAACAGACCAGGTGAAGTCTAGTGCAGTGGAGGAAGAGCAGACTGATAGATCGATGCAAGAGAGAGTATGAGTACGAGGATCAAAATGGGTGGGAGTACCCGTATTTAAAACATGGAGGGGGTGAGAGGTGAGAAAAGCCTCCAACTGGATGCCACGTGAGTCACAATGAGACCCCCCCCAGAGGAAATGGTGGGCATTAAAATCACCAAGTAACAGAAGTGGTGGTGGTAAGGATGAAACAAGAAAGGTAAAGTCTGGGATAGAAAATGCTCGAGAAGGAGAGAGATATAAAGAACGTATTGTAAACCACTTATTCAAGTGGATATGGGCTGCAGTGTAATGCAGCGAGGTATGGACAAATAGTTGACAGTACGGAATATCATTGCGTAGAAGAAGGGCACTTTCATTAAAGGTCTCATCTGAGAAAGGATCCGAAGATTACAATAAATTATAGCCTGAGATAGGTTGGAAAACAGCCGAGTGTAATTTTGGTTCTTGTAAGCAAGTACCAACAGGGGAAAACCTGGAAAGCAACATCTGAAGCTTACCCTGATTACCCCTGAGGCCGCGGATATTCCACTGTAAATAGGCCATGATTGGCGATGAAGAAAATACCAGGAATCTGTAGGTAAAGGCACCTACGGACTAGAGGGGTTAGAAAAGTCGTGTGGTGGCATTGGAAGACGTTCAAGTAGCGAAGGAATGGAGCGGTGCGAAGAATGGGGTTGTGAAGATGGAGGAAAGGGAAGAGAAGGAACAGGAAGTGAATCAGTGTTCATTGAAGGTTTAGTCTCTGCAATATATTCTGAAATGGCTTCAAGTGTTTCTGAATTCAAAGATGTATGGGAGACCATATTGGAGATAGAAGGAGGAGGGTGAGTAAAGATTGGGACAGTAATGGACTGTACCAAAGTAGAGGGGGAGGGAAGAGTGTAAGGGACTGGAGATGAAGTGTGGGGGGGACAGAAGAGGCAGAAACCTGGGAGGTGGCAGAAGAGGGAGAAACATGGGAGGGGACGGGGGTGGAAGGCATAGTACGAGGAGGAGGGTGAATCTCCACACTTGTAATAGAGCCAGAGAGAGGGGAAAGAACTAGGTACAGAGACTGGAAAGGTAAAGTGTGGAGGTGGAAGATGGGAAGGAAGGGGCAAAGAAGATTTCAGCAATGTGGATTTTTTGGACTTCTGAGAAGTAGAGGGGCGATTGGTATTAGGTGTCGTACGAGGTCTTGTCGATACTGGGGCTTGTGAGGAAGGACGCGAAGATGTGAGAACAGACTGAGTTGTAGTCGGGACGTCAGAGCCAAGGACAGCAAAAGGATTAGATGCCGGAGTGGCTATGGGAGGGGTAACAACAGAGGAGGCTGCAGAAGATGGGACCCCAGAAGTGGGGGGATGTTTGGAAACATGAGAATAAGAAACACGGGGTAGTCTCCCTTGGAGGCGGAGATGAGTAACTGCCATAGCATAAGGGAGACCTTCTGCCTCTTTGAGGCAACGGATTTCACGTTCATTTAAGTAGACCTGGCAACAGCGGGAGTACGAAGGGTGAGCTTCATTACAATTAAGGCAAGATGGAGGTTGACTGCAAGATGTATTAGAATGGTCATCGGCACCACAGACTGGGCATTCGGCCATAGATCTGCAATATTTCACTGGGTGACCAAAACGCCAGCAATTTCTACATTGTTGCGGTGTAGGTATCACCTTTCGAACTTGTAACCGATGTCCCGCGACATATACAGAGGATGGGAGTTCTCGGCTGTCAAAAGTTAAACGAGCCACATTGCAAGGGTAACGTCTCCTCCCCCGGGCAGGAAGGACATAAGTGTCTACTTTGAGGATTGGGAGATCCTGGAGTTCCAGCTGTTCAAAAATGTCATTGCCACATGACTGGAAATTCTGTTGGACTATGGTATTGGGCAGAATGACAGTACCACTACAAGAATTGAGAGAAAGATGTTTTTCAATAGTGATAGGAGTAGTATCGATATTCGAAAGGAGAGAAAGATCATGAGCTTGGGTAGCATTCTGGACAGTGACGATGCGCGTACCGCTCTTGAGAGCATGAAATGAAATATCTCTACCACATGACGCAGGAGCGCTTTGCCAATACTATGGTCAGAAAGGTAGGCAGAAGAAGAAGTCGGTCTTAAAGTAAAGAATTTAGTCCATTGTGTGGTCCGAAACTGAGAGTGGAGAGGGAGTGCTTGACGTGTCAGTCTTTTCCGAGTAGAATGGGAAGGTAACGAAGGAGCATCATCAGGAGATTGACGTTGGCGTTTAGGAGTAGAACCGGAGTTGGTCCGGCGTGAAATGGGCGGGCGATTCGAAAATTGCCGTACCGTAGAGGGAGAAGCCGGAAGCATAGTCAAAGGAGAGCGGAGTTCAGACAAATCGAAGGAGTCAGTCGAAAGCCCGGTACCTGAAGCGGGTGAGGAAACAGCACCAGCAAGAGGTACAGGGGCATCAGGAGTGTCCGAAGAGTGGTCTAAACACAAGGCAGGGTCAGAATGGGGTGCGGTATCAAGAAGGGGCCTGGGGGTAGTGGGTTCATGGATTGGGTTCTCCATGGTTAGGTTACTCCTTTGCTTTTTGTTTTTAAGAAAAAAAAAAGAAAGAAGAAAAGAAAATAAAAATAAAAAAAGAATAAAAAAAGGGGGGAGCGGGGAGGAATAGTTCCCAGGAGGAATGAAAGGGCCGGAAATCTCCCTCCGCGCCCAAGAGGACCTCAGCACCGCTAGTAGCGCAGATGCAGCATGGAACCCGTGCCATACCCTACCCTTCATGCCAGTAAACCAGCAATCCGGGATAGCAACCTCACATCTGCCGAGCTACCTCAGTGGACAAGAGAGAGGGCGGCCAGATATCCGCCACAAAGCATACCTCCTTCGGCCACCACCCCCGGAATCCGAAAGGTGGCTTCCAGAGATACACCCGTCGCCCGAAAGATACCCAAAGCTATTCCGGGATACCGGAGAGGGATCGGGACATCCCCAGGCGATCCAGATTCCACGGCAAACTACGCCACCGCCAAGAACCTCAACGGAATGGGATGGACCCCGGTGTCCTTTCCCCTACCTAGGAACTAGCACGCCTGTGGGAGAAATCCCAAAGGCCAAAAAGAGGAAGGGCAAAAGGGAGGGGTGGGGAGGAGGAGGAATGGAAAAAGGGGAGGATGAGGAGGATGGGATAGGGGAGGGGAGAATGGGGGGTAATTAGGTTCGGTCTGAGGAAGAAGACCGACAGGTCTAATTCCTCAGACCAAGAGCCTCTTCACCACGCCAAGGAGCCCCCCTTGAAGAGGAAAAAAAATCTATTATATCCTCTGAAAGGTGAAATATCTACAAATAAAGATACCCAGGTGTTGCACATGTGTCTACATCATCAGAATATATTGTATGGAGAGGTGAAGGGGCTTTTGGATGTGAGCTGTTTGTACACCATTGTCCTTTCCTTTCTGAAGCATAAATAAACTAGCCAACCTCCTGTCAGAAATACACAGCATGCTAGCAGCTTTCTTTCCTGCTTAACAATATTTTATTACACATAAAGTACATTTTGTATACTTCAAAAAAGAAATAGTTGCATTCTGTTGTATTCTCTTTATAAGGGAACTTAATCCACTACAAGGAGTGTGTTGAAGGTGTCATTGTGTTGTATTCTCTTTGTAAGGGAACTTCCCCCACTACAAGGAGTGTGTTGAAGGCATCACTGTGTTGTATTCTCTTTGTAAGGGAACTTCCACCACTACAAAAACCTCAAAATTTTCTCAACTCCTTTGTGATCTTCAATTAATTTATTTGGTCTTTTTATCCCATCTATACTTTTAGTTATCTAAGATTTTAAGTTAATTTAAACTAACATCCTTCAAAGCTGTCAATTATTATTATTATTATTATTATTATTATTATTATTATTATTATTATTATTATTATTATTATTATTATTATTATCAAAAAGAAGCGCTAAGCCACAAGGGCTTCAAAGCTGTCAAAAAAAGGAGAATCTTTTAAATCTTACCCTTAACTGATAAGAAAGTCTTCACTTCTATTTAGATTTACAATCTAACACCTTCAATCTCAGCCATCTTATCCTATAAATTACACAAAACTAAAGTTCCTTTTATGAACATAATATTTACTGGAACTCCATGCATCAACAAAACAAAATATTCCCCTATTTTACTTGAACAACAAGAATATAATGAATTTAAAAATAACCCATGTTGCCTTAAAGAATATATATATAAAGTATAACAGGCACTAAAAACAGATAAAGCCCCTACTCTAAATGTAATCAACTTTCTTCATCTTACCACCCTAATGATTAAACTAATTTCTCCTACTAAATTCAAAGTAGGAGGAGCAGCTATGTTACCTACAACCAATAAAAATCACCACAGACCTATACTTGGTATAATATTCAATAAACCCTTTCTAGTTATCAAACTCCGTCTACCTAAACATTCATAAACTATATTTGCCAAACAGAATAAACCTGAAGAGCACAAACCATGACCCACCATCACTACCAAAGCTCCATTTAATCCTCAACTTCTCATAACAACAAGTTCCCCTAATACCAGTCCTATGTGAGCCACTGAAGAATAAGCAATTAAGGACTTCATATCCACTTGACATAAACACATTAAACTAATAACAACCCCTCCTAAAATTCCCAAGCTCATTCACACTCAACAAAATATTTTATTAGCCTCTGAAAATACTCTTAAAATTCGAATTACACCATAACCACCTAACTTCAGTAATACTCCAGCTAATACTATTGATCCTGCAACAGGAGCCTCCACATGAGCCTTAGGTAATCACAAATGAAATATAAATAAAGGTAATTTTACTATAAATGCAAATACAGAACAAAAATATAAACACACTAACACCTTGGCAATCAACCCCACCCGATAATAAGCCTATATTTAAGCTTCCTATGCTTTCATACAACCTTAATAAAGAAACTTAGAAGATAATGAAGCAAACAGAGTATAAAACAGTATATAAATTCCAGCCTGAATCTGTTCAGGCTGATAACCTCAACCTAAAATTAATACAAGTATAGGAACTAATGACCTTTCAAGGCTAATGTAAAACATTAGATAATTAACTGACCTAAAAGTTAAAATCAACTAACAACAAAATTAAATTCACTAACAAGAACCTAGAGTAAAAATTCCCGATCTTCTTCACTATTGCCCTCCCATAAACTATTAACATAACAATTTAAACTCTTAACACAATCAAAATATAACTTAAATAATCAGCTCCTATTATATAACCCACAAAAAAAAATGAAAATCATGGTTTATTATTAATAATCCTATAAAACATATAACTAATAAACTAATTTGAATCAACCCTCAATTCATCACAAACCTTATCAAAATCAAATTAATACCAAAAATTTTAACATACTAAAATACCAAATCTCCTAAAATAATCGTTACCATGCGAACGAACAGCTGAAATTAACAAAGACAAACCTAAAGCTACTTCACATGCAACCATAACCAAAAAAAAAATTACAAATACCCCCTCTAAACCCACTCTAGCTACATAAACTCTCATCACCCCAAACACATTCAATATAATAAACTCCAACCCTAATAAAACATTTAACAAATGCTTATGATTTGAAATAAACGCTCAGAATCCACAAAAAAACATAACTAATAACCTTAAATCTTCGATTCCTAATACCATCATCTACCTTTATTTTCTTTAAACTAATCTAGCCCATCCTTCATAGAACTTATGACTTCACCTTTACATAAATCTCACCCACTATTTAAACTCGCTAATTCTGCATTTGTTGATATACCAATTCTCAGAAATATTTCAATTTTTTGGAATTTTGGATCTCTCTTAGGATTATGCTTAGTGGCTCAAATTGCAACTGGCTTATTCCTATCTATCCACTCCACTCCACTCCCACCTAAAAATAGCAATGTAGATACCTCCCCTTATAAACAAAATTCTAACATATTCAGCTATAAAAATCAACATGAACCCTCCTCTTCTATACTCAGTATTAAATCCAAAGACTAATTCAAATTCTCCCTCAGCAAAATCAAAAGGAGTTCAATTTATCTCCACTAGACAAGAACCTAACCAAACCATAGATAGCGGAAACATCAACCAAATAAGTCATAACCTCTCCTGATAATATCTTAATTCTATTAATCTGAATTTCCAAGTTAAAAGAAACATAAGATAATAGAATTAAAGCCAATCTCACTTCATATGAAATAGTTTGTGCTACAGCCCAAAGTCTTCCCAATAAAGAGTATTTACAATTAGAAGCCCACCCAGCTCTCTTTAAAGGATAAACTCCTAACCTTAAACAACATAAAAAAAATAATACACCTATATCAAAATTTACTAACCTTAACTCATATGGAATGATCCTTCACAAACCAAAGCAATAAACAAACCAAATACTGGTGATAAATAGTAAGGTAAAAAATTAGATATTAAAGGTAAGTTTTGCTCTTTTAAATACAACTTCACAGCATCTGAAAAAGGTTGAAGCCACCCCAAAACACCTAATTTATTAGGCCCCTTTCAAATTTGAATACGTATATCCTAAAATCTTCCGTTCAAGAAGAGTCACAAACGCCACCCCAACCAATACATAAACCATCATCATTAAATATCTTACAACTATAACAATCACAGTACTAACCACATAATACTTTTACTTATAGAGTATTTCCTATATAATTAAATTCTAAATTTAACGCATATTTTCTGCCAAAGTAAATTTTAATTCTAGGTACACTTTCCAGTACACCTACTATGTTACGACTTATTCCACCTTAAATGGAAGCGACGGGCGATACGCACATATTTTAGTTCTCATATCATACTAACTTACTAAATTGTATATTACAATTAAATCTTCCTTCACAGTAATTATTCAATCACCAATACGTATAAATAAATTTTATTGTAACCCATTTCTTCTTATTCATAAACTGCACCTTGATCTAATATACTCTAACTCCTTAAATTTCAATAACTTCCTCAACAAAGGTTATCTAATAATGACGGTATACAAACTGTTAAACAAAAATAAGTAAGATCCTTCGTGTTGTATCGTTTACAGAACAGGTTCCTCTAACAAGACTAAAATACTGTGTTGTATTTTCTTTGTAAGGGAACTTCCCCCACTACAAGGAGTGTGTTGAGGCATCACTATGTTGTATTCTCTTTGCAGGGTAATTTCCCTTACTACAAGGAATGTGTTGAGGCATCACTGTATTGTATTCTCTTTGCAGGGTAACTTCCCTTACTACAAGGAGTGCTGTGACGAAGGTGTTGCGATGACACGAGCCAGAGTGAAGCAACTGGAAGCAGACTTGAAGAAACAGATGGAGAAGGAACGCAAGGCATCTCTTACCAAGAAGTAGGAGGAAGTACAAGAAGAAAGAGTCGAGGAAGAGTCAGACGAACACAAGAATAAAACTTCCCCGCCCCCCAACCCCCGTCACTCAGAAAACATCACAAGTTCTCACGAAATAGATTATTTATATCACAAAATAGATAATAATTCTTCCTTATTCTCTAGGACAGTATTATAAATTTGAGCACATTTTTTCTCAATTTTTTAGTGTTTCACATTTTTTAACAAAAAAGTCATATGAAGTGTTCAATAAAATCAAAGATATTTAACTTTCTGACTGTAAAATAATGGATTTTTAGTCAAAATATTTTATTTTTAACAGCAAACAGAAAATAATCCGAAAAATCGTAAATTATCATAAGCAAGAAAACAAGGTTTAAGAAATATAATACAATGATTATTCTCTCTATATATATTAAATATAAACATTATAGATGTGTATAGATTACAGCACAACCCTCCCGTTGAACCAGAGGATTGAACATGTCACCTCAAAGCTTCCATGGATGTAATAAATGTTTCTTTAGTGAAGATACATAGAGCCGGTCAGTCACTCTGCAAATTTCAATGAGATTCCCATATATTGTATCTTCTTTGAGGGATGCTGGGGGTCAGCATCCAGTGGGAGAATATATTGTATCTTCTTTGAGGGATGCTGGGGGTCAGCATCCAGTGGGAGAATATATTGTATCTTCTTTGAGGGATGCTGGAGGTCAGCATCCAGTGGGAGAATACAGCATGATAATACAGTAATAATCACCAAATGCAACACCAGGAACAAATCTCAAAGGGGAAAAAATCATTGACAATACCACAGTACCAGAAATACAATACCAGAAATACAATACCAGAAAATACAATACCAGGGAATACAATACCACAAGCAGCATTACATATGCCACAATAAGCATTACTTCCGTGTGCATTATACTTACCCGATTTTTTGTTTACAGTTATGCTGTTTATAATGCTGTAATTGATGTGTTATGATGTAATTAAGAGAGTTTAGTGTATATATTGACTCTGTCACAGTATTCTGTACTGTCACAGTATGCTGTACTGTCATACTATACTGTACTGTCATGGTATGCTGTACTGTCACAGTATATTGTCACAGTATGCTGTCAATCATGGTATGCTGTACTGTCACAGTATGCTGTGACTGTCATGGTATTCTGTACTGTCACAGTATGCTGTACTGTCATGGTATTCTGTACTGTCACAGTATGCTGTATTGTCATGGTATGCTGTACTGTCACAGTATGCTGTATTGTCATGGTATGCTGTACTGTCACAGTATGTTATACTATCATGGTATGCTGTACTGTCACAGCATGCTGTACTGTCATGGTATGCTGTACTGTCATGGTATGCTGTACTGTCATGGTATTCTGTACTGTCACAGTATGCTATACTGTCATGATATGCTGTATTGTCACCGTATGTTGTCAATCATGGTATGTTGTGACAGTATGCTGTGACTGTCACAGTATGCTATACTGTCACAGTATGCTATACTGTCACAGTATGCTGTACTGTGACAGTATGCTGTACTGTCATGGTATGCTATACTGTCACAGTATGCTGTGATTCAGTATACTATGACTGTCACAATATGCTGTGACTGTGACAGTATGCTGTGACTGACAGTATTCTGTACTGTCACAGTATGCTGTGACTGCCACAGTATTCT
Source organism: Cherax quadricarinatus (assembly GCF_026875155.1). NCBI lineage: Eukaryota > Metazoa > Arthropoda > Malacostraca > Decapoda > Parastacidae > Cherax > Cherax quadricarinatus. The sequence continues at coordinate 15,538,351 of NC_069405.1, read as the reverse complement.
GTACTGCCACAGTATGCTGTGATTGTCACAGTATTCGTGTCAATATAATATATATATTTAACTTTTTCGTTGTTGTGTTATAATATTCTCAGAGGTATATTAGCAGTGGAGTTTTTCAATTAAATGCTTCATTAAAGTGAGTCTCTTAGTTTAAACTAGCTTTGAGAGTTTAAATATGCGAGTCTGTACACTGCTACACCATTTTATGTTTTCCTATTAACAACTGGTAGTTAAATTGAAAGGATAAGCAGTTCTCTATACATGTGTAACCCAAGTATAGGAGAAAGATATTTCTCAATCTCGTTTCGGTTTGACTTAGACCATTAACAAGTGTGACTTGTTAGTTAGTGGGCCAAATTGGACCATCGCTGAGAGTTTCTCCTATATGCAGGTTATTTGTGTATTATTCCACTCATGGCATTTTGCCTTTTTTTTTTTTAATCCTTTCAAGTCACTGTTGTATTTTGAAAGAGCATCTTTGGGTTGAAGAGAATTGTGATCTCACCACAGGTTAGCCAAAGCCTCATACCAGAGGGGTTACTATCAGAGCTTTAGATCTGATTAGCACAGCCACACCTGAATACATCTTAGCCTATTGTAAAATTCTTCATGTATCCACTAAAAAACTGCTAAACCCATACAGGGGTTTTCCAGCTCTGCTCAGCCAGTATGTAAAGTATTGTAAGAGGTCAAGTATTAACCTAGTGTCAGATTTGGATACTTGTGTATTTTTTTTCAGTTTTAAGATTGTGTGTGCAGGGGTAGACTTAGCTAAACCTTGTTTGTTTTATGGAATAGTTTAAGCTGCTGGGTTAAGAACTTGGTGACCGTAGTGGCTATCATATTTGTACACTGGTGATGTACTGCCTGACTTGAATCTACAGTTATGATCATAGTGTTACATGCTACGTGGCTTTAGTGACGTCTCCCGTACATCAGTACTTGTGCTGTGTCCTTTACACCAGTACTTGTGCTGCGTCCTTTACACCAGTACTTGTGCTGTGTCATGTACACCAGTACTTGTGCTGTGTCATGTACACCAGTACTTGTGCTGTGTCATGTACACCAGTACTTGTGCTGCGTCATGTACACCAGTACTTGTGCTGTGTCATGTACACCAGTACTTGTGCTGTGTCATGTACAACAGTGACACCATAAGGTTTCTGAATCTTGCCAACACTTCAGTTATCCCTTCTCTAAGCCCCCCAAACAAAAATAAAAGCAGAAATAACAGCGTTGCTTCAAGAAAGGCATCCTCCCTAGCCCCTTCTTCCAACCAGAAAACCAGCCCCTAAACCCCATCTATATCTAACTTGTGGAGCCGCCCCTGTCTTAGTACTGATGCTGTAACTTGCACTGACTTAAAGACGCTGTGAAGAAAACCTGTACTACCAGTGTGGGAAAGTAGAGAAAGGGGTCGATGCCCCCTTGAGAGGGGTGGATGCCCCCTTGAGAGGGGTTTTAGCCCCCTTGAGAGGGGTCTTAGCCCCCTTGAGAGGGGTCTTAGCCCCTTGAGAGGGGTCTTACCCCCCTTGAGGGGTCTTACCCCTTGAAAGGGATCTTAGCCCCTTGAGAGAGATCGACACCCCCTGTGGAGGAAATTTCTCGACAGATGCCGTCACTTCTCACAGACCTGTGTCTTGTCCATGGCTTCTCTCCTGTACTAAGCCATCATGACAACACTTGCCGTCCTGTAATGTTCCTTACAAGGTTGGAGAACATGTGTACACCTTGAATTGTGAAGGTTGTATTAATAAAGGAATTTAAAATGAGATCAATATTTTTCATTTTTGCATTATGTGCCTTTTTTTTTTTTTTGCAATGTCTATGATTTTTTGTTTCCGTGACTATTGTTCAGCGTTTTGTTTAACAGTAACTGTAGGTGCTGCGAATTATGTATGAATTATATTGGATTATAAAAAAATGTTTGTTTTATAAGGTAAACAATATTAATTGGTTTTATTATGTATTGTTAAAAAAATTTATCATGGTATTCAAAAATTTGTAAAATTTAAATTTTAGGAGGAGAAGTCTAGGTTATTGTAAAAATTATTATTATTATTATTATTATTATTATTATTATTATTATTGCATTCATGGTGGGGGCACTAGACCCACAGGGGTCAGAAGCATCAAGGTAATGGGAGACACTCAGCTTCGATCCAATTCTTTGGATCGAAAGGCGAAAGCCCTTCACAGGCATCAAGATACCTTACCTCCCCCCCTTGAGAATCATCATCATCAATCATCGTCTCCCTCCTTGCAAGACACAGTAGAAAAATGTCTTACATGTAGCAATATCAGCCATATGATGTGTTGTTGTGAGAACGTCGAAGCACTCTTGCCTGGCGCTGTCTACTGTGTGCTTCTATATAGTAAGATTGCCTCTCAGATACTGGGTCATACTTCTCTCTTCCCCTCTTCAACAAGCTATCTGCTTCTCTTTGTTGTCATATGTATCTAGGTGCATGTGATTGTTTTTATACATCTGTAATATGTTCAGTTATTTACTAGCTTGTCCATGCTACCTTGTCCATGTAGTCTCCTGTGTGTTTATTCACATATGTAGAACACATCTTTTAGTGTTCATCAGTTCATATATTTTACTGCTGTCACTTTTAATATCTATCATCTACTGGAGGTACTGGAATCAGAATTATCAAGAACATACAGATACTCTCACTTCTCACTATTTTATACCATGGTTCATGTTTACATAATGAGTATAAAGTATGCACATGATATTAAATGTTGCTAATGTATGTATGTGCTTACCTAGTTGAGGTTGCAGGGGTTGAGTCCAAGCTCCTGGCCCTGCCTCTTCACTGGTTGCTACTAGGTCACTCTCCCTGAACCCTGAGCTTTATCACACCTCTGTATGTATGTATGTATGTATGTAAAAGAAAAAGAGAGAGAGAGAGAATGAATGAATGAATTGGTGAACACTCTCACATGTCACCCACTCAGCTACTCCTATCCCAGCCCAGCAGGTGGTATTGTGCCTTATACAAGACCACAGACCTACATCCCTGCAGCTGTTTTTACGACACTTGAGATCCCAACAGAACGAGGTGAGGAGTCCACACGCACAACCTGGCTATGGAAAAGAGGTAATTGGCCAGCCCTTCGCTCTGAGCTTTCCACCACCAATTGAAATGCTCTTCTCCAAGGGGATGTTGACAACCAAGTGAAAGCCTTCACTGGACACATCCTTAATCTACAACAAGAACACATTCCTCACCGGCAATATGTGACGAAGCCTACAGATCAGCCTTGGTTTGGCTTTTGTTGTAGAGAGGCTGCTACTGCTAAGTACAAAGCATGGCGAAGGTATAAGAGACATTCTACCACCTATAACAGGAACTTGCACAGGCAAGCCTGTAGGCATATGGGTGACGTTCAAAAATGGGCCATTGCTAAATGGGAGGTGGACACTAAAAGAAAGCTAGCATCAGGTAGGGTAGGCTCCAAAACCTGGTGGTCCCTGCAAGGACAGACAAGGTTATCTGCCTGATGAACTCATTCCACCTCTAAATCGACAGGATGGGACCACCTCTACTAGTAGTCAAGAGAAGGCAGACCTCTTTGCTGAACACTTTGCTACCAAAATGCAAGTTCCTGATCCAGCAAGGGACCCTCCTTGGCTAGCTGCAAGAACTGTGTCAAAACTGTCAGTGGTGACAATAAGGCAGGAGGAGGTGCATTTCCTTCTTAAATCGCTTGACCAAGAAAAGGCTGTGGGCCCAGACAATTTGAGCCCAAGATTGCCGAGATGTGCAGACCAGCTAGCAGCACCTCTAACTCGCATCTTTCAGCACTGCCTAGTAGTGTAAATGGCCATCTTTCAGCACTGCCTAGTAGTGTAAATGGCTCTCTCTATGGAAAGAGGCAAATGTAGTCCCTGTTCACAAAAAGAAGAGCAGAGCAGAAATCAGCAACTACAGACCAGTGTCACTCCTGTCAATCACTGGTAAGATCCTTGAGACAATAATCTCAAGACAAATGACAGAGTTTTTTGACTATCACTCACTACTTTGTGATCGTCAATATGGCTTCAGGAAAGGTTACTCTGCTGCTGATCTGTTGTTAAACCTCTCCACTAAGTGGCACCAGTCACTGGATGAATCCAAAGTCAGCTGTGTGGTAGCACTGGACATTGCTGGCGCTTTCGACCGGGTGTGGCACCAGGGCCTCTTAGCAAAACTTCAAGCACTGAGAATTGCAGGCTCTATGCTATGTCTCCTCAGTGATTACCTTCATGGTAGATCTCTAAGTGTAGTTCTCAATGGAACGGAATCAGCAAGACATCCTATTGGGGAAAGTGTTCCACAAGGAAGCGTGCTTTGACCATTGTTATGGAATGTCTACTTCAACGACCTCCTTCATCTCATCCCAGAATCACATGCATATGCAGACGACTGTACACTGACATTCACTTATCCAAGAGAAGAAGTGCCAGCTGCTCTAATAAGCTACATCAATCACCAGCTGAGAGCTATACCAGCTTGGGGAAATAGATGGCAAGTAACATTTGCACCTGAGAAAACGCAAATGATGATTGTCTCTAGGCACCATGTTGGTAATGCTGGTGCAGTAGTAAGGATGAATGGGAGGGTGTTGGCACCTGGAGAAGAAGTTGATATCCTTGGGGTGAAATTTGACTCCAAACTAACCATGAAGAACCATGTTGTAAATCTTGCAAACAAGGCAGCCCGGAAGCTTACAGCACTTCGCCGTATCTCGCATCTACTTGACAGTAGGGGTTGCAAGATTCTGTACGAGGCACAAGTACGCTCACACCTTGAGTATGCTCCACTTTCTTGGTTTGCCTGCCCCCCCCCTCTCATCTGCGACTGCTTGACAGAGTAGAGAACAGAGCAAGACGTCTCATCTCTCGCCTGGACCCATCCTGGATAGATCTGTCATTTCAGCAGAGCCTTCAACATAGAAGGGATGTGGGTGGCCTTACTGTTATGTACAAGGCCAATATTGTCAAAGTACCACACTTGGATCCACTTCGAGGACAGTGTGAAACAAGCTTTTATGCCACAAGACGGGCAGAAAGCAGCAACTTCACTCTGGCTGTACCCTTCTCCAGAACATCACTCCATCTGAGATCATATATACCCAGGATGACTCGAGTATGAAACACATTCGTACAGCATAATGATGTCAACGAGATAAAGTCAGATGATCAAATGAAAATGCTGGCCCACAGATGGCTCCAATTTCATCCTGTTCCCTACTTTTATGTCTCATAACAATAAAAATGCTTTCAAATGAGCTGATGTAGGTAACAGCTCTTAGCTTGCCAATAAAGTTAGGAATCCTTAACCTGTAAATAGCTTGTTAATAAAGCTAGGGATCCTTAACCTTGTCAAACTGTGTAAAGAGAGAGAGAGAGAGAGAGAGAGAGAGACAGAGACAGAGACAGAGAGAGACAGAGACAGAGAGAGACAGAGAGAGAGACAGAGAGAGACAGAGACAGAGAGAGAGAATGAGAATCATAACTTCAGCTTCATGACAACAATTAGAACATGGTGAGCCAGAGATGTCATACTGAAGATACAGAATACCTCAGGAACATCATGCTGGGGAGAACAGGTACCTTGTCCTGTGAGTGCCACTCTTTGTACTGTCTCAGTACATCACATCAGGGGTCACAGCACTGACCCTGTGTCTCAGAACATCACACCAGGGGGGTCACAGCACTGACCCTGTGTCTCAGAACATCACACCAGGGGTCACAGCACTGACCCTGTGTCTCAGGGCATCACACCAGGGGTCACAGCACTGACCCTGTGTCTCAGAACATCACACCAGGGGTCACAGCACTGACCCTGTGTCTCAGAACATCACACCAGGGGTGTCACAGCACTGACCCTGTGTCTCAGCACATCACACCAGGGGGGTCACAGCACTGACCCTGTGTCTCAGCACATCACACCAGGGGTCACAGCACTGACCCTGTGTCTCAGAACATCACACCAGGGGTCACAGCACTGACCCTGTGTCTCAGGGCATCACACCAGGGGACACAGCACTGACCCTGTGTCTCAGAACATCACACCAGGGGTCACAGCACTGACCCTGTGTCTCAGAACATCACACCTGAGGTCACAGCACTGACCCTCTGTCTCAGAACATCACACCAGGGGTCACAGCACTGACCCTGTGTCTCAGAACATCACACCAGGGGTCACAGCACTGACCCTGTGTCTCAGGGCATCACACCCGGGGTGTCACAGGACTGACCCTGTGTCTCAGAACATCACACCAGGGGTCACAGCACTGACCCTGTGTCTCAGGGCATCACACCAGGGGTGTCACAGCACTGACCCTGTGTCTCAGAACATCACACCAGGGGTCACAGCACTGACCCTGTGTCTCAGGGCATCACACCCGGGGTGTCACAGCACTGACCCTGTGTCTCAGAACATCACACCAGGGGTCACAGCACATGACCTGTGTCTCAGGGCATCACACCCGGGGTGTCACAGCACTGACCCTGTGTCTCAGAACATCACACCACGGGTCACAGCACTGACCCTGTGTCTCAGGGCATCACACCCGGGGTGTCACAGCACTGACCCTGTGTCTCAGAACATCACACCTGGGGTCACAGCACTGACCCTGTGTCTCAGACCATCACACCAGGGGTCACAGCACTGACCCTCTGTCTCAGAACATCACACCAGGGGTCACAGCACTGACCCTCTGTCTCAGAACATCACACCAGGGGTCACAGCACTTACCCTGACATCAGCCACACAGTTTCAGCCATAGTGTCAGCCAACTACGTCTGCAAGTGTCAACCACACACAGTATCAGCCAGAGAGTTTCAACCACACACAGTATCAGCCATAGTGTCAGCCAGACAGTTTCAACCACACACAGTATCAGCCATAGTGTCAGCCAGTTTCAACCACACACAGTATCAGCCATAGTGTCAGCCAGACAGTTTCAACCACACACAGTATCAGCCATAGTGTCAGCCACAGTTTCAATCACACAGTATCAGCCATAGTGTCAGCCAGACAGTTTCAACCATACACAGTATCAGCAATAGTGTCAGCCACAGTTTCAACCACACACAGTATCAGCCATAGTGTCAGACACGGTATCAGCCATAGTGTCAGCCACAGTTTCAACCACACACAGTATCAGCCATAGTGTCAGACACGGTATCAGCCATAGTGTCAGCCACAGTTTCAACCACACACAGTATCAGCCATAGTGTCAGACACGGTATCAGCCATAGTGTCAGCCACAGTTTCAGCCACAGTTTCAACCACACACAGTATCAGCCACACACAGTATCAGCCATAGTGTCAGCCACAGTTTCAATCACACAGTATCAGCAAGTGTCAGTCACAGTTTCAACCCCACACAGTATCAGCCAGACACAGTATCAGCCATAGTGTCAGAGTATCAGCCATAGTGTCAGCCAGAAAGTTTCAACCACACACAGTATCAGCCATAGTGTCAGCCACAGTTTCAGCCACACACAGTATCAGCCATAGTGTCAGCCAGACAGTTTCAACCATACACAGTATCAGCCATAGTGTCAGCCTCAGTTTCAGCCAGTTTCAACCACACACAGTATAAGCCATAGTGTCAGCCACAGTTTCAACCACACAGTATCAGCCATAGTGTCAGCCACAGTTTCAGCCATAGTGTCAGCCAGACAGTTTCAACCATACACAGTATCAGCCATAGTGTCAGCCTCAGTTTCAGCCAGTTTCAACCACACACAGTATCAGCCACAGTTTCAGCCACAGTTTCAACCACACACAGTATCAGCCACAGTTTCAGCCACAGTTTCAACCACACACAGTATCAGCCAGACACAATATCAGCCAGACACAGTATCAGCCATAATGTCAGCCACAGTTTCAACCACACACAGTATCAGCCAGACACAGTAACAGCCATAGTGTCAGACACAGTATCAGCCATATTGTCAGCCACAGTTTCAACCACACACAGTATCAGCCAGACACAGTACAGCCATAGTGTCAGACACAGTATCAGCCATATTGTCAGCCACAGTTTCAACCACACACAGTATCAGCCAGACACAGTATCAACCAGACACAATATCAGCCAGACACAGTATCAGCCAGACACAGTGTCAGCCAGACACAGTACCAGCCATAGTGTCAGACACAGCATCAGCCATAGTGTCAGACACAGTATCAGCCATAGTGTCAGACACAGTATCAGCCAGACACAATATCTGCCAGACACAGTATCAGCCAGACACAGTATCAGCCATAGTGTCAGACACAGTATCAGCCAGACACAGTATCAGCCATAGTGTCAGCCACAGTTTCAACCACACACAATATCAGCCAGACACAGTATCAGCCATAGTGTCAGACACAGTATCAGCCATAGTGTCAGACACAGTATCAGCCATAGTGCCAGACACAGTATCAGTCATGGTGTCAGACACAGTATCAGCCATAGTGTCAGACACAGTATCAGCCATAGTGTCAGACACAGTATCAGCCATAGTGTCAGACAGTATCAGCCATAGTGTCAGACACAGTATCAGCCATAGTGTCAGACACAGTATCAGCCATAGTGTCAGACACAGTATCAGCCATAGTGTCAGACACAGCATCAGCCATAGTGTCAGACACAGCATCAGCCATAGTGTCAGACACAGTATCAGCCATAGTGTCAGACACAGTATTAGCCACAGTGTCAGACACAGTATCAGCCATAGTGTCAGACACAGTATCAGCCATAGTGTCAGACAGTATCAGCCATAGTGTCAGACACAGTATCAGCCATAGTGTCAGACACAGCATCAGCCATAGTGTCAGACACAGTATCAGCCATAGTGTCAGACACAGTATCAGCCAGTGTCAGACACAGTATCAGCCATAGTGTCAGACACAGTATCAGCCATAGTGTCAGACACAGTATCAGCCATAGTGTCAGACACAGTATCAGCCATAGTGTCAGACACAGTATCAGCCATAGTGTCAGACACAGTATCAGCCATAGTGTCAGACAGTATCAGTCAGACACAGTATCAGTCAGACAGTATCAGCCAGACACAGTATCAGCCAGACACAGTATCAGTCAGACAGTATCAGCCAGACACAGTATCAGCCAGACACAGTATCAGCCAGACACAGTATCATAGTGTCAGACACAGTATCAGCCAGACAGTATCAGCCATAGTGTCAGACACAGTATCAGCCATAGTGTCAGACACAGTATCAGCCATAGTGTCAGACACAGTATCAGCCATAGTGTCAGACACAGTATCAGCCATAGTGTCAGACACAGTATCAGCCATAGTGTCAGACACAGTATCAGCCATAGTGTCAGACAGTATCAGTCAGACACCTATAACAATCGGTGCCATTTACCGGATACCTCACACAAACATCCCAAATTTCAGTGAGAAATTAAAGTCACTAATAACAAACAGACAAATGAATAAGCACCACCTTCTCTTAGCTGGAGACTTCAACATCAACCTTGGCTTACTAGATGATCAGCCTGTAACTGATTTCATCAACAATATGAACAACACACTTCTCATACCAACAATAACTAAACCAACCAGGCTCACTGAGACAAGTGCAACCATAATAGACCACATATGGACCAATATACTAGCCCCCCTTAAATCAGGGATAATCACAGATAGCACTACAGAACCCCAACCCTACCTTCTCCCGACAAACATTAGTAAACCACCACTTGAATACAACAAAGTCTCATTTAGACTCATGACGAGGCCTCAGTAAGGAAGTTCACAGCTGACCTAGAGACTGTTGATTGGCCTACAGAATTCTCCAAGGCCAATGGTATTGATGACTGGACAGACATCTTTCTTAACAAATTACTTAGACTATACAACAACATTGTCTATAAAACAAAACAGATCACAAACAAACGGCTTGGTTGCCCATGGCTAACCAGCACCATTCTGAAATCCATTGACAAGAAACACCAATATGAAAAGCAATATAGACAGGGCTTAATACACAAAGATACTCTTAAACACTATCATCAGCTCTCACCAAAGTAATAAAAAAACCAAACAACTATACTACTCCAGTAGATTCACAGACACTAGGAGGAGATATAAAAAAGACCTGGAAAACACTCTCTCAGATTCTAGGGACCCACAAACTGAGAAAAACCAAGAATATTGTCCTAACCAAACCTAATGAAACACCACTACATCCACTGACACAGCTAACAAGATAAAGACTTCTTCTCAAACATAGGATCTAATCTCGCCAGTAAAATCCCACATACCAATGCCCATGCCAGGGACTACCTAGATGGAAATTTCCCTAATTCCTTTATCTTGCACCAACTGAGCCCACGGAAGTCATTGAGATCATAAAGTCACTTAAAATAATCGGGGAATCTGTCTCATGTCCCACCATTACTGTACAAGCGAGCGGCCCATGTCCTTTCGCATGCTATTTCATTATTTTTAACAAGTCAATAGAGACTAGCACCTTCCCGAAACTACTCAAGATGGCAAGGGATACAACCAATACATAAAGGTGGTGACCCTACAGACTTAAACAACTATAGGCCAATATCTAACTTACCATTGCTATCCAAATCTTTGAGAAACTCGTGCACAGGAGACTGTATTCATTTATAACGGCTCAAAACTACTCAACCCCAGCCAGTTTGGATTCAGGAAAAATAAAAGCACTAATGATGCAATCATTAAAAATGCTAGATCTGCTTTACACAGCATTGGAAAATAAGGAATATCCACTAGGAACTTTTTATTGATCTAAGAAAAGCTTTTGACACAGTAAACCACGAAAAACCTACTCCACAAACTTGACCACTACGGTATAAGAGCCATGCGCTTGCTTATTTCAAATCTTACATTACTAATAGGTATCAGTACGTCACCATTAAAGACACAGCATCAGCAACACGGCCACTTGATACTGGAGTTCCGCAGGGAAGTGTCCTTGGTCCCTGCTCTTCCTCATATACATCAATGACCTTCCAAACGTATCCCAACACCTGAAACCCATTCTTTTTGCTGATGACACGACTTACGTCATCTCTCACCCTAATCTTGCCACCCTCAACACCAATTTGAATGAGGAGCTGATTAAAATATCGACTTGGATGACAGCCAATAAACTTACGCTGAACACTGACAAAACTTACTATATTATGTTTGGTAGCAGAGCAGGAGATGCACAAATTAACATTAAGATTGACAACACTCTAATTACCAGAAATAATGGGGGAAAATTCCTAGGCTTATACCTTGACAACAACCTGAATTTCAGCACCCATATCCAGCATATAGCCAAAAAAGTATCCAAAACGGTTGGGATCCTCTCCAAGATACGATACTACGTGCCGCAAAATGCCCTTCTCACACTATACCACTCAATTATTTATCCATACCTCACCTATGCTATTTGTGCTTGGGGATCAACTGCAGCAACACACCTAAAGCCAATAATAACCCAACAAAAAGCTGCAGTAAGAATAATCACTAAATCCCCATCCCTGGCAGCACACCCCCCACTCTTCAAGATCTAAACTTACTCCCAGTTCAGTACATCCACACTTACTACTGTGCAATCTATATCTACAGGGCCTTAAACTCTAATATCAACCTTGACTAAAATGCTTTCTTGATAGTTGTGACAGAACCCACAGGCATAACACCAGAAACAAACATCTCTACGACATTCCCCATGTCCGACTAAACCTTTACAAAAATTCATGTATGTCAAAGGCCCTAAATCTGGAATACCCCACCTGAGAACTCTAGAACTGCAGACACATTCAACACCTCAAAACTACCATTAGAAAACATCTTATCTCCCTGATACACCCCGTCAACTAACTACACGAATACCACTTGGTGGTTCACACTTAACTCGCTCACTCATTTGACCATAAACAGAAATATTAATCTCAGTCTTAAAATAATGAATCCTGTGATACTCCAATACTGAAACTATATACTGTGCCAAAACAAAAGCATTCACATTGCTAAACTCACAAACTAGTATTTAGTCACTTAGCCATAATACCAACTTACCTCATAATTTGTAATATTTTACAATTAAGAATAAAACTAAGTATGCCCGAAATGCCTAGCCATGCTAAGCGTTCTAGTGGTACACTCTGTAATCACAATTTTACTACATGTAAACCAAACAATAACCAAATTTCTGTAAACTCAGCATTGTAATCAGTGTCAGCGTCAGCGTCAGTGTCAGCGTGCCTTGTTGTGCTCCCGGTTTTCTGGTGTTTTCACGGTCGCTCTTACGTGCTAGAACTTTAATTTGTGTCATCAATCCTATACGATACATCCCTCTAGCGCCTGGAACCAATCTTGGGCGGAAAACATTATATACTGAGTCAAAAAAGGAGAATTGTGTGCACTACCTAACAGAGTTTACTGCCAGAGGGGAATCATAGGCCTGTCCCGTGTGGAAAAATAATAATAATTGAACTTTGTGTCAGAGGAAAGAAAGTCTCCCTGAAAGCATTGAGTATACATAGTGTATAGTGTATACTACAGTGGCTCCCTAGTATATTGATGATAAAGGCTAAAGTGTCATTTGAAAACAGGTGAATTTGTAAATGAAGTGATAAGCCTATAGAGGCAGGTGCCAGAAGTCGCCAGAAATTACCACAGGTCAGCTGTTTTTAATAATCTTCTGGCCTGCTAGTGTACTCGCATATAATCTAGTGATACCAGTTGAATAGCAGAATACAGTGTTGTAGTAGCAACTAACCAGTATTATAATGGTACTTAGTGGAGTGGAGTGACTTTCATTAGTTTCTTTTTCTTGAAATACCAGACGTTACTGTGAATTTCATATAACTGTAGTTACCAGCGGTCGCAATATACACAACGAGAAGCAATTATTACTACAGAAAAAGCGCCCTTCCTCCAAAATTTGCACCCGTCAACTATAGTGATAATATAGCATTTATTGTGGTGGAGATGGAAAAAAAAAAAAAGAGAAGCTAGATACAGCGATTGATAAACAAGGGTGGAGGCTCGACCGTTCGTCATTGTAGGAGTGCCAGCAGTCACCGGCTCTTCAACACGCAAGTTATACTTTTGTATCAATCAAATCACATATTACTAGGGTAGATAATTTCCAGTAGATCCTTCATGTGTTAGCTCAAATCACCGACCAGTATGGGTTTAAATAAGTGACCACTGATCAGATCAGATAGACTGTCGAACCTTGACGGTCCGAACCCTTGACTGGTCGAACCCTTGACTGGTCCGAACCCTGGACTGGTTTCAAACGGTTTCGTTGTGCACCACCTAGCAGGTTATTAATAGAATATTCAAGAGTTGCTAGTAGAATTGCAGTAAATCAACCATTCAAATCATTATGAAGCTGTGTGTAGTCTGTGGTCAGTCAAACAAACGGGCTTCCACATGCATAAATTGTCATTTCTGTGGAAATTGGTTGTCACGCCCCTTGTGCAGATATCCAAGAACTAGCTACAAGCAGTATTAAAACAGGGAAGTGTTTTTGGGTATGGCCCAAATGAGATAAATCTGTGGACTAAAATCACAAGGGTATTAAAAGAGGTCAACATCAAAGCTGCTTTCATAGAAAACCTGAAGCTTTCTACAACAGTATGGAACATAAAAAGTCCGGGCTGAATGGTACTGCCCTTGATACTGGCCATGTAGTCAGAAACTGTAAGGCTGGAGATGATGTCCTGGTAGTCAGTAAATGGGGGCTGATAGTGCTGTCCTGGGAGACAGTAATGGGGGGGCTGGAGGTGCTGTCCTGGGAGACAGTAATTGGTGAAGCTGGAGGTGCTGTCCTGGGAGACAGTAATGGTGGAAGCTGGAGATGCTGTCCTGGGAGACAGTAATGGGGAAGCGGGGAGATGCTGTCCTGGGAGACAGTAATGGTGAAGCTGGAGATTTTGCCCAGGTAGTCGGGAATTATACGCAGGAAAGGAATACATATAAATGCCCCCATGGGGACAGGAGCCATAGTAGGGAAAAAAGTGTAGTCAAGAAAAGATAAAAACCAATATTGCAAACTAGAAATACCGCAGGAATAGCAAACAAGGGGAAACTCCACTAGCAATAGTGAGGATTATTTACCAAAAAAAATGGTGGGAACTCCATTGTTGGTGCTAGGGAGGATAAAAAGTAAGACAGGGAAACATGCACCAACAGGGAATACAGTCACAGAAACCCAAGGCAAACGGAAACCAAGCCTGTGCACATACTATGCACTCGGTATCTGCTGGCATGGGAAATCTGGGAAAAACAGATGGGACGTGCAACTATGACCACCCTAGGAAAATGCCATGCCCAATGACAACAGGGAAAATGCAAACTCCCTTCCTGTAGCTTTTTACACCCTGAATGTGTACCTCTTCAGTACAGGAAAAGACTGTGCTATAACTTAAATTGCCAGGCATACCATCTAAAGGGGACAAAAAGATACAAAACATCCAGGCCATGGGAAAACCTGGGTAGCCACAGCCACTCAAGAGGGAGAGGTTTTTTAGTGCCAGGAAGGAAAAAAAACTGGCAGGAAATGGCAGAAATCGTACACCAAATCCAGTCATTCCTGGAGTGGAACCACAGTCGATGGCCTCCACTCCAAAACCAACAGATACAGATACTAATGCGGAAAAAAAATCCCCCCCAGTACCAACAATACCAACAGTCCGATAACATTCTTCTTTGCAAATATACAGGGTCTAAAGCCAGCAACAAACAACAAAATACCTTTCATCCGTGGACTGCTTGCAGAGGCAAGGCAATGTTCGCGGCTTTTCACTGAGACCCACATAAAGGATCACTTGGACAACGAAATATGGATCCCAGGTTACAACCTATACAGATGTGACAGAGTGAACAGGCAAAAGGGGGGGGGTTGGCCTGTACATTGCAGAGTCACTTGTTTGCACAGAACTGCTAAATGCCTCAAATGATGTAGTGGAAGTTTTAGCAGTAAAGGTCGAGAACCAAAACCTAGTCATTGTGATAGTCTACAAGCCTCGGATGCAACATCCAGCAATTCCAGGAACAGCTGTTAAAAATTGACCACTGTCTGGAAAACCTTCCAGCTCCTGCACCCAACATCTTGCTCCTGGGGGATTTCAACTTAAGGCACCTAAAATGGAGGAATATAGCAAATAATATTGTTGCAGTAATAACACCAGGAGGCAGCTCTGATGAAAACTCACACTCATGCGAGCTTTTAAATCTCTGCACAAAATTCAATTTAAACAGCAAATAATAGAGCCTACTAGATGGAGAATACACTAGACCTCATCTTCACTAACAATGATGATCTGATAAGAAATATCACCCATATCAAAAACAATATACTCAGATCACAACATAATTGAGGTTCAGTCATGTATGCGCGGAGCCCCAGACCGACATAATGAGATTAGTCACGAGGGAGCATTCACCAAATTCAACTTCAATAACAAAAACATAAAGTGGGACCAAGTAAACCAAGTCCTAACCGATATAAGCTGGGAAGATATACTAAGCAACACAGACCCAACTTATGCCTAGAACAGATTAACTCGGTGGCACTCGATGTATGCACAAGGCTATTCCTCTAAGAAAAAGGAGGAGTAGATGTAAAACAGAAAGAGACAGGCGCTCCCTTTACAGGCGACGGAAAAGAATAACAGAGCGGCTAAAAGAGGTCAATATATCTGAAATGCGTAGGGAGACACTGGTCAGAGAAATAGCAAGCATCGAACTTAAGCTAAAGAATCCTTTAGGAGTCAGGAATCGCGGGGAAGAACTAAAAGCCATAAATGAAATCGAAAGAACCCAAAGTATTTCTTCTCCTATGCCAAATCAAATCGAGAACAACGTCCAGTATGTGGGCCCCTACTTAAACAAGATGGGTCCTACACAGATGACAGCAAGGAATGAGTGAGCTACTCAAGTCCCCATATGACTCAGTTTTTAGCAAGCCGCTAACCAGACTGAGAGTCGAAGATCAAAATTAATTTTTTATGAGAGAGCCACAAAATTTGATTAACACAAGCCTATCGATGTTATCCTGACGCCAAATGACTTCGAACAGGCGATAAATGACATGCCCATGCACTCTGCCCAGGGCCAGACTCATGGAACTCTGTGTTCATCAAGAACTGCAAGAAGCCTCTATCACGAGCCTTTTCCATCCTATGGAGAGGGAGCATGGACACGGGGGTCGTCCCACAGTTACTAAAAACAACAGACATAGCTCCACTCCACAAAGGGGGCAGTAAAGCAACAGCAAAGAACTACAGACCAATAGCACTAACATCCCATATCATAAAAATCTTTGAAAGGGTCCTAAGAAGCAAGATCACCACGCATCGAGAAACCCATCAGTTACACAACCCAGGGCAACATGGGTTTAGAACAGGTCGCTCCTGTCTGTCTCAACTATTGGACCACTACGACAAGGTCCTAAATGCACTAGAAGACGAAAAGAATGCAGATGTAATATATACAGACTTTGCAAAAGCCTTCGACAAGTGTGACCATGGCGTAATAGTGCACAAAATGCGTGCTAAAGGAATAACAGGAAAAGTCGGTCGATGGATCTATAATTTCCTCACTAACAGAACACAGAGAGTAGTCGTCAACAGAGTAAAGTCCGAGGCAGCTACGGTGAAAAGCTCTGTTCCACAAGGCACAGTACTCGCTCCATCTTGTTCCTCATCCTTATATCCGACATAGACAAGGATGTCAGCCACAGCACCGTGTCTTCTTTGCAGATGACACCCGAATCTGCATGACAGTGTCTTCCATTGCAGACACTGCAAAGCTCCAGGCAGACATCAACCAAATCTTTCAGTGGACTGCAGAAAACAATATGAAGTTCAACGATGAGAAATTTCAATTACTCAGATATGGTAAACATGAGGAAATTAAATCTTCATCAGAGTACAAAACAAATTCTGGCCACAAAATAGAGCGAAACACCACGTCAAAGACCTGGGAGTGATCATGTCGGAGGATCTCACCTTCAAGGACCATAACATTGTATCAATCGCATCTGCTAGAAAAATGACATGGATGGAATGAGAACCTTCAAAACTAGGGAGGCCAAGCCCATGATGACAATCTTCAGGTCACTTGTTCTATCTAGGCTGGGAATTATTGCTGTTTTTTTTTTTATGCACAAGACTAACAGCTCCTTTCAAGGCTGGTGAATTGCCGACCTAGAAAATGTACAGAGAACTTTACGGCGCGCATAACGGAGATAAAAAACACCTCAAATATTGTGGGAGCGCTTGAGGTTCCTAAAACCTGTATTCCCTGGAAACGCAGGAAGGGAGAGATAAATGTTTATATACACTGGAAAATCTAGGAGGGACTTAGTAACGAAACTTGCAAACGAAAATCACTCATTACGAAAGAAAAAGACTTGGCCAGACGATGCACCCATCCCCCCAATGAAAAGCAGGGGTGTCAACTAGCACGTTAGAGACCATACATAAGTGTTCAGGGGCCCGTGGCTGTTCAATCTTCTCCCAGCTCACATAAGGGGGGTTACCAAACAGACCCCTAGGCAGTCTTCAGCTGGCAATGGACAAGCACCTATAGTTCAGTTACCGGAATCAGCCGGGCTGAGGCTCGTATGTTGGTTGGCGGTGCAGTAGCCAGCAGCACAGCATGGTTGATCAGGGCTTATGATCCACCAGGCCAGGCTGGTCTCAGACCGGGCGCGGGGCGTGGACCCCGGAGCTCTTCCAGGTAAACTCCAGGATAACCTTATAGAGAATAAACTTGAATTAGTATTTGAAATTGAATTGTGTCTGGAACACAGTATCAGCCTTAGTGTAAGGACTCAGTAATAGCAGTTGTAAGATCCACAGTATCAGCCTTAGTTGTCTGGAACCCTACAGTATCAAGCTCATAGTGTCTGACTCTGTATCCATCCATAGTTCAGTAACGTATCAAGCATTAGGGTTTCAGAGACACAGTATCAGCCTTAGTGTCAGGGACACCAGTATCAGCCATAGTGTCAGACACAGTATCAGCCAATTGTTGTCAGACATGTATCGAAGCTTTGTGTCAGACACGTATCAGCATAGTGTTAGGGGACCACTGTATCTGCCATAGTGTCAGACACAGTATCAGCCTTAGTGTCAGAACCCTCCCCCCCCCCACAAAACCCCCTCAAGGGGCGCGCGGCTCGACTCGCACACTGCAGTGTCAGAACAGTATCAGTCAGACACGAGTATCAGCCAGACGAGCAGTATCCAGCCAGGACACAGGTATCAGCACGGACACAGTATCGTAGTGATCAGGACACCAGTATCATGCATAGTGGTCAGGACTCAGTATCAGGCCTCAGTGGTCAGACACAGTATCAGACAGGACAACAGTACTCAGCGAGAACAGTATCAGCCAGAAACAGTATATAGTGTCAGACACAGTATCAGCCATCGTGTCAGGACACAGTATCAGCATAGTGTCAGCCAGTAATCAGGGCCGGGTCACAAGTATCAGCCAAACAGGTATAAGCCATAGTGTCAGACACACAGTATCAGCCATTGGTCAGACACAGTATCGGGCTTAGTGTCAGAACACGTATCAGCCTTAGTGTCAGACACAGTATCAGCCATTGTGTCAGACACAGTATCAGCCATTAGTGTCAGACACAGTTATCAGCCATAGTGTCAGACACAGTAATCAGCCATAGTGTCAGTCCACAGTATAAGCCATAGTGTCAGACACATATCACCATAGTGTCAGACCAGTATCGGCCATAGTGTCAGATACAGTATCAGCCATAGTGTCAGACACAGTATCAGCCATAGTGTCAGACACAGTATCAGCCATAGAGTCAGACACAGTATCAGCCATAGTGTCAGACACAGTATCAGCCATAGTGTCAGACAGTATCAGCCATTGTGTCAGACACAGTATCAGCCATAGTGTCAGACACAGTATCAGCCATAGTGTCAGACACAGTATCAGCCCATAGTGTCAGACAGTATCAGCCATTGTGTCAGACACAGTATCAGCCATAGTGTCAGACACAGTATCAGCCAGTGTCAGACAGTATCAGCCACAGTATCAGCCATAGTGTCAGCCAGTATCAGCCGGACACAGTATCAGCCACAGTATCAGCCAGACACAGTATCAGCCATAGTGTCAGACAGTATCAGCCATAGTGTCAGACACAGTATCAGCCATAGTGTCAGACACAGTATCAGCCAGTGTCAGACAGTATCAGCCATAGTGTCAGACAGTATCAGCCAGACACAGTATCAGCCAGTGTCAGACAGTATCAGCCATAGTGTCAGACAGTATCAGCCAGACACAGTATCAGCCAGTGTCAAGACACAGTATTTATTTATTTATTTATTACCAATTTGAGCACACATACAGAGGTACAAAAAAAAATACAGATAAGAGCAGCATGCCAAAGCCACTTATACTATGCATAGCATTACGGGCTGGCTTAAAATTAACTTAAGATTAACTAAGCAATGATGAAATCAGTGATAAAACATTAATGTAAACAGATTACTATAAAGCACAAGTGAGTATTACAAAGACAGGTCATATGGTTGCATGCATTGTTGTACATTCAGTCATATGAAGGATTCTGTTAGGTAGTGTATTTAAAAAATAATAAAGTTAGATTCGGTTTTAGGTTTAACATTTATGTGATATAATTGTGAGAAACATTTAAGATATACAATTTATAAGGTTCAGTTATTCAGTATTTATTTGGTTTTGGGTGAGTAAGTGATCTTTGAGTAGTGACTTGAATTTATAAACAGGTAGTGTTTCTTTTATATTTACAGGTAATGAATTCCAGATTTTAGGGCCTTTTATGTGCATTGAGTTTTTGCATAGTGTGAGATGGACACGAGGAACATCAAAGAGTGATCTGTGCCTTTTGTTATGGTCATGTGTTCTGTTGAGGTTGGCAAGGAGATGTTTGAGGGGAGGGTTAATATCAGAGTTAAGTGTTCTATGTATGTAATAGGTGCAGTAATAAGTATGGATGTTTTGTATGGTGAGTAGGTTTAGTGTATTGAATATTGGTGGAGTGTGCTGCCTGTAGTGAGAATTTGTTATCATTCTAACTGCAGCCTTTTGTTGGGTAATTAGTGTCTGAGATGGTTAATTGTTGTTGAGCCCCATGCACAAATTCCATAGGTGAGATAGGGGTAAATAAGAGAGTGATATAGGGCCAGGAGGGCTGACTGTGGAACATAGTACCGTATCTTCGATAGTATGCCTACAGTCTTGGAAAATTTTCTTAGAAATTTGTTGTATATGTGTATGAAATTTGAGTCTATTATCAAGGGGATTCCTAAGAATTTTCCCTCTGTTAGCTTTGTGATAGGTGATCCGTTTATCATTATGTTAAAAGGGACATCTGTAGCTCTGTTACCAAACTGAATGAAGTAGGTTTTGTCAATGTTTAGTGTAAGTTTGTTAGTCCTCATCCAGGTAGATATTTTTTTGTAATTCGGTATTTACAGTATTGGCTAGTGTGACTGGGCTCGGGTGAGAGAAGACGTATGTAGTGTCATCTGCAAATAGTGTGGGTTTGAGTAATTGCGAAGCATTTGGAAAGGTCATTTATGTATAGGAGAAAGAGAAGAGGGCCAAGGACACTTCCCTGTGGGACACCAACTGTAATTGGTTGCGCAGAAGAGTTTGCCCCATTTGCTAACAAACTTTTT
>NC_069405.1:15455389-15517142 GCF_026875155.1 Cherax quadricarinatus | reverse complement strand
CAAACCCCCAATTACCTCTCTCCTCCCCCTCTCTCCCTCCTCTCCTCTCCTTCCCTCTCTCTCTCCCCCCTCCTCTTCTCTCTCTCTCTCTCTCTCTCTCCTCTTTCTTCTTTTTCCCTCTCTCTCTCTCTCTCCCCCACTCTCTCTTTTCTCTACCTCTCTCTCTCCTCTCTTTTTTTTTTTTTTTTACACGGGTTTGAAAAGGGTTAAGGACCCCTACTTATTACACTATTTACGGGTTAAGTTTCCTAACTTTTTTGGCAAGAAGAGCTGTTACCTAATCAGCTCTTTAAAGCATTTTTATTGTTTGAGACATACAAGTAAAACGGATGAATTTGGGGGGCCATCGTGGGCCAGCATTTCATTTATCAATGATTATCTCTTTGACATTTATGCGGGAACGAATGTGTTCAATACTCTATCACCTGGTATTATGATCTCAGATGGAGTGATTTTCGGAGAAGGACAGCCAATGAAGTTGTTTTTTTCTCCCGTCTTGTGGCAAAAAACTTTTTCAGTGTCCTGAAGTGGATCCAAGGTGGTATTTGACAATTTTGGCCCTTTTGTAATAAAGTAAGGCCCCCCACATCCCCCTATTTGAAGGGCCTGCTGAAATGACAGATCTATCCAGGATGGGTCCATGCGAGAGATGAGACGTCTTGCTCTGTTCTCTACTCTGTCAAGCAGTCGCAGATGAGAGGGGGGGCAGGCAAACCAAGAAAGTGGAGCATACTCAAGGTGTGAGGGTACTTGTACCTCGTACAGGATCTTGCAACCCCTACTGTCAAGCAGATGCGAGATACGGCGAAGTGCTGTAAGCTTCCTGGCTGCCTTGTTTGCAAGATTTACAACATGGTTCTTCATGGTTAGTTTGGAGTCAAATTTCACCCCTAGGATATCAACTTCTTCTCCAGGTGCCAACATCCTCCCATTCATCCTTACTACTGCACCAGCATTACCATCATGGTGCCTAGAGACGATCATCATTTGCGTTTTCTCAGGTGCAAATGTTACTTGCCATCTATTTCCCCAAGCTGATATAGCTCTCAGCTGGTGATTGATGTAGCTTAGAGCAGCTGGCATTTCTTCTCTTGGATAAGTGAATGTCAGTGTACAGTCGTCTGCATATGCATGTGATTCTGGGATGAGATGAAGAAGGTCGTTGAAGTAGACATTCGATAATAATGGACCCAGCACGCTTCCTTGTGGAACGCTTGCCCCAATAGGATGCCATGCTGATTCCGTTCCATTGAGGACTACACTTAGAGATCTACCATGAAGGTAATCACTGAGGAGACATAGCGTAGAGCCTGCAATTCCCAGTGCTTGAAGTTTTGCTAAGAGGCCCTGGTGCCACACCCGGTCGAAAGCGCCAGCAATGTCCAGTGCTACCACACAGCTGACTTTGGATTCATCCAGTGACTGGTGCCACTTAGTGGAGAGGTTTAACAACAGATCAGCAGCAGAGTAACCTTTCCTGAAGCCATATTGACGATCACAAAGTAGTGAGTGGTAGTCAAAAAAATCTGTCATTTGTCTTCAGATTATTGTCTCAAGGATCTTACCAGTGATTGACAGGAGTGACACTGGTCTGTAGTTGCTGATTTCTGCTCTGCTCTTCTTTTTGTGAACAGGGACTACATTTGCCTCTTTCCATAGATAGGGCCATTTACACTGTACTAGGCAGTGCTGAAAGATGCGAGTTAGAGGTGCTGCTAGCTGGTCTGCACATCTTCTCAACAATCTTGGGCTCAACTTGTCTGGGCCCACACCCTTTTCTTGGTCAAGCGATTTAAGTAGGAAATGCACCTCCTCCTGCCTTATTGTCACCACTGACAGTTTTGACATAGTTCTTGAAGCTAGCCAAGGAGGGTCCCTTGCTAGATCAGGAACTTGCATGTTGGTAGCAAAGTGTTCAGCAGAGAGGTCCGCCTTCTATTGACTACTAGTAGAGGTGGTCCCATCCTGTCGATTTAGAGGTGGAATAAGTTCATCAGGCAGATAACCTTGTCTGTCCTTGACCAGGGACCACCAGGTTTTGGAGCCTACCCTACCTGATGCTAACTTTCTTTTAGTGTCCACCTCCCATTTAGCAATGGCCCACTTTTGAACATCACCCATATGCCTACAGGCTTGCATGTGCAAGTTCCTGTTACAGGTGGTAGGATGTCTCTTATACCTTCGCAATGCTTTGTACTTAGCAGTTGCAGCCTCTCTACAACGAAAGCCAAACCAAGGCTGATCTGTAGACTTCGTCACATATTGCCGGTGAGGAATGTGTTCTTGCTGTAGACTAAGGATGTGTCCAGTGAAGGCTTTCACTTGGTTGTCAACATCCCCTTGGAGAAGAGCATTCCAGTCGGTGGTGGCGAGCTCAGAACAAAGGGCTGGACAATTACCTCTCTCTCTCTCTCTCTCTCTCTCTCTCTCTCTCTCTCTCTCTCTCTCTCTCTCTCTCTCTCTCTCTCTCTCTCTCTCTCTCTCTCTCTCTCTCTCCCCCTCTCTCTCTCTCTGTCTCTCTCTCACACACACACACACTCTCTCTCTCTAACTCTCTCTCTCTCTCTTTTTTTTTTTTACACAGGGTTTGACAAGGTTAAGGATCCCTAGCTTCATTGACAGCTATTTACAGGTTAAGGATTCCTAACTTTATTGGCATGCTAAGAGCTGTTACCTGCATCAGCTCATTTGAAAGCATTTTTATTGTTATGAGACATACAAGTAGGAAACAGGATGAAGTTGGAGCCATCTGTGGGCCAGCATTTTCATTTGATCAACTGAATTTATCTCGTTGACATCATTATGCTGTTCGAATGTGTTCCATACTCTAGTCATCCTGGGTATGTATGATCTCAGATGGAGTGATGTTCTGGAGAAGGGTACAGCCAGATTGAAGCTGCTGCTTTCTGCCCGTCTTGTGGCATAAAAGCTTGTTTCACGCTGTCCTCGAAGTGGATCCAAGTGTGGTATTTTGACAATATTGGCCTTGTACATAACAGTAAGGCCACCCACATCCCTCCTATGTTGAAGGCACTGCTGAAATGACAGATCTATCCAGGATGGGTCCAGGCTAGAGATGACACGTCTTGCTCTGTTCTCTACTCTGTCAAGCAGTCGCAGATGAGAGGGGGGGCAGTCAAACCAAGAAAGTGGAGCATACTCAAGGTGTGAGCGTACTTTTGCCTCGTACAGGATCTTGCAACCCCTACTGTCAAGCAGATGCGAGATACGGCGAGGTGCTGTAAGCTTCCTGGCTGCCTTGTTTGCAAGATTTACAACATGGTTCTTCATGGTTAGTTTGGAGTCAAATTTCACCCCAAGGATATCAACTTCTTCTCCAGGTGCCAACATCCTCCCATTCATCCTTACTACTGCACCAGCATTACCATCATGGTGCCTAGAGACGATCATCATTTGCGTTTTCTCAGGTGCAAATGTTACTTGCCATCTATTTCCCCAAGCTGATATAGCTCTCAGCTGGTGATTGATGTAGCTTAGAGCAGCTGGCATTTCTTCTCTTGGATAAGTGAATGTCAGTGTACAGTCGTCTGCATATGCATGTGATTCTGGGATGAGATGAAGAAGGTCGTTGAAGTAGACATTCCATAACAATGGACCCAGCACGCTTCCTTGTGGAACGCTTGCCCCAATAGGATGCCTTGCTGATTCCGTTCCATTGAGGACTACACTTAGAGATCTACCATGAAGGTAATCACTGAGGAGACAGCGTAGAGCCTGCAGTTCCCAGCGCTTGAAGTTTTGCTAAGAGGCCCTGGTGCCACACCGGTCGAAAGCGCCAGCAATGTCCAGTGCTACCACACAGCTGACTTTGGATTCATCCAGTGACTGGTGCCACTTAGTGGAGAGGTTTAACAACAGATCAGCAGCAGAGTAACCTTTCCTGAAGCCATATTGACGATCACAAAGTAGTGAGTGGTAGTCAAAAAAATCTGTCATTTGTCTTGAGATTATTGTCTCAAGGATCTTACCAGTGATTGTCAGGAATGACACTGGTCTGTAGTTGCTGATTTCTGCTCTGCTCTTCTTTTTGTGAACAGGGACTACATTTGCCTCTTTCCATAGAGAGGGCCATTTACACTGTACTAGGCAGTGCTGAAAGATGCGAGTTAGAGGTGCTGCTAGCTGGTCTGCACATCTTCTCAACAATCTTGGGCTCAACTTGTCTGGGCCCACAGCCTTTTCTTGGTCAAGCGATTTAAGTAGGAAATGTACCTTCTCCTGCCTTATTGTCACCACTGACAGTTTTGACACAGTTCTTGCAGCTAGCCAAGGAGGGTCCCTTGCTGGATCAGGAACTTGCATTTTGTAGCAAAGTGTTCAGCAAGAGGTCCGCCTTCTCTTGACTACTAGTAGAGGTGGTCCCATCCTGTCGATTTAGAGGTGGAATAAGTTCATCGGGCAGATAACCTTGTCTGTCCTTGACCAGGGACCACCAGGTTTTGGAGCCTACCCTACCTGATGCTAACTTTCTTTTAGTGTCCACCTCCCATTTAGCAATGGCCCACTTTTGAACATCACCCATATGCCTACAGGCTTCCATGTGCAAGTTCCTGTTACAGGTGGTAGGATGTCTCTTATACCTTCGCCATGCTTTGTACTTAGCAGTAGCAGCCTCTCTACAACGAAAGCCAAACCAAGGCTGATCTGTAGGCTTCGTCACATATTGCCGGTGAGGAATGTGATCTTGTTGTAGACTAAGGATGAGTCCAGTGAAGGCTTTCACTTGGTTGTCAACATCCCCTTGGAGAAGAGCATTCCAGTCGGTGGTGGCGAGCTCAGAGCAAAGGGCTGGCCAATTACCTCTCTCTCTCTCTCTCTCTCTCTCTCTCTCTCTCTCTCTCTCTCTCTCTCTCTCTCTCTCTCTCTCTCTCTCTCTCTCTCTCTCTCTCTCTCTCTCTCTCTCTCTCTGCCTCTCTCTCTCTCTCTCTCTCCTCATCTCTCTCTCTCTCTCTCTCTCTCTCTCTCCTCTCTCTCCTCTCTCACTCTCTCCTCTCTCTCTCTCTCTCTCTCTCCTCTCATCTCTCTCTCTCTCTCTCTCTCTCTCTCTCTCTCTCCTCACTCTCTCTCTCTCTCTCACTCTCTTCTCTCTCTCACTCTCTCTCTCTCCTTCTCTCTCTCACTCTCTCTCTCTCTGTCACACTCTCTCTCTCGCTCCTGATGGATATATCTCCTCTAATGTCACTCTCTACATTTATCTTCCTGTTTTACGTTGCAATTCTATCATTTTTGTTTCTTATCCCATTCCATTCTATTCTTTTCTATTCCGTCCCTCTCCATTTTCATCTTCCTCTCCTGTGTCCCTTTTCTACCCCCTCCCCTTCTTAATCTCCTGCTGCTCGTTCTCCATCTATACCGCCCCATTCTTCCCCCCACCTTCACCCTCCCATTTTCTTCTTCTCACTCCCACAAATCATCACAATGGCCTCACTAATATTTATCACGTTATTCATCTTATTCTCCAACTTTTTTCACCAAAGTAATTTGTCTTCTTTCTAAATTTTAATATCTCATCTTTTACTGACCATTTTTTACGTTTATTGGCTAAATTTTCTAAATTCTTGATAATTAAGGTCCGTGGTTCGATTCCCGGTACGGGTGTAAACATTAGGACGTATTTTCTTAAGACGCCTGCTGTCCATGTTCACCTAGCAGTAAGTAGGTACGTAGGTGTTAGTCACCTTACACCTGCTATCCCTGTTCACCTAGCACTAAGTAGGTACCTGTGTGTTAGTCGACTGGTGTGGGTCGCATCCTGGGGACAAAATTGACCTAATCTGCGGGAAATGTTCTACCTAACAAGGTCGTTCTGTATAGTAGTATGACATTGATGTCAGTTGTGGTCTGTATAAGTTCCATCATGTACTTGTAGAAATAAAGATTTATCATTATTACTGAGCAGCCAGCAACCCATATTTAAAAGACGTTTGACCCATGATCATAGGCAACCCATGATCATAGGCAACCCATGATCATAGGCAACCCATGATCATAGGCAACCCATGATCATAGGCAACCCATGATCATAGGCAACCCATGATCATAGGCAACCCATGATCATAGGCAACCCATGATCATAGGCAACCCATGATCATAGGCAACCCATGATCATAGGCAACCCATGATCATAGGCAACCAATGATCATAGGCAACCCATGATCATAGGCAACCCATGATCATAGGCAACCCATGATCATAGGCAACCCATGATCATAGGCAACCCATGATCATAGGCAACCCAGATCATAGGCAACCCATGATCATAGGCAAACCCATGATCATAGGCAACCCATGATCATAGGCAACCCATGATCATAGGCAACCCATGATCATAGGCAACCAATGATCATAGGCAACCCATGATCATAGGCAACCCATGATCATAGGCAACCCATGATCATAGGCAACCCATGATCATAGGCAACCCATGATCATAGGCAACCCATGATCATAGGCAACCCATGATCATAAGCAACCCATGATCATAGGCAACCCATGATCATAGGCAACCCATGATCATAGGCAACCCATGATCATAGGCAACCCATGATCATAGGCAACCCATGATCATAGGCAACCCATGATCATAGGCAACCCATGATCATAGGCAACCCATGATCATAGGCAACCCATGATCATAGGCAACCAATGATCATAGGCAACCCATGATCATAGGCAACCCATGATCATAGGCAACCCATGATCATAGGCAACCCATGATCATAGGCAACCCATGATCATAGGCAACCCATGATCATAGGCAACCCATGATCATAGGCAACCCATGATCATAGGCAACCCATGATCATAGGCAACCCATGATCATAGGCAACCCCCTGATCATAGGCAACCCATGATCATAGGCAACCCATGATCATAGGCAACCCATGATCATAGGCAACCCATGATCATAGGCAACCCATGATCATAGGCAACCCATGATCATAGGCAACCCATGATACCCATTCTTTTTCCTCCCTGCCTGTTCATCCTCCCCTACTTCGACTTCGTGTTTTTTCAAGGCGTTGCAATGGGTGAGATCGAGTGATTTACGTTGACTGAGGAAGTTTAATTTTGGGAGTTCTATTCAGGTAGACTTCGTGGGCAAAACTTGTGTGGGTCGCGGTGGGGAGAGACGCATTGAATTTCCTCCCCAAAGAGAGAGTCTTTGTTTCAGATTCCACATCATGATGGAAGTGAGGGAGTAGAGTGAGGGAGGGCTGGATAATAGGGGTGAGAGAGGGAGGGAAGTGAGGGAGGGAAGTAAAAGGGAGAATGGGTGGGATATGAGGGAGAATGGTGAAAAGTGGTTGAGTTAGAGAAGGAGAGAGAACATTGGAAGGGACCATTTTATGTTCTGTGTTATACCATCATCACCACAATCACCATCACCACAATCACCACCACCATCACCGTCACCACCACCACTACAATCACCACTACTACCATCACCAACACCACCAATAACAAACAAATTTCCTGGTCCCATTATATGGCCGCCCGCATGCTTCCCTGATGCTTCCATCCACCCTCTCCTCCCTCCCTCCCTCCCTCCCTCCCTCCCTCCCTCCCTCCCTCCCTCCCTCCCTCCCTCCCTCCCTCCCTCCCCCTCTTTCCCTCCCTCCCTCCCTCCTTTCCTGGCGTCACCTCTCCATCTATATCCATCAGTTCCTCTTTCGCTCTCTCCCTCTCGCCCTTCTCTCCCTACCTGGAGGTTATTCCGGGGATCAACGCCCCCGCGGCCCGGTCCACGACCAGGTCTCCCAGTGGATCAGGGCTTGATCAACCAGGCTGTTACTGCTGGCCGCACGTAGTCCAACGTACGAGCCACAGCCCGGCTGATCTGGCACTGACTTTAGGTATCTGTCCAGCTCCCTCTTGAAGGCAGCCAGGGGTTTATTGGTAATTCCCTTTATGCTTGGTGGGAGGCTGTTGAACAGTCTTGGGCCCCGGACACTTATGATGGTTCCTCTTAGTGTACCAATGTCTTTGTTTCACATCCTTTTCTTCTTCTATCATCTCCCTCCTCCCTTCTTTTAATGTGACACCTATATATATATATATATATATATATATATATATATATATATATATATATATATATATATATATATATATATATATATATATATATATATATAATATATATATATATATATATATACATACATATATATATATATATATATATATATATATATATATATATAATATATATATATATATAATATATATATATATATATATATATATAATATATATATATATCTCCAGGTATAATATATATATATATATATATATATATATATATATATATATATATATATATATATATATATATATATATACATATATATATAATATATATATATATCTCCTAGTATATATATATATATATATATAATATATATATATATATATATATATATATATATATATATATATATATAACATATATATATACACGTCCACAGTCTACCATTATAAACGTTCACAATCTATTACTACTAAGGTTTATTCCCTGGTACGTTTTACTGTCTTAAGAAGAAGGTTTAATGCATCACACGTTCTGTTTTAATTGATGCCGGTTAGTTAACTTGGTGGTTTAACAGTATTTATGTTGTTGAGTGTTTGTGTTTCGTTGTTCTTGCTGGTTGTTAGTTTCATCCTTGTTTAGTTGTGTGTTGCGTTTGTTTTATAGTTTTGAGAGCTGAGGAACCTACGTTAGTTAGGTTACTATCTTTATTATGCACCCAAAACCCATCCTGTGGGAGGTAGTCAAAGAATTACAGAGGTATATAATGGGTCCACGGACTGTACCTCAACATTACAGAGATACATAATTGATAAAGGGACTGTACCGCAAAGTTTAGATAGCTGAACACGTACGCAAAGAAGGTACCCAGTAAATGTTACTACTATTACTACTACTACTACTACTACTACTACTACTACTACTACTACTACTACTACTACTACTACTACTACTGCTACTGCTATTACTACTACTGCTACTGCTACAACAACTACTACTCCTGCCACTATTACTACTAGTAGTACCACTACCTCTCACCATAATGACTGTTATGGAAATTTCCATTCAGATGGCCAGCAGTATCTTAAGGAAATCGTAAACACATCTACTTTCAATATGTGTACATATCTTACAAAGAAAATAAATATACATTCATAGATTATCCTGGAAAGAAATATCAGGAAAGATACAAGCAATGGGTCGTTCAGTGTATGGGTGGAGAGGCAAGCGAGGCAGTGCCAGAGACAGTTCATGGAGGCAAGACAGTACCAGAGACAGTTCATGGAGGCGAGACAGTACCAGAGACAGTTCATGGAGGCAAGACAGTACCAGAGACAGTTCATGGAGGCAAGACAGTACCAGAGACAGTTCATGGAGGCAAGACAGTACCAGAGACAGTTCATGGAACGTCTGGACTCAAACATGAATAATATCCACGGAAAACATACCGGAAGTCATGTCATGCCCAGCATGGTGTAGCTGGTCCTGGAATACTGCAAGATATGAGGGGAAAGGTTGCATACACTCTTTCTCTCTCTCTCTCTCTCTCTCTCTCTCTCTCTCTCTCTCTCTCTCTCTCTCTCTCTCTCTCTCTCTCTCTCTCTCTCTCTCTCTCTCTCTCTCTCTCTCTCTCTCTCTCTCTCTCTCTCTCCTCTCTCTCTCCTCTCTCTCTCCTCTCTCTCTCTCTCTCTCTCTCTCTCTCACTCTCTCTCACTCTCACTCTCTGTATGATGTAAACATCACTTTGGACTAGAATGAATCTGGTCGGGATGGAAGGTGCCGGAGGCTGAGACAATCTTGCAATGTTCTTCATGCAGAGAACAAGTAAACACGAGAGGAATGACCCGCAGGGAAATGCGAGAGAAATCAAAGAGCCGGACCCGACCAGGAGCCGAGACGAAAAACTGGAAGAAAGATTAAGGCAGTTCCAGGTCTCCTGGAAAAGGGAAAGGAAATTCCAAAACTCCAGGAAAAAAGACTAAGGGGAAAATTTTGGTTCCAGAACGATGAGTAAGAAAAATCCTGGTCTCCAAGAAAGGAGGAATGTATCTTCAGGTGCACAAGGAAAAGAAGTAAACTGTTCCAGGTCACCAAGAAAAGAGGAAAATAGATCCAGGTGTCGATATAAAGAGTAGGACTCTTCCAGGCTTCCAAGAAAAGATCAAAACAGACCCAGGTCTCCATGAAAAGAGTCAGACAGTTCCAGGCCTCCTGGAAAAGATATAGGAGACAAAGGTCAACGATGCTCCTGTGTTCTGCCTGCTGGAGCGAGGTAAACAGGAAAATAAAAAAAAAGAACCGAGGAGAAGAATAATAAAGAAATCTGAGTTGGAAAGTCGTACCAAAGACTCTCGGGTCGTCCAGAACACATCTGCACGACCATCATGGCGGAAAATACTCTTGTCTCCTGCAACATGGAAAACATTACAAGAAAGATCATTTTTTTTCAAAAACGTGCAGTTACCCAATTGTTTATGGCAGTTATGGTAACACCTTCATTGTGGCTACACTAGTGTATAGTGTAGGGAGGTGTTGCTGCACTATTGTATAGTGTAGCGAGGTGTTGCTGCACTATTGTATAGTGTAGCGAGGTGTTGCTGCACTATTGTATAGTGTAGCGAGGTGTTGCTGCACTATTGTATAGTGTAGCGAGGTGTTGCTGCACAATTGTATAGTGTAGCGAGGTGTTGCTGCACTATTGTATAGTGAAGCGAGGTGTTATGGCAACACCCACAGTGTGTGGTTACACTATTATATATGATAGTTACGTTATGGCAACACCCACAGTGTGAGGTTACACTATTATATATGATAGTTACGTTATGGCAACACCCACAGTGTGAGGTTACACTATTATATATGATAGTTACGTTATGGCAACACCCAAAGTGTGAGGTTACACTATTATATATGATAGTTACGTTATGGCAACACCCACAGTGTGAGGTTACACTATTATATATGATAGTTACGTTATGGCAACACCCAAAGTGTGAGGTTACACTATTATATATGATAGTTACGTTATGGCAACACCCAAAGTGTGAGGTTACATTATTATATATGATAGTTACGTTATGGCAACACCCACAGTGTGAGGTTACACTATTATATATGATCGTTACGTTATGGCAACACCCAAAGTGTGAGGTTACACTATTACATATGATAGTTACGTTATGGCAACACCCACAGTGTGAGGTTACACTATTATATATGATAGTTACGTTATGGCAACACCCACAGCGTGAGGTTACACTATTATATATGATAGTTACGTTATGGCAACACCCAAAGTGTGAGGTTACACTATTATATATGATAGTTACGTTATGGCAACACCCACAGTGTGAGGTTACACTATTATATATGATAGTTACGTTATGGCAACACCCACAGTGTGAGGTTACACTATTATATATGATAGTTACGTTATGGCAACACCCACAGTGTGAGGTTACACTATTATATATCATAGTTACGTTATGGCAACAGCCACAGTGTGAGGTTACACTATTATATATGATAGTTACGTTATGGCAACACCCACAGTGTGAGGTTACACTATTATATATGATAGTTACGTTATGGCAACAGCCAAAGTGTGAGGTTACACTATTATATATGATAGTTACGTTATGGCAACACCCACATTGTGAGGCTACACTATTATATATGATAGTTACGTTATGGCAACACCCACAATGTGAGGTTACACTATTATATATGATAGTTACGATATAGGAACAACATTCCATACAGGATGAGTCAAATACCACAAGTTATGGAATGTGTCAACCTGAGTGGGGAGGCTTCGGTAGTGTCAGCCTGAGCTGAGAGACTTCAGCGGTGTCAACCAGAGCTGGGAGACTTCAGTAGTATCGGCATGAGCTGGGAGACTTCAGTAGTGTTAACCTGAGCTGGGAGACTTCAGTAGTGTCAGCCTGAGCTGGGAAACTTCAATAGTGTTGGCCTGATCTGGGAGACTTCAGTAGTGTCAGCCTGATCTGGGAGACTTCAGTAGTGTCAGCCTGACCTGGGAGGCTTCAGTAGTGTCAGCCAGAGCTGATAGAATTCAGTAGTGTCAGCCTCTCTCTCTCTCTCTCTCTCTCTCTCTCTCTCTCTCTCTCTCTCTCTCTCTCTCTCTCTCTCCTCTCTCTCTCTCTCTCTCTCTCTCTCCTCTCTCTCCCCTCTCTCTCTCTCTCCTCTCTCTCCTCTCTCTCTCTCTTCTCTCTCTCTCTCTCTCTCTCTCTCCCCTCTTTCTCTCCTCTCTCCTCTTTCTCTCTCTCTCTCTCTCTCTCTCCCTCTCTCCCTCTCTCCTCTCTTTTTTTTACACAGGGTTTGACAAGGTTAAGAATCCCAAGCTTTATTGACTAGCTATTTATAGGTTAAGGATTCCTATCTTTATTGACCAGCTAAGAGCTGTTACCTATATCAGCTCATTTGAAAGCATTTTTATTGTTATGAGACATACAAGTAGGGAACAGGATGAAGTTGGAGCCATCTGTGGTCCAGCATTTTCATTTGATCAACTGACTTTTTCTCGTTGACATCATTATGCTGTACGAATGTGTTCCATACTCGAGTCATCCTGGGTATGTATGATCTCAGATGGAGTGATGTTCTGGAGAAGGGTACAGCCAGAGTGAAGTTGCTGCTTTCTGCCCGTCTTGTGGCATAAAAGCTTGTTTCACGCTGTCATCGAAGTGGATCCAAGTGTGGTATTTTGACAATATTGGCCTTGTACATAACAGTAAGGCCACCCACATCCCTCCTATGTTGAAGGCTCTCTCTCTCTCTCTCTCTCTCTCTCTCTCTCTCTATATATATATATATATATATATATATATATATATATATATATATATATATATATATATATATCTCAAACATTCTACTCTTGTAAAGCAACAAGCAGAAGGAAAAAAAGCGAGAAGAGAGAAGGAGAGAGACAAGGAAAAGGAAGATGACAAACAATTATTAGAAATTTCAACAGGAGAGAGCAGAAGGTTGTAGAGAGAAGAAAGACCAGACTGGAGAGTAAAGTGAAGGAGCTGGAGGAGAAGTGAAGGAGGGACAGATAGATGGAGTGGCTGGGAGGGGAAAGGGAGATAAGAAAGGATGAGAAGGGAGGCAGAGGGAGGGGAAAGGGAGGTAGAGTGGAAAGGAAAGAGAGGGAGGGAGTCGGAAAACTAGCCTTGCTCCCCACGGAAGTGTTGATATCCTGCTGGTTTTCGACACGGGAAATGAGTCGAGCGCCTCGGGTACTTCTAGGGAAAAGTTTAGGTACGCAATTTATATGCAAAATAATCACTGTGAGAAGTGAATACAATCCAGCAAGCGTCTTCAACCGGTTTAGGTCGACAGTTACATGAACCGGTTTAGATATTTTAGCGATTAAGTTACTCTCCTGTAATAGATGACAATTTGTTTCCCAGAGATATTGTGATGTTATATACATTAATAACATGGTTAAGGAGCTATCATGGTATCTTAGCTAACTGAAAGACCTAGTTCTGTCTAAGGTATAGTACTACCCTCTAAGTCAGTGGTTCCCAAACTGGGGGTAAATTACCCCCTGGGGGTAATTTAACCATTTTTGGGGGGTAATGGAGGGGTGACAGAAAAAAAGTTATGAATTCTGAAAATCAAGAAAACAATGCGGTACCCGGTATGAGGATTATTGTTAACTTTGTCTTAGTATATAAAGTTGTAAAGTAAACCTATTATAAGTAAGTAATAAAGTTAAACCAAATAACAATAAACATCAAAAACTAATATACAGTATTAGAAGAGAAGAAATATATAGCTAAGTGTGTGGAAACCCAAAAGTATTTTGACAAGTATGCTTCAGGACAAAAGTCACTCAGTAGCCCAGATCGACCTGTCCAGTATGCGTCACTCACTTCCTGAGGCTGCCTCTATTTCACACTGTCAGTTTATCTGTGAGCATCAGCCGAGGTAGACATAAGCTGGTATGTATGTGTACTGCCCTGTGCAGTATATAGTTAGTATTTACCCACTGTTACTGTGAATTTGTAGCTATTATTAATTTTATATATAATGTATGTGTGGTTCTTACGTTTTCAATGGTTTTGCTAGGATTAGCAGAGTATGCGAGGCTGTATACGTTCACGTTTAGCCATATATACCAATAATAACAACATTTTGTGAAAGGGGTAACATGCTTTATGTGGCATGTTAAATTGGGTAACAAGCTGAAAAAGTTTGGGAACCACTGCTCTAAGTCATCATCCAGAGCTGTTTCCTAACACCCTGGCTAGGCGGTACTATTTACTTAGAAGTGACTATGATCAGCTCGATCGCCAGCGTACTCTGCTCACACATTAGGACGTGTTTCCTTAAGACACCTGCTGCCCAAGTTCACTTAGCAGTAAAATAGGTACCTGTGTGTTAGTCGACCAGTGTGGGTCGCATCCTGGGACAAAATTGACCTAATTTGCCGGAAATGTTCTGCATAACAAGGGGCTTTCTATACAGTAGTATATCATTGATATCAGCTATGGTTTGTATAAGTTGCATCATATACTTGTAGAAATAAAGATTATACTTATATTACATATGTACATTCAGTCTGGACATCGAACCCTGGACTGAAGTAGTCTTTTCATTCATTATAGTCTTGGTGGGGAAAATTGTTTTATTTAATAATTCGTCTCACTGCTGGGAGCTTTTTCAACTCTTTTGTAAAAGCCACGGTGACCCGTGACCTGGTGGTTAAAGCTATCACTTCACACGACGAGGTGTCCGGGTTCGATTCCCGGAGAGGGTAGAAACATAGGGCGTGTTTCCTTACAGTGGTCGTCTATGTTCACCCATCAGTAAAGTGGGTACTTGTGTGTTAGTGGACTGGTGTGGGTCGCATCCTGGTACAAAGCTGATGTAATTTTCCCAAAATGCTCTGCATAACAAGCGGCTTTCTATATAATATGTCGTTGATGTCAACTACGGTCTGTATACCTTGTACATGTCCTTGTAGAAATAAATATAATTATTGTTATTATTATTATTATTATTATTATTATTAGTAGTAGTAGTAGTAGTAGTAGTAGTAGTAGTAGTAGTAGTAGTAGTAGTAGTAGTAGTAGTAGTAGTAGTAGTAGTAGTAGTAGTAGTAGTAGTATCTGTCAATTCATAACCATTCAGATTACCAATAAAAGCCTCTATAATCTATTTCTCTGTCTCTCTCACTCTTTCCTTCCCCTTATTCTTTGTATGAGACGTAAATTAATACACCTAGCAGGTATGTAGCTTTTTAGTAAAGTTTATTATCTACAAAGATCACATCCGGAGTCACGGGGTCCGACACAATGACACACTAACGCAAGTTTCCTATAGATAGTGCTCTTAAAGTCAAGACATAGAGAACGGGTTGTAGCTTGTGAATCAAAGAGCATGTCAGAATGGATTTAATTACATGGGTAACTTATGTAAATTTTTATTTTAATATCAAACCATAAGTTGAGTATTTCAACGCGATTTTTACATAGTAAATTAGGTAGAATTAAGCCTAGGGTAACCCAGTAAAGTCAAGCAATATGACTTTTTCAAACTGGGGTTCCCAGTTGGGCAGAATGGACGTAGAAAACACAAGATTTGGGTTACTTCCAATAGTAAGAGTTTTGGGAGTACGGTCTGTCACTCTGGAACGTCCACCATCTGTAGAGAAAGAGAGAGAGAGAGAAATTTAGGCACACCTCTGATATAACACTGGTAGAATATGCCATTATTATTATTATTATTATTATTATTATTATTATTATTATTATTATTATTATTATTATTATTATTATTATTATTATTATTATTATTATTATTATTACTGAGTGTGGTTCTACTGAGGTTACACGGGATATAAATATACACTAATAGGAATATATATCTCTCGGAGTTTACTTTCAGCCCTATTTTTAGATATGAAAGTATTCTTGACTGGTGGTTAGCAGGTTACATACAGCCTTAATGACTCTAGTGTAGTAGATAGGCTTTAAACCCACTTTAACCAGTTTGTAAAGTGCGTCACCTGCACCTGCTCATTAACTCACCTGCCGGGCTTCACCTTCGTAACGGGGTGATAGACAGTCTTCACACCGAAGTGATCAGCGGAGCTGGAACGATCAGCAACGATGGGTTGGTCAAGTGGGTTGGCGATAGGCTCGTCTAGTGGGCTGGCGACAGGCTGGTCAAGAGGGTTGGCGATAGGTTGGTCGAGTGGGTTGGCGACAGGCTGGTCGAGTGGGCGAGTGGTGGGTCGGAAGATAGGGACCTTCATGGTATGAAACTCGACGGGTCCGTTGGGATACCTCCGGTTCATAATGTTAGCTGAACGAGAGAAAGAAAATGTCGCTTAGAGAGGCAGTAAAGGCCAAAAGTCAGGAGTTAAAGGGAGAAGACTTTCTTCGGATAACCCTGAATAATCCAGGATTACCCAGGATAATCCAGGATAACAGAAAATTAGTGTAGTGATCATATAGGTCCGTCACCGTGTGATGGTACTATAATTCAAAGCTATGTTAGAAATAGTAACAAGGCTTCCATCTTACGACCTGAACTGTCTGCCAGATGTTGATCTCCAGCTTGTGGAAACTACTGCTACTACACACTATAAACACTGCTGACTCTAGCCTTATAGTTTGCTTTAAACAGCCTTGAGATGTGAGTGTAATATGCTTGTGTATGAACCAAGACACAGGGAAGCACAAATTACTGAGAGAGAGATTTTAATTAAGCGTTTTGGGCTATCAGAAATTTGCGGCACCAGCCCCTGGACTACCTCCCACAGGATGGGTATTAGGTGCATGATAAACATATTAAACTGTTACCCCCCCCCCCCCACTTAGGCCTCCAGGAGGTCGATGGCTACGATAAATTAATGTTAAACAAAGAGAATGTTAAATGCAATTTAAGTTTTTTAAACGTAAGTTTAAAAGGCATTGTTAGAAAAGAACTAGCAAGCGAATTCGAAGTAGAAAAGAACAGGTATTAGGTTACACAAATAACAATGGTCCAAGTCGGACCGAAATATCTTCTGAAGCTCCTCTCTCCTATGTGAGGGTTATTTGTGTATTGTTCCAGTCATGGTATTGTGCCTTTTCGTTCATTCTGAAGAGATAGGAACTAGCAGAACCACTACCTATAATCTGTAGTCAAGTGGTTTTTATAACTTGACGTGCTGTTGGAATGTGATCAAGGTAGCATTTAGTAAGTAAGTAAGTAAGTAAGTTTATTCAGGTAAACACAAATACAGTTACATAGAATTATCATACATAGCAGCATATGTGTAGGGAACCTAGGATAACCCAAAAAAGTCAGACAGAGTGACTTATTTCCATTGGATTCAGGGAACCTGGGTAGCCAGAAGTGAATCCTGAAGGTGGGAAGTACAGAGTGGAGGGAAATCTGAGCTGACTGTGTCACTGGAGAAAATAAAATCAGTAGACTTCAAGACTGTCTCACTACCAGACTTACAGCCTAGCTTACAGTCTAGCCTAAGGCTAGGCTGTAAATATCTCTGGTTGCAGAGTTTGGGCAAATAATGTTAATAACAATGAATTGTGTGGAGAGGAACATTACACCAGTGTGATAGTTCTTCTTGGGGGAGAGGAGAGTTAGTGAAGGGATGGAGGGAGGGAATGGGAGAGAAAGGGAGGGACGGAATATGAAGATGTGGCAGAAGAGAAGGGTGTGGCGATGACGTCGCATTCTGAGAAACTAAGCTAAGATATATATCTTCCGTCTTTAATTCACCTTCATCTTGTTTACTCTTGTGTGATGGAATAAGCAAGAAAATCATCCTGTGTGATGGAATGAGACAAGAAAATCATCTTGTGTGATGGAATGAGACAAGAAAATCATCTTGTGTGATGGAATGATACAAGAAAATCATCTTGTGTGATGGAATGAAACAAGAAAATCTTGTGTGATGGAATGAGACAAGAAAATCATCTTGTGTGATGGAATGAAACAAGAAAATCATCTTGTGTGATGGAATGAGACAAGAAAATCATCTTGTGTGATGGAATGAGACAAGAAAATCATCTTGTGTGATGGAATGAGACAAGAAAATCATCTTGTGTGATGGAATGAGACAAGAAAATCATCTTGTGTGATGGAATGAGACAAGAAAATCATCTTGTGTGATGGAATGAAACAAGAAAATCTTGTGTGATGGAATGAGACAAGAAAATCATCTTGTGTGATGGAATGAAACAAGAAAATCATCTTGTGTGATGGAATGAGACAAGAAAATCATCTTGTGTGATGGAATGAGACAAGAAAATCATCTTGTGTGATGGAATGAAACAAGAAAATCTTGTGTGATGGAATGAGACAAGAAAATCATCTTGTGTGATGGAATGAAACAAGAAAATCATCTTGTGTGATGGAATGAGACAAGAAAATCATCTTGTGTGATGGAATGAGACAAGAAAATTATCTTGTGTGATGGAATGAGACAAGAAAATCATCTTGTGTGATGGAATGAAACAAGAAAATCATCTTGTGTGATGGAATGAAACAAGAAAATCATCTTGTGTGATGGAATGAGACAGAAAGGGTCCAGTCCCTGGACCCATTATGTGTCTCTGTAATATTGTGTCTGTGTAATATTTTGACTACCACCCACACCATGGGTATGGTGTTACTACCACCCACACCATGGGTATGGTGTTACTACCACCCACACCATGGGTATGGTGTTACTACCACCCACACCATGGGTATGGTGTTACTACCACCCACACCATGGGTATGGTGTTACTACCACCCACACCATGGGTATGGTGTTACTACCACCCACACCATGGGTATGGGTTACATATTAAATCAACTTCTCTGCACTCTCAGTGAGAACCACAACACTACAGACACAACTTTTTCCTAATACACTCACTAAAAAACAAGAACCACTTAAAAAGGTATTATATCAGTTCTCACCCACACCGAAGACCCCAGCTTCACAGCTGAGGGTGAGAGCTGAGAGCACCAGGATCAAGCTGCTCAAGACTGCCATGGTGCTGGTAGTGAAGGCAAGACTGTGGGAGAGGCTGGTGTAGGAAGTTTATATATACACAGTAGCAGCAGCAGAAGCAGCAGCAGCAGCAGCACTTCCTTCAGGAATCTCCAACCGGATGTGTGAGTCAGGGAGGGCGGCGAGGCGAAGGCATCTCTTAGAAGTACAATGTTTGGGTCCCGTCCTACTGAAGGACCTTTCTCCATCCCTCTCTAACCTGTTGCTCCCTTCCACTGCCTTCCTTTCTCCTTCTCTTGCTTATAGTATTCATATTATTTTATTATTATTATTATTATTATTATTATTATTATTATTATTATTATTATTATTATTATTATTATTATTATTATTATTATTATTATTATTATTATTATCGATACTCTTGTATTACCTGGAGTTTACCTGGAGAGAGTTCCGGGGGTCAACGCCCCCGCGGCCCGGTCTGTGACCAGGCCTCCTTTGTTGTTGAATTTCCTAGAAAACTCTCGTTGGTTTGTATAACAGGAATGGTGTAGTGTGTGTGTATACCTGGAGTATACCTGGAGTATACCTAGAGTATACCTGGAGTATACCTGGAGAGGGTTCTGGGGGTCAACGCCCCCGCGGACCGGTCTGTGACCAGGCCTGGTGGTGGATCAACCACTTGCCTTGCATATTAATAACTAGTTATATTATTATTATTATAATCAAAAAGAAGCGCTAAGCCAATAACTAGTTATAACACTTAATATGGCTGTTATTAGTCAGTTGTTTATTCAAGAAAAGCCTGGTTGATCAGTCCCTGGTCCGCCGCGAGGCCTGGTCACAGACCGGGCCGCGGGGGCGTTGACCCCTGAAAGCCTCTCCAGGTATACTCCGTCACAGAGATTAGGAAACAGATTTGTTACCCAGCATCAGGATGTTTCCCATCGTTTCCACTAAATACATAAGCTACAGGTCATCCACAGTAGTGAAAATAACCTGAGTCAAGCTACAGGTCATCCACAGTAGTGAAAATAACTTGAGTCAAGCTACAGGTCATCCACAGTAGTGAAAATAACCTCAGTCAAGCTACAGGTCATCCACAGTAGTGAAAATAACCTGAGTCAAGCTACAGGTCATCAACAGTAGTGAAAATAACCTGAGTCAAGCTACAGGTCATCCACAGTAGTGAAAATAACCTGAGTCAAGCTACAGGTCATCCACAGTAGTGAAAATAACCTGAGTCAAGCTACAGGTCATCCACAGTAGTGAAAATAACCTGAGTCAAGCTACAGGTCATCCACAGTAGTGAAAATAACCTGAGTCAAGCTACAGGTCATCCACAGTAGTGAAAATAACCTGAGTCAAGCTACAGGTCATCCACAGTAGTGAAAATAACCTGAGTCAAGCTACAGGTCATCCACAGTAGTGAAAATAACCTGAGTCAAGCTACAGGTCATCCACAGTAGTGAAAATAACCTGAGTCAAGCTACAGGTCATCCACAGTAGTGAAAATAACCTGAGTCGTGTTGAGGCGGAAACTGTGTAGCCGCCGTAGCTACCGAACACAGTGCAATGTGTTAGACGTTTGTTGAATTTATTACATGGTCGAATGTTTGATGATATAATGATCGCCCTACTGGAGTCTCCCAGCTCAGACTGACACTTCTGGAGTCTCCCAGCTCAGGCTGACACTTCTGGAGTCTCCCAGCTCAGACTGACACTTCTGGAGTCTCCCAGCTCAGGCTGACACTACTGTAGTCTCCCAGCTCAGACTGACACTTCTGGAGTCTCCCAGCTCAGACTGACACTTCTGGAGTCTCCCAGCTCAGACTGACACTTCTGGAGTCTCCCAGCTCAGACTGACACTTCTGGAGTCTCCCAGCTCAGACTGACACTTCTGGAGTCTCCCAGCTCAGGCTGACACTACTGTAGTCTCCCAGATCAGACTGACACTACTGTAGTCTCCCAGCTCAGGCTGACACTACTGTAGTCTCCCAGCTCAGACTGACACTACTGGAGTCTCCCAGCTCAGACTGACACTTCTGGAGTCTCCCAGCTCAGGCTGACACTACTGTAGTCTCCCAGCTCAGGCTGACACTACTGTAGTCTCCCAGCTCAGACTGACACTTCCGGAGTCTCCCAGCTCAGACTGACACTTCCGGAGTCTCCCAGCTCAGGCTGACACTTCTGGAGTTTCCCAGCTCAGGCTGACACTTCTGGAGTTTCCCAGCTCAGGCTGACACTTCTGGAGTCTCCCAGCTCAGGCTGACACTACTGTAGTCTCCCAGCTCAGACAGACACTTCTGGAGTTTCCCAGCTCAGACTGACACTACTGTAGTCTCCCAGCTCAGGCTGACACAACTGTAGTCTCCCAGCTCAGACCGACACTTCTGGAGTCTCCCAGCTCAGACTGACACTACTGTAGTCTCCCAGCTCAGACTGACACTACTGTAGTCTCCCAGCTCAGACCGACACTTCTGGAGTCTCCCAGCTCAGGCTGACACTACTGTAGTCTCCCAGCTCAGACTGACACTACTGTAGTCTCCCAGCTCAGAGTGACACTACTGTAGTCTCCCAGCTCAGACTGACACTAAAGTAGTCTCCCAGCTCAGGCTGACACTACTGTAGTCTCCCAGATCAAACTGACACTACTGTAGTCTCCCAGCTCAAACTGACACTACTGTAGTCTCCCAGCTCAGACTGACACTATTGTAGTCTCCCAGCTCAGACTGACATTACTGTACTCTCCCAGCTCAGGCTGACACTACTGTAGTCTCCCAGTTCAGCCTGACACTACTCTAGTCTCCCAGCTCAGGCTGACACTACTGTAGTCTCCCAGCTCAGCCTGACACTACTGTAGTCTCCCAGCTCAGACTGACACTATTGTATTTCTCCCAGCTCAGACTGACATTACTGTAGTCTCCCAGCTCAGGCTGACACTACTGTAGTCTCCCAGCTCAGCCTGACACTACTGTAGTCTCCCAGCTCAGACTGACACTACTGTAGTCTCCCAGCTCAGACTGACACTACTGTAGTCTCCCAGCTCAGGCTGACACTACTGTAGTCTCCCAGCTCAGACTGACACTACTGTAGTCTCCCAGCTCAGCCTGACACTACTGTAGTCTCCCAGCTCAGACTGACACTACTGTAGTCTCCCAGCTCAGGCTGACACTACTGTAGTCTCCCAGCTCAGCCTGACACTACTCTAGTCTCCCAGCTCAGACTGACACTACTGTAGTCTCCCAGCTCAGACTGACACTACTGTAGTCTCCCAGCTCAGATTGACACTACTGTAGTCTCCCAGCTCAGACTGACACTACTGTAGTCTCCCAGCTCAGGCTGACACATTTCAATACCTGAAGAATAAAACCATCCTGTGTGACAGAGGTTCACATGAAGATCCTCCTGCCTGACAGGATGTATGGTGATAAAATCATCCTGCCTGACACAGCAGGATGGTTTTATCATCCTTCATCCTGAATAAGTTAGTTGAACAAACATTACCTCAAGCTCTAACATTGTAAAAAATTTCTGAGATCGGGAAAGCCCGGTACGGGTAAACACATTACGACGTGTTTCCGGAAGACACCTGCTGTCCATGTTCATCTAGCAGTAAAATAGGTACCTGGGTGTTAGTGGACTGGTCTGGGTCGCATCCTGGGAAAAAAGTGACCTAATTTGCGGGAAATGCTTAGCATAACAAGTGGCTTTCTATATGGTAGTATGTCATTAAAGTCAGCTATGGTCTGTATACCTTGTGCATGTACTTGTATACCTTGTACATGTACTTGTATACCTTGTGCATGTACTTGTATACCTTGTACATGTACTTGTATACCTTGTGCATGTACTTGTATACCTTGTACATGTACTTGTATACCTTGTACATGTACTTGTATACCTTGTACATGTACTTGTATACCTTGTGCATGAACTTGTATACCTTGTACATGTACTTGTATACCTTGTACATGTACTTGTATACCTTGTACATGTACTTGTATACCTTGTGCATGTACTTGTATACCTTGTACATGTACTTGTATAAATTGTACATGTACTTGTATACCTTGTAAATGTACTTGTATACCTTGTGCATACTTGTATACCTTGTACATGTACTTGTATAAACCCTTTTGCATGTACTTGTATACCTTGTACATGTACTTGTATACCTTGTGCATGTACTTGTATACATTGTACATGTACTTGTATACCTTGTAAATGTACTTGTATACCTTGTACATGTACTTGTATACCTTGTACATGTACGTGTATACCTTGTACATGTACTTGTATACCTTGCACATGTACTTGGGTAACCTTGTACATGTACTTGTATTTCCTTGTACATGTACTTGTATACCTTGTACATGTACTTGTATACCTTGTACATGTACTTGGATACCTTGTACATGTACTTGTATACCTTGTACATGTACGTGTATACCTTGTACATGTACTTGTATACATTGTACATGTACTTGTATACCTTGTACATGTACTTGTATACCTTGTACATGTACTTGGATACCTTGTACATGTACTTGTATACCTTGTACATGT
Organism: Cherax quadricarinatus; assembly: GCF_026875155.1. Lineage (NCBI taxonomy): Eukaryota > Metazoa > Arthropoda > Malacostraca > Decapoda > Parastacidae > Cherax > Cherax quadricarinatus. Next base: position 15,493,527 of record NC_069405.1, on the reverse strand, counting down.
ACTTGTATACCTTGTACATGTACGTGTATACCTTGTACATGTACTTGTATACATTGTACATGTACTTGTATACCTTGTACATGTACTTGTATACCTTGTACATGTACTTGGATACCTTGTACATGTACTTGTATACCTTGTACATGTACTTGTATACCTTGTACATGTACTTGTATACCTTGTACATGTACTTGTATACCTTGTAAATGTACTTGTATGCCTTGTGCATGTACTTGTATACCTTGTACATGTACTTGTATACCTTGTACATGTACTTGTATATCTTGTACATGTACTTGTATACCTTGTACATGTACTTGTATACCTTGTAAATGTACTTGTATGCCTTGTGCATGTACTTGTATACCTTGTACATGTACTTGTATACCTTGTACATGTACTTGTATACCTTGTACATGTACTTGTATACCTTGTGAATGTACTTGTATACCTTGTAAATGTACTTCTATACCTTGTGCATGTACTTGTATACCTTGTACATGTACTTGTATACCTTGTACATGTACTTGTATAACTTGTACATGTACTTGTATACCTTGTACATGTACCTGTATACCATGTACATGTACTTGTATACCTTGTACATGTACATGTATAACTAGTACATGTACTTGTATAACTTGTGCATGTACTTGTATACCTTGTACATGTACTTGTATACCTTGTGCATGTACTTGTATACCTTGTACATGTACTTGTATACCTTGTACATGTACTTGTATACCTTGTACATGTACTTGTATACCTTGTGCATGTACTTGTATACCTTGTGCATGTACTTGTATACATTGTACATGTACTTGTATACCTTGTACATGTACTTGTATACCTTGTACATGTACTTGTATACCTTGTACATGTAATTGTATACCATGTGCATGTACTTGTATACCTTGTACATGTACTTGTATACCTTGTACATGTACTTGTATACCTTGTGCATGTACTTGTATACCTTGTGCATGTACTTGTATACCTTGTACATGTACTTGTATACCTTGTGCATGTACTTGTATACCTTGTACATGTACTTGTATACCTTGTGCATGTACTTGTATACCTTGTGCATGTACTTGATACCTTGTACATGTACTTGTATACCTTGTACATGTACTTGTATACCTTGTACATGTACTTGTATACCTTGTACATGTACTTGTATACCTTGTACATGTACTTGTATACCTTGTGCATGAACTTGTATACCTTGTACATGTACTTATACCTTGTGCATGTACTTGTATACCTTGTGCATGTACTTGTATACCTTGTACATGTACTTGTATACCTTGTACATGTATTGTATACCTTGTACATGTACTTGTATACCTTGTACATGTACTTGTATACCTTGTGCGTGTACCTGTATACCTTGTACATGTACTTGTATACCTTGTGCGTGTACCTGTATACCTTGTACATGTACTTGCATACCTTGTACAAGTACTTGTATACCTTGTACATGTACTTGTATACCTTGTACATGTACTTGTATACCTTGTGCATGAACTTGTATACCTTGTGCATGTACTTGTATACCTTGTGCATGTACTTGTATACCTTGTGCATGTACTTGTATACCTTGTACATGTACTTGTATACCTTGTGCGTGTACCTGTATACCTTGTACATGTACTTGCAAACCTTGTACATGTACTTGTATAACTTGTACATGTACTTGTATACCTTGTACATGTACTTGTATACCTTGTACATGTACTTGTATACCTTGTGCATGTACTTGTATACCTTGTACATGTACTTGTATACCTTGTGCATGTACTTGTATACCTTGTACATGTACTTGTATACCTTGTACATGTACTGTATACCTTGTACATGTACTTGTATACCTTGTGCATGTACTTGTATACCTTGTACATGTACTTGTATACCTTGTACATGTACTTGTATACCTTGTACATGTACTTGTATACCTTGTGCATGTACTTGTATACCTTGTACATGTACTTGTATAAATTGTTCATGTACTTGTATACCTTGTAAATGTACTTGTATACCTTGTGCATACTTGTATACCTTGTTCATGTACTTGTATACCTTGTGCATGTACTTGTATACCTTGTACATGTACTTGTATACCTTGTGCATGTACTTGTATACATTGTACATGTACTTGTATACCTTGTAAATGTACTTGTATACCTTGTGCATACTTGTATACCTTGTACATGTACTTGTATACCTTGTGCATGTACTTGTATACCTTGTACATGTACTTGTATACCTTGTACATGTACTTGGATACCTTGTACATGTACTTGTATACCTTGTACATGTACTTGTATACCTTGTACATGTACTTGTATACCTTGTACATGTACTTGGATACCTTGTACATGTACTTGTATACTTTGTACATGTACGTGTATACCTTGTACATGTACTTGTATACCTTGTGCATGTACTTGGATACCTTGTACATGTACTTGTATACCTTTTACATGTACTTGTATACCTTGTTCATGTACTTGTATACCTTGTGCATGTACTTGTATACATTGTACATGTACTTGTATACCTTGTACATGTACTTGTATACCTTGTACATGTACTTGGATACCTTGTACATGTACTTGTATACCTTGTACATGTACTTGTATACCTTGTACATGTACTTGTATACCTTGTGCATGTACTTGTATACCTTGTAAATGTACTTGTATGCCTTGTGCATGTACTTGTATACCTTGTACATGTACTTGTATACCTTGTACATGTACTTGTATATCTTGTACATGTACTTGTATACCTTGTGCATGTACTTGTATACCCTGTAAATGTACTTGTATGCCTTGTGCATGTACTTGCATACCTTGTACATGCACTTGTATACCTTGTACATGTACTTGTATATCTTGTACATGTACTTGTATACCTTGTGCATGTACTTGTATACCTTGTAAATGTACTTCTATACCTTGTGCATGTACTTGTATACCTTGTACATGTACTTGTATACCTTTTACATGTACTAGTATAACTTGTACATGTACTTGTATACCTTGTACATGTACCTGTATACCATGTACATGTACTTGTATACCTTGTACATGTACATGTATAACTAGTACATGTACTTGTATAACTTGTGCATGTACTTGTATACCTTGTACATGTACTTGTATACCTTGTGCATGTACTTGTATACCTTGTACATGTACTTGTATACCTTGTACATGTACTTGTATACCTTGTACATGTACTTGTATACCTTGTGCATGTACTTGTATACCTTGTGCATGTACTTGTATACATTGTACATGTACTTGTATACCTTGTACATGTACTTGTATACCTTGTACATGTACTTGTATACCTTGTACATGTAATTGTATACCTTGTGCATGTACTTGTATACCTTGTACATGTACTTGTATACCTTGTGCATGTACTTGTATACCTTGTGCATGTACTTGTATACCTTGTGCATGTACTTGTATACCTTGTACATGTACTTGTATACCTTGTGCATGTACTTGTATACCTTGTACATGTACTTGTATACCTTGTGCATGTACTTGTATACCTTGTGAATGTACTTGTATACCTTGTACATGTACTTGTATAACTTGTACATGTACTTGTATACCTTGTACATGTACTTGTATACCTTGTACATGTTTCTTGTATACCTTGTACATGTACTTGTATACCTTGTGCATGAACTTGTATACCTTGTACATGTACTTGTATACCTTGTGCATGTACTTGTATACCTTGTGCATGTACTTGTATACCTTGTACATGTACTTGTATACCTTGTACATGTACTTGTATACCTTGTACATGTACTTGTATACCTTGTACATGTACTTGTATACCTTGTGCGTGTACCTGTATACCTTGTACATGTACTTGTATACCTTGTGCGTGTACCTGTATACCTTGTACATGTACTTGCATACCTTGTACATGTACTTGTATACCTTGTACATGTACTTGTATACCTTGTACATGTACTTGTATACCTTGTACATGTACTTGTATACCTTGTACATGTACTTGTATACCTTTACATGTACTTGTATACCTTGTGCATGTACTTGTATACCTTGTACATGTACTTGTATACCTTGTACATGTACTTGTATACCTTGTACATGTACTTGTATACCTTGTACATGTTACTTGTATACCTTGTACATGTATTGTATACCTTGTACATGTACTTGTATACCTTGTACATGTACTTGTATACCTTGTACATGTACTTGTATACCTTGTGCATGTACTCGTATACCTTGTACATGTACTTGTATACCTTGTACATGTACTTGTATACCTTGTACATGTACTTGTATACCTTGTACATGTACTTGTATACCTTGTACATGTACTTGTATACCTTGTACATGTACTTGTATACCTTGTACATGTACTGGTAGAAATAAATATTATTATTATTAATTATTATTAATATTTTTCTATTAAGTATTTAGAGTTTCCTGTGATGGTTGCTGGATGTCATGTTTGGTACATGGTTGTCATGTTTGGTACATGGTTGTCATGTTTGGTACATGGTTGTCATGTTTGGTACATGGTTGTCATGTTTGGTACATGGTTGTCATGTTTGGTACATGGTTGTCATGTTTGGTACATGGTTGTCATGTTTTGGTACATGGTTGTCATGTTTGGTACATGGTTGTCATGTTTGGTACATGGTTGTCATGTTTTGGTACATGATTGTCATGTTTTGGTGCATGGTTGTCATGTTTTAGTGCATGGTTGTCATGTTTGGTACATGGTTGTCATGTTTGGTACATGGTTGTCATGTTTGGTACATGGTTGTCATGTTTGGTACATGGTTGTCATGTTTGGTACATGGTTGTCATGTCTGGTACATGGTTGTCATGTTTGGTACATGGTTGTCATGTTTTTTGGGACATGGTTGTCATGTTTGGTACATGGTTGTCATGTTTGGTACATGGTTGTCATGTTTGGTACATGGTTGTCATGTTTGGTACATGGTTGTCATGTTTTGGTACATGGTTGTCATGTTTGGTACATGGTGTTCATATTTTGGTACATGGTTGTCATGTTTGGTACATGGTTGTCATGTTTGGTACATGGTTTTCATGTTTTGGTACATGGTTGTCATGTTTGGGGACATGGTTGTCATGTTTTGGTACATGGTTGTCATGTTTGGTACATGGTTGTCATGTTTGGTACATGGTTGTCATGTTTTGGTACATGGTTGTCATGTTTGGTACATGGTTGTCATGTTTTGGTACATGGTTGTCATGTTTGGTTCATGGTTGTCATGTTTTGGTACATGGTTGTCATGTTTGGTACATGGTTGTCATGTTTGGTACATGGTTGTCATGTTTGGTACATGGTTGTCATGTTTGGTACATGGTTGTCATGTTTGGTACATGGTTGTCATGTTTGGTACATGGTTGTCATGTTTTGGTACATGGTTGTCATGTTTTGGTACATCGTTGTCATGTTTGGTACATGGTTGTCATGTTTGGTACATGGTTGTCATGTTTGGTACATGGTTGTCATGTTTGGTACATGGTTGTCATGTTTGGTACATGGTTGTCATGTTTGGTACATGGTTGTCATGTTTGGTACATGGTTGTCATGTTTTGGTACATGGTTGTCATGTTTTGGTGCATGGTTGTCATGTTTTGGTGCATGGTTGTCATGTTTTGGTGCATGGTTGCCATGTTTTGGTGCATGGTTGTCATGTTTTGGTGCATGGTTGCCATGTTTTGGTGCATTGTTGTCATGTTTTGGTTCATGGTTGTCATGCTTTGGTTCATGGTTGTCATGTTTTGGTGCATGGTTGTCATGTTCTGGTGCATGGTTGTCATGCTTTGGTTCATGGTTGTCATGTTTTGGTGCATGGTTGTCATGTTTTGTTGCATGGTTGTCATGTTTTGGTGCATGGTTGTCATGTTTTGATGCATGGTTGTCATGTTTGGGTGCATGGTTGTCATGTTTTGATGCATGGTTGTCATGTTTTGTTGCATGGTTGTCATGTTTTGGTACATGGTTGTCATGTTTTGGTGCATGGTTGTCATGTTTTGGTGCATGGTTGTCATGTTTTGGTGCATGGTTGTCATGTTTTGGTTCATGGTTGTCATGTTTTGGTGCATGGTTGTCATGTTTTGGTGCATGGTTGGTCATGTTTGGTGCATGGTTGTCATGTTTTGGTTCATGGTTGTCATGTTTTGATTCATGGTTGTCATGTTTTGGTTCATGGTTGTCATGTTTTGGTGCATGGTTGTCATGTTTTGGTGCATGGTTGCCATGTTTTGGTGCATGGTTGCCATGTTTTGGTGCATGGTTGCCATGTTTTGGTGCATGGTTGTCATGGTTTGGTGCATGGTTGTCATGTTTTGGTGCGTGGTTGTCATGTTTTGATGCATGGTTGTCATGTTTTGGTTCATGGTTGTCATGTTTTGGTGCATGGTTGTCATGTTTTGGTTCATGGTTGTCATGTTTTGATTCATGGTTGTCATGTTTTGGTTCATGGTTGTCATGTTTTGGTGCATGGTTGCCATGTTTTGGTGCATGGTTGCCATGTTTTGGTGCATGGTTGCCATGTTTTGGTGCATTGTTGTCATGTTTTGGTGCATGGTTGTCATGTTTTGGTGCGTGGTTGTCATGTTTTGATGCATGGTTGTCATGTTTTGGTTCATGGTTGTCATGTTTTGGTGCATGGTTGCCATGTTTTGGTGCATGGTTGCCATGTTTTGGTGCATGGTTGTCATGTTTTGTGGCAACAAATATGCCAATGTGTGAGATATTTTAAGCATAGTTTGGTAATGTAACTGAGGAGTGAGACTCACGGGGGTGAGCAACTGAGGGGTGAGACTCACGGGGGTGAGCAACTGAGGGGTGAGACTCACGGGGTGAGCAACTGAGGGGTGAGACTCACGGGGGTGAGCAACTGAGGGGTGAGACTCACGGGGTGAGCAACTGAGGGGTGAGACTCACGGGGGTGAGCAACTGAGGGGTGAGACTCACGGGGGTGAGCAACTGAGGGGTGAGACTCACGGGGGTGAGCAACTGAGGGGTGAGACTCACGGGGGTGAGCAACTGAGGGTGAGACTCACGGGGGTGAGCAACTGAGGGGTGAGACTCACGGGGTGAGCAACTGAGGGGTGAGACTCACGGGGGTGAGCAACTGAGGGGTGAGACTCACGGGGGTGAGCAACTGAGGGGTGAGACTCACGGGGGTGAGCAACTGAGGGGTGAGACTCACGGGGTGAGCAACTGAGGGGTGAGACTCACGGGGGTGAGCAACTTGGCAGAGTGTAGACCTCTCTTAAGTTCCAAGTTGATGACTTAGACGTCCAGACCCCAAGTTGAGGTGCTCTCTCTCTCTCTCTCTCTCTCTCTCTCTCATCTCTCTCTCCTCTCTCTCACTCGTCTCTCTCCTCCTCTCTCTCCCTCTCCTCCTCTCTCTCTCTCTCTCTCTCGTCGCTCTCCTCTTCTCTCTCTCTCTGCCCTCTCATCTCTCTCTCTCTCTCTCTCTCCTCTCTCCTCTCCGTCTCTTCTCTCTCTCTCTCTCTCACTCTCTCGTCTCTCGTCTCTGTCTCTCTCTGCTCTCTCTCTCTCTCTCTCTCTCTCTCTCTCTCTCTCCCTCTCTCTCTCTCTCTCTCTCTCACTCTCTCTCTCCTCTCTCTCTCTCTCCTCTCTCTCTCTCTCTCCTCTCTCTCTCCCTCGTCCTCATCTCTCCTCCTCTCTCACCTCCTTCTCTTCTCTCTCTCTCCCCTCTCTCTCTCTCTTCTCTCGTCCTCTCTCTCTCTCATCCTCTCTCTTCTCTCCTCTCTCTCTCTCTCTCTCTCTCTCTTCCTCTCTCTCTCCTCTCTCATCTCTCTCTCTCTCTCTTCTCTCTCTCTCTCTCTCTCTCTCCTCTCTCTCTCTCTCTCTCTCTCTCTCTCTCTCTTCTCTCTCTTCTCCTCTCTCTCTCTCTCTCTCTCTCTTCTCCTCTCCTCTCATCTCCTCTCTCTCTCTCTCTCCTCTCTACTCTCTCCTCATCTCTCTCTCTCTCTCTCTCTCTACTGCATCTCTGCATCCCCTACCTACATTCCCTCTCTACAATCCCCCATCCACTCTCCCTTCAAGTCCCTCTCCCCTCATACCCCTCCCCCTCCCCCTCCCTCTCCCCTCCCTCTCCCCCTCCCCTCCCCCTCCCCCCCACCCCCCTCCCCTCCCCCTCCCCCTCCCCTTCCCCTCCCCCTCCCCCTCCCCCTCCCCCTCCCCCTCCCCCTCCCCCTCCCCCTCCCCCTCCCCCCTGAGCATAATGTAAGGTCACAGGTCACCTGCCGGAAATTGTACACATTTTCCCCAGTTGCATTCTCAAAAAAAAAAAAAAAGTAAACTGAGTGTTGCTAGTAACACTAGCCATCATGCTACAGTGTTGCTAGTAACACTAGCCATCATGCTACAGTGTTGCTAGTAACACTAGCCATCATGCTACAGTGTTGCTAGTAACACTAGCCATCATGCTACAGTGTTGCTAGTAACACTATCCATCATGCTACAGTGTTTGCTAGTAACACTAGCCATCATGCTACAGTGTTGCTAGTAACACTAGCCATCATGCTACAGTGTTGCTAGTAACACTAGCCATCATGCTACAGTGTTGCTAGTAACACTAGCCATCATGCTACAGTGTTGCTAGTAACACTAGCCATCATGCTACAGTGTTGCTAGTAACACTAGCCATCATGCTACAGTGTTGCTAGTAACACTAGCCATCATGCTACAGTGTTGCTAGTAACACTAGCCATCATGATGTAGTGTTGCTAGTAACACTAGCCATCATGCTGTAGTGTTGCTAGTAACACTAGCCATCATGCTGTAGTGTTGCTAGTAACACTAGCCATCATGCTACAGTGTTGCTAGTAACACTAGCCATCATGCAACAGTGTTGCTAGTAACACTAGCCATCATGCTACAGTGTTGCTAGCAACACTAGCTATCATGCTACAGTGTTGCTAGTAACACTAGCCATCATGCTACAGTGTTGCTAGTAACACTAGCCATCATGCTACAGTGTTGCTAGTAACACTAGCCATCATGCTACAGTGTTGCTAGTAACACTAGCCATCATGCTACAGTGTTTGCTAGTAACACTAGCCATCAGCTACAGTGTTGCTAGTAACACTAGCCATCATGTTACAGTGTTGCTAGTAACACTAGCCATCATGCTACAGTGTTGCTAGTAACACTAGTCATCATGCTACAGTGTTGCTAGTAACACTAGCCATCATGCTACATTGTTGCTAGTAACACTACCATCATGCTACAGTGTTTGCTAGTAACACTAGCCATCATACTAACAGTGTTGCTAGTAACACTAGCCATCATGCTACAGTGTTGCTAGTAACACTAGCCATCATGCTACAGTGTTGCTAGTAACATTAGCCTTCATGCTACAGTGTGCTAGTAACACTAGCCATCATGCTACAGTGTTGCAGTAACACTAGCCATCATGCTACAGTGTTGCTAGTAACACTAGCCATCATGCTACAGTGTTGCTAGTAACACTAGCCATCATGCTACAGTGTTGCTAGTAACACTAGCCATCATGCTACAGTGTTGCTAGTAACACTAGCCATCATGCTACATGTTTGCTAGTAACATTAGCCATCATGCTACAGTGTTGCTAGTAACACTAGCCATCATGCTGTAGTGTTGCTAGTAACACTAGCCATCATGCTACAGTGTTGCTAGTAACACTAGCCATCATGCTACAGTGTTGCTAGTAACACTAGCCATCATGCTACAGTGTTGCTAGTAACACTAGCCATCATGCTACAGTGTTGCTAGTAACACTAGCCATCATGCTACAGTGTTGCTAGTAACACTAGCCATCATGCTGTAGTGTTGCTAGTAACACTAGCCATCATGCTGTAGTGTTGCTATAACACAGCCATCATGCTGTAGTGTTGCTAGTAACACTAGCCATCATGCTACAGTGTTGCTAGTAACACTAGCCATCATGCTACAGTGTTGCTAGTAACACTAGCCATCATGCTGTAGTGTTTGCTAGTAGCACTAGCCATCATGCTGTAGTGTGCTAGTAACACTAGCCATCATGCTACAGTGTTGCTAGTAACACTAGCCATCATGCTACAGTGTTTGCTAGTAACACTAGCCATCATGCTACAGTGTTGCTAGTAACACTAGCCATCATGCTACAGTGTTACTAGTAACACTAGCCATCATGCTACAGTGTTGCTAGTAACACTAGCCATCATGCTGTAGTGTTGCTAGTAACACTAGCCATCATGCTACAGTGTTGCTAATAACACTAGCCATCATGCAACATGTTGCTAGTAACACTATCCATCATGCACAGTGTTGCTAGTAACGCTAGCCATCATGCTACAGTGTTGCTAGTAACACTAGCCATCATGCTGTAGTGTTGCTAGTAACACTAGCCATCATGCTGTAGTGTTGCTAGTAACACTAGCCATCATGCTGTAGTGTTGCTAGTAACACTAGCCATCATGCTACAGTGTTGCTAGTAACACTAGCCATCATGCTGTAGTGTTTGCTAGTAACACTAGCCATCATGCTGTAGTGTTGCTAGTAAAACTAGCCATCATGCTGTAGTGTTGCTAGTAACACTAGCCATCATGCTACAGTGTTGCTAGTAACACTAGCCATCATGCTACAGTGTTGCTAGTAACACTAGCCATCATGCTACAGTGTTGCTAGTAACACTAGCCATCATGCTACAGTGTTGCATAACACTAGCCATCATGCTGTAGTGTTGCTAGTAACACTAGCCATCATGCTACAGTGTTGCTAGTAACGCTAGCCATCATGCTACAGTGTTGCTAGTAACACTAGCCATCATGCTGTAGTGTTGCTAGTAACACTAGCCATCATGCTGTAGTGTTGCTAGTAACACTAGCCATCATGCTGTAGTGTTGCTAGTAACACTAGCCATCATGCTACAGTGTTGCTAGTAACACTAGCCATCATGCTGTAGTGTTGCTAGTAACACTAGCCATCATGCTGTAGTGTTGCTAGTAAAACTAGCCATCATGCTGTAGTGTTGCTAGTAACACTAGCCATCATCTACAGTGTTTGCTAGTAACACTAGCCATCATGCTACAGTGTTGCTAGTAACACTAGCCATCATGCTACAGTGTTGCTAGTAACACTAGCCATCATGCTACAGTGTTGCTAGTAACACTAGCCATCATGCTACAGTGTTGCTAGTAACACTATCCATCATGCTACAGTGTTGCTAGTAACACTAGCCATCATGCTACAGTGTTGCTAGTAACACTAGCCATCATGCTACAGTGTTGCTAGTAACACTAGCCATCATGCTACAGTGTTGCTAGTAACACTAGCCATCATGCTACAGTGTTGCTAGTAACACTAGCCATCATGCTACAGTGTTGCTAGTAACACTAGCCATCATGCTACAGTGTTGCTAGTAACACTAGCCATCATGCTACAGTGTTGCTAGTAACACTAGCCATCATGATGTAGTGTTGCTAGTAACACTAGCCATCATGCTGTAGTGTTGCTAGTAACACTAGCCATCATGCTGTAGTGTTGCTAGTAACACTAGCCATCATGCTACAGTGTTGCTAGTAACACTAGCCATCATGCTACAGTGTTGCTAGTAACACTAGCCATCATGCTACAGTGTTGCTAGTAACACTAGCCATCATGCAACAGTGTTTGCTAGTAACACTAGCCATCATGCTACAGTGTTGCTAGCAACACTAGCTATCATGCTACAGTGTTGCTAGTAACACTAGCCATCATGCTACAGTGTTGCTAGTAACACTAGCCATCATGCTACAGTGTTGCTAGTAACACTAGCCATCATGCTACAGTGTTGCTAGTAACACTAGCCATCATGCTACAGTGTTGCTAGTAACACTAGCCATCATGCTACAGTGTTGCTAGTAACACTAGCCCATCATGTTACAGTGTTTGCTAGTAACACTAGCCATCATGCTACAGTGTTGCTAGTAACACTAGTCATCATGCTACAGTGTTGCTAGTAACACTAGCCATCATGCTACATTGTTGCTAGTAACACTAGCCATCATGCTACAGTGTTGCTAGTAACACTAGCCATCATACTACAGTGTTGCTAGTAACACTAGCCATCATGCTACAGTGTTGCTAGTAACACTAGCCATCATGCTACAGTGTTGCTAGTAACATTAGCCTTCATGCTACAGTGTTGCTAGTAACACTAGCCATCATGCTACAGTGTTGCTAGTAACACTAGCCATCATGCTACAGTGTTGCTAGTAACACTAGCCATCATGCTAACAGTGTTGCTAGTAACACTAGCCATCATGCTACAGTGTTGCTAGTAACACTAGCCATCATGCTACAGTGTTGCTAGTAACACTAGCCATCATGCTACAGTGTTGCTAGTAACATTAGCCATCATGCTACAGTGTTGCTAGTAACACTAGCCATCATGCTGTAGTGTTGCTAGTAACACTAGCCATCATGCTACAGTGTTGCTAGTAACACTAGCCATCATGCTACAGTGTTGCTAGTAACACTAGCCATCATGCTACAGTGTTGCTAGTAACACTAGCCATCATTGCTACAGTGTTGCTAGTAACACTAGCCATCATGCTACAGTGTTGCTAGTAACACTAGCCATCATGCTGTAGTGTTGCTAGTAACACTAGCCATCATGCTGTAGTGTTGCTAGTAACACTAGCCATCATGCTGTAGTGTTGCTAGTAACACTAAGCCATCATGCTACAGTGTTGCTAGTAACACTAGCCATCATGCTACAGTGTTGCTAGTAACACTAGCCATCATGCTGTAGTGTTGCTAGTAGCACTAGCCATCATGCTGTAGTGTTGCTAGTAACACTAGCCATCATGCTACAGTGTTGCTAGTAACACTAGCCATCATGCTACAGTGTTGCTAGTAACACTAGCCATCATGCTACAGTGTTGCTAGTAACACTAGCCATCATGCTACAGTGTTACTAGTAACACTAGCCATCATGCTACAGTGTTGCTAGTAACACTAGCCATCATGCTGTAGTGTTGCTAGTAACACTAGCCATCATGCTACAGTGTTGCTAATAACACTAGCCATCATGCTACAGTGTTGCTAGTAACACTAGCCATCATGCTACAGTGTTGCTAGTAACGCTAGCCATCATGCTACAGTGTTGCTAGTAACACTAGCCATCATGCTGTATGTTGCTAGTAACACTAGCCATCATGCTGTAGTGTTGCTAGTAACACTAGCCACATGCTGTAGTGTTGCTAGTAACACTAGCCATCATGCTACAGTGTTGCTAGTAACACTAGCCATCATGCTGTAGTGTTGCTAGTAACACTAGCCATCATGCTGTAGTGTTGCTAGTAAAACTAGCCATCATGCTGTAGTGTTGCTAGTAACACTAGCCATCATGCTACAGTGTTGCTAGTAACACTAGCCATCATGCTACAGTGTTGCTAGTAACACTACCATCATGCTGTAGTGTTGCTAGTAACACTAGCCATCATGCTGTAGTGTTGCTAGTAACACTAGCCATCATGCTGTAGTGTTGCTAGTAACACTAGCCATCATGCTACAGTGTTGCTAGTAACACTAGCCATCATGCTACAGTGTTCTAGTAACACTAGCCATCATGCTTCAGTGTTTGCTAGTAACACTAGCCATCATGCTACAGTGTTGCTAGTAACACTAGCCATCATGCTACAGTGTTGCTAGTAACACTAGCCATCATGCTACAGTGTTGCTAGTAACACTAGCCATCATGCTGTAGTGTTGCTAGTAACACTAGCCATCATGCTACAGTGTTGCTAGTAACACTAGCCATCATGCTACAGTGTTGCTAGTAACACTATCCCATCGATGCTACAGTGTTGCTAGTAACACTAGCCATCATGCTACAGTGTTGCTAGTAACACTAGCCATCATGCTACAGTGTTGCTAGTAACACTACCATCATGCTACAGTGTTGCTAGTAACACTAGCCATCATGCTACAGTGTTGCTAGTAACACTAGCCATCATGCTACAGTGTTGCTAGTAACACTAGCCATCATGCTACAGTGTTGCTAGTAACACTAACCATCATGCTACAGTGTTGCTAGTAACACTAGCCATCATGCTACAGTGTTGCTAGTAACACTAGCCATCATGATGTAGTGTTGCTAGTAACACTACCATCATGCTGTAGTGTTGCTAGTAACACTAGCCATTATGCTGTAGTGTTGCTAGTAACACTAGCCATCATGCTACAGTGTTGCTAGTAAACACTACCATCATGCTACAGTGTTGCTAGTAACACTAGCCATCATGCTACAGTGTTGCTAGTAACACTAGCCATCATGCAACAGTGTTGCTAGTAACACTAACCATCATGCTACAGTGTTGCTAGTAACACTAGCCATCAGCTACAGTTTGCTAGTAACACTAGCCATCATGCTACAGTGTTGCTAGTAACACTAGCCATCATGCTACAGTGTTTGCTAGTAACACTAGCCATCAGCTACAGTGTTGGCTAGTAACACTAGCCATCATGCTACAGTGTTGCTAGTAACACTAGCCATCATGCTACAGTGTTGCTAGTAACACTAGCCATCATGTTACAGTGTTGCTAGTAACACTAGCCATCATGCTACAGTGTTGCTAGTAACACTAGCCATCATGCTACAGTGTTTGCTAGTAACACTAGCCATCATGCTACAGTGTTGCTAGTAACACTAGCCATCATGCTACAGTGTTGCTAGTAACACTAGCCATCATGCTACAGTGTTGCTAGTAACACTAGCCATCATGCTACAGTGTTGCTAGTAACACTAGCCATCATGCTACAGTGTTGCTAGTAACATTAGCCATCATGCTACAGTGTTGCTAGTAACACTAGCTATCATGCTACAGTGTTGCTAGTAACAGTAGCCATCATGCTACAGTGTTGCTAGTAACACTAGCCTTCGTGCTCCAGTGTTGCTAGTAACACTAGCCATCATGCTACAGTGTTGCTAGTAACACTAGCCATCATGCTACAGTGTTGCTAGTAACACTAGCCATCATGCTACAGTGTTGCTAGTAACACTAGCCATCATGCTACAGTGTTGCTAGTAACACTAGCCATCATGCTACAGTGTTGCTAGTAACACTAGCCATCATGCTACAGTGTTGCTAGTAACACTAGCCATCATGCTACAGTGTTGCTAGTAAACACTAGCCATCATGCTACAGTGTTGCTAGTAACATTAGCCATCATGCTACAGTGTGCTAGTAACACTAGCTATCATGCTACAGTGTTGCTAGTAACAGTAGCCATCATGCTACAGTGTTGCATAGTAACACTAGCCTTCGTGCTCCAGTGTTTGCTAGTAACACTACCATCATGCTACAGTGTTGCTAGTAACACTAGCCATCATGCTACAGTGTTGCTAGTAACACTAGCCATCATGCTGTAGTGTTGCTAGTAACACTAGCCATCATGCTGTAGTGTTTCTAGTAACACTAGCCATCATGCTGTAGTGTTGCTAGTAACACTAGCCATCATGCTACAGTGTTGCTAGTAACACTAGCCATCATGCTACAGTGTTGCTAGTAACACTAGCCATCATGCTGTAGTGTTGCTAGTAGCACTAGCCATCATGCTGTAGTGTTGCTAGTAACACTAGCCATCATGCTACAGTGTTGCTAGTAACACTAGCCATCATGCTACAGTGTTGCTAGTAACACTAGCCATCATGCTACAGTGTTGCTAGTAACACTAGCCATCATGCTACATGTGTACTAGTAACACTAGCCATCATGCTACAGTGTTGCTAGTAACACTAGCCATCATGCTGTAGTGTTGCTAGTAACACTAGCCATCATGCTACAGTGTTGCTAATAACACTAGCCGTCATGCTACAGTGTTGCTAGTAACACTAGCCATCATGCTACAGTGTTGCTAGTAACACTAGCCATCATGCTACAGTGTTGCTAGTAACACTAGCCATCATGCTGTAGTGTTGCTAGTAACACTAGCCATCATGCGTAGTGTTGCTAGTAACACTAGCCATCATGCGTAGTGTTGCTAGTAACACTAGCCATCATGCTACAAGTGTTGCTAGTAACACTAGCCATCATACTGTAGTGTTGCTAGTAACACTAGCCATCATGCTGTAGTGTTGCTAGTAAAACTAGCCATCATGCTGTAGTGTTGCTAGTAACACTAGCCATCATGCTACAGTGTGCTAGAACACTAGCCATCATGCTACAGTGTTGCTAGTAACACTAGCCATCATGCTGTAGTATTGCTAGTAACACTAGCCATCATGTTGTAGTGTTGCTAGTAACACTAGCCATCATGCTGTAGTGTTGCTAGTAACACTAGCCATCATGCTACAGTGTTGCTAGTAACACTAGCCATCATGCTACAGTGTTGCTAGTAACACTAGCCATCATGCTGTAGTGTTGCTAGTAACACTAGCCATCATGCTGTAGTGTTGCTAGTAACACTAGCCATCATGCTACAGGTTGCTAGTAACACTAGCCATCATGCTACAGTGTTGCTAGTAACACTAACCATCATGCTGTAGTGTTGCTAGTAACACTAGCCATCATGCTACAGTGTTGCTAGTAACACTAGCCATCATGCTACAGTGTTGCTAGTAACACTATCCATCATGCTGTAGTGTTGCTAGTAACACTAGATATCATGCTACAGTGTTGCTAGTAACACTAGCCATCATGCTACAGTGTTGCTAGTAACACTTGCCATCATGCTACAGTGTTGCTAGTAACACTAGCGATCATGCTACAGTGTTGCTAGTAACACTAGCCATCATGCTACAGTGTTGCTAGTAACACTAGCCATCATGCTACAGTGTTGCTAGTAACACTAGCCATCATGCTACAGTGTTGCTAGTAATACTAGCCATCATGCTACAGTGTTGCTAGTAACACTAGCCATCATGCTACAGTGTTACTAGTAACACTAGCCATCATGCTACAGTGTTGCTAGTAACACTAGCCATCATGCTACAGTGTTACTAGTAACACTAGCCATCATGCTACAGTGTTGCTAGTAACACTAGCCATCATGCTACAGTGTTGCTAGTAACACTAGCCATCATGCTACAGTGTTGCTAGTAACACTAGCTATCATGCTACAGTGTTGCTAGTAACACTAGCCATCATGCTACAGTGTTGCTAGTAACACTAGCACTGTTGCAGCCAGGGTATTGTGGGTTGTGAATTATATTGTACTTCTTCCACTGACCTTGACACTGTCTGGTATGACACCTGTACTGATCATCTTTAGAGAAATGACCATAAAGGTCAGGTGGGTGAAGGTCAGTGAACGTCGTAGATCAAAGGTCATAGGTCACTTTCTTAGTACTGGAGGGCTCGGGGGAATGTGAGATAGTGTCATGGGTGGGTGTCATGGGTGGGTGCTATGAGTGTCATGGGTGAGTGTCATGGGTGACTGTATGAAAGACCCCGATATAACGACGTGTGTAACAGAGTGATCGTAGATCAAGAGGAGACACAGTGACGAAGTACAATATACTCTGGGGAAAACAGATACGACGCTATTTTAAAAAAAAAAAAGCCTGTACAAGAGCTAGAATTTAACCCACGTAAATACATACACATACACACACATCTTCCTGGACTGTAAGAAGGCCTTCGACACAGTTCGTCACAGGAGACTGGTGCAGAAGCTAGAGGACCAGGTGGGTATAACAGGAAGGGCACTGCAATGGATTAGGGAATACCTGACAGGGAGGCAACAACGAGTCATGGCTCGTGATGAGGTATCACAGTGGGCACCTGTGACGAGCGGGGTCCCACAGGGGTCGGTCCTAGGACCAGTGCTATTTTTGGTATATGTGAATGACATGATGGAAGGGATAGTCTCAGAAGTGTCATTGCTCGCAGATGATGTGAAGTTAATGAGAAGAATTAAATCAGATGAGGACCAGGCAGGCCTTCAAAGAGACCTGGACAGGCTGGACACCTGGTCCAGCAACTGGCTTCTTGAATTCAACCCTGCCAAATGCAAAGTCATGAAGATCGGGGAAGAGCAAATAAGACCGCAGACAGAGTATAGTCTAGGTGGCCAAGGACTGCAAATCTCGCTCAAAGAGAATGATCTTGGGGTGAGTATAACACCGAGCATGTCTCCGGAGGCACACATCAACCAGATAACTGCTGCAGCATATGGGCGCCTGGCAAACCTGAGAAAAGCGTTCCGATACCTTAGTAAGGAATCGCTCAAGACACTGTACACTGTGTATATGAGGCCCATACTGGAGTATGCAGCACCTGTTTGGAACCCACACCTGGCCAAGCACGTCAAGAAATTAGAGAAAATGCAAAGGTTTGCAACAAGGTTAGTTCTAGAGCTAAGGAGAATGTCCTATGAAGAAAAGTTAAGGGAAATCGGCCTGACGACACTGGAGAACAGGAGGGTCAGGGGAGACATGATTACAACATACAAAATACTGCGTGGAATAGACAAGGTGGACAGAGACAGCATGTTCCAGAGATGGGACACAGAAACAAGGGGTCACAATTGGAAGTTGAAGACCCAGATGAGTCAAAGGATGTTAGGAAGTATTTCTTCGGTCATAGAGTAGTCAGGGAGTGCAATAGTTTGGGAATTGAGGCAGTGGAGGCAGGAACCATACATAGTTTTAAGAAGAGGTATGACAAAGCTCATGGAGCAGGGAGAAAGAGGACCTAGTAGCACTCAGTGAAGAGGCGGGGCCAGGAGCTGAGTCTCGACCCCTGCAACCACAATTAGGTGACTACACACACACATTCTTTCACAATATTACGTAACACAATATGCAAATGAGGTGAGATTCAAAGGTCAAAGAGGTGTGTCACCTCCCCTGCTCTCCCCTCACCCCTGTCTGTGCTCTCCCCTCACCCCTGTCTGTGCTCTCCCCTCGCCCCTGTCTGTGTTCTCCCCTCACCCCTGTCTGTGCTCTCCCCTCACCCCTGTCTGTGCTCTCCCCTCACCCCTGTCTGTGCTCTCCCCTCGCCCCTGTCTGTGTTCTCCCCTCACCCCTGTCTGTGTTCTCCCCTCACCCCTGTCTGTGTTCTCCCCTCACCCCTGTCTGTGTTCTCCCCTCACCCCTGTCTGTGTGTTCTCCCCTCACCCCTGTCTGTGCTCTCCCCTCGCCCCTGTCTGTGTTCTTCCCTCACCCCTGTCTGTGTTCTCCCCTCACCCCTGTCTGTGTTTCTCCCCTCACCCCTGTCTGTGCTCTCCCCTCGCCCCTGTCTGTGTTCTCCCCTCACCCCTGTCTGTGTTCTCCCCTCACCCCTGTCTGTGCTCTCCCCTCACCCCTGTCTGTGTTCTCCCCTCACCCCTGTCTGTGTTCTCCCCTCACCCCTGTCTGTGTTCTCCCCTCACCCCTGTCTGTGTTCTCCCCTCACCCCTGTCTGTGTTCTCCCCTCAGCCCTGTCTGTGTTCTCCCCTCACCCCTGTCTGTGTTCTCCCCTCACCCCTGTCTGTGTTCTCCCCTCACCCCTGTCTGTGTTCTCCCCTCACCCCTGTCTGTGTTCTCCCCTCACCCCTGTCTGTGTTCTCCCCTCACCCCTGTCTGTGTTCTCCCCTCACCCCTGTCTGAGTTCTCCCCTCATCCCTGTCTTGTCTGTTCTCCCCTCACCCCTGTCTGTGTTCTCCCCTCACCCCTGTCTGTGTTCTCCCCTCACCTCTGTCTGTGTTCTCCCCTCATCCCTGTCTGTGTTCTCCCCTCACCCCTGTCTGTGTTCTCCCCTCATCCCTGTCTGTATTCTCTCCCCTCACCCCTGTCTGTGTTCTCCCCTCACCCCTGTCTGTATTCTCCCCTCACCCCTGTCTGTGTTCTCCCCTCACCAATGTCTGTGTTCTCCCCTCACCCCTGTCTGTGTTCTCCCTCACCCCTGTCTGTGTTCTCCCCTCACCCCTCTCTGTGCCCTCCCCTCACCCCTGTCTGTATTCTCCCCTCACCCCTGTCTGTATTCTCCCCTCACCCCTGTCTGTGTTCTCCCCTCACCCTCCCTGTCTGTGTTCTCCCCTCACCCCTGTCTGTGTCCTCCCCTCACCCCTGTCTGTGTCCTCCTCTCACCCCTGTCTGTATTCTCCCCTCACCCCTGTCTGTGTTCTCCCCTCACCCCTGTCTGTGTTCTCCCCTCACCCCTGTCTGTGTTCTCCCCTCATCCCTGTCTGTGTTCTCCCCAGCCCCTGTCTGTGTTCTCCCTCACCCCTGTCTGTATTCTCCCCTCACCCCTGTCTGTGTTCTCCCCTCACCCCTGTCTGTGTTCTCCCCTCACCCCTGTCTGTGTTTCTTCCCTCACCCCTGTCTGTATTCTCCCCTCACCCCTGTCTGTGTGTCCTTCCCTCACCCCTGTCTGTGTTCTCCCCTCACCACTGTCTGTGTTCTCCCCTCACCCCTGTCTCTGTTATCCCCTCACCCCTGTCTGTATTCTCCCCTCACTCCTATCTGTGCTCTCCCCTCACCCCTGTCTGAGTTCTCCCCTCACCCCTGTCTGTGTTTTCCCTCACCCCTGTCTGTGTTCTCCCCTCACCCCTGTCTATGTGTCCTTCCCTCACTCCAGTCTGTGTTCTCCCCTCATCCCTGTCTGTGCCTCTCCCCTCACCCCTGTCTGTGTTCTCCCCTCACCCCTGTCTGTGTTCTCCCCCCTCACCCCTGTCTGTGTTCTCCCCCCATCCCTGTCTGTGTTCTCCCCTCACCCCTGTCTGTGTTCTCCCCTCACCCCTGTCTGTGTTCTTCCCTCACCCCTGTCTGTGTTCTCCCCTCACCCCTGTCTGTGTGTCCTTCCCTCACCCCTATCTGTATTCTCCCCTCATCCCTGTCTGTGTTCTCCCCTCACCCCTGTCTGTGTTATCCCCTCACCCCTGTCTACATTCTCCCCTCACCCCTGTCTGTGTTCTCACCTCACCCCTGTCTGTGTTCTCCCCTCACCCCTGTCTGTGTTCTCCCCTCACCCCTGTCTGTGCGTCCTTCCCTCACCCCTGTCTGTGTTTTCCCCTCACCCCTGTCTGTGTGTCTTTCCCTCACCCCTGTCTGTGTTCTCCCCTCACCCCTGTCTGTGTGTCCTTCCCTCACCCCTGTCTGTGTTCTCCCCTCACCCCTGTCTGTGCTTCTCCCCTCACCCCTGTCTGTGTTCTCCCCTCACCCCTGTCTCTGTTCTCCCCTCACCCCTGTCTGTGTTTCTCCCCTCATCACTGCCTGTGTTCTCTCCCCTCACCCCTGTCTGTGTTCTCCCCCTCACCACTGTCTTTGTTCTCCCCTCACACCTGTCTGTGTTCTCCCCTCACCCCGGTATGTGTCTTCCCCTCACCCCTGTCTGTGTTCTCCCCTCACCCATGTCTGTGTTCTCCCCTCACCACTGTCTGTGTGTCCTTCCCTCACCCCTGTCTGTGTTCTCCCCTCACCCATGTCTGTGTGTCCTTCCCTCACCCCTGTTTGTGTTCTCCCCTCACCCCTGTCTGTGTTCTCCCCTCATCCCTGTCTGTGTTTCTCCCCTAGCCCCTGTCTGTGTTCTCCCCTCACCCCTGTCTGTATTCTCCCCTCACCCCTGTCTGTGTTCTCCCCTCACCCCTGTCTGTGTTCTCCCCTCACCCCTGTCTGTGTTCTTCCCTCACCCCTGTCTGTATTCTCCCCTCACCCTTGTCTGTGTGTCCTTCCCTCACCCCTGTCTGTGTTCTCCCCTCACCACTGTCTGTGTTCTCCCCTCACCCCTGTCTGTGTTATCCCCTCACCCTGTCTGTATTCTCCCCTCACTCCTATCTGTGCTCTCCCCTCACCCCTGTCTGAGTTCTCCCCTCACCCCTGTCTGTGCTCTCCCCTCACCCCTGTCTGTGTTCTCCCCTCACCCCTGTCTGTGTGTCCTTCCCTCACCCCTGTCTGTGTTTTCTCCCCTCACCCCTGTCTGTGTGTCCTTCCCTCACCCCTGTCTGTGTTTTCCCCTCACCCCTGTCTGTGTTCTCCCCTCACCCCTGTCTATGTGTCCTTCCCTCTCTCCAGTCTGTGTTTCTCCCCTCATCCATGTCTGTGCTCTCCCCTCACCCCTGTCTGTGTTCTCCCCTCACCCCTGTCTGTGTTCTCCCCTCACCCCTGTCTGTGTTCTCCCCCATCCCTGTCTGTGTTCTCCCCTCACCCCTGTCTGTGTTCTCCCCTCACCCCTGTCTTGTTTCTCCCCTCACCCCTGTCTGTGTTCTTCCCTCACCCCTGTCTGTGTTTCCTCCCCTCACCCCTGTCTGTGTGTCCTTCAGTCACCCCTATCTGTATTCTCTCCCTCATCCCTGTCTGTGTTCTCCCTCACCCCTGTCTGTGTTATCCCCTCACCCCTGTCTACATTCTCCCCTCACCCCTGTCTGTGTTCTCACCTCACCCCTGTCTGTGTCTCTCCCCTCACCCCTGTCTGTGTTTCTCCCCTCACCCCTGTCTGTGCGTCCTTCCCTCACCCCTGTCTGTGTTTTCTCCCCTCACCCCTGTCTGTGTGTCTTTCCCTCACCCCTGTCTGTGTTCTCCCCTCACCCCTGTCTGTGTGTCCTTCCCTCACCCCTGTCTGTGTTTCTCCCCTCACCCCTGTCTGTGCTCTCCCCTCACCCCTGTCTGTGTTCTCCCCTCACCCCTGTCTCTGTTCCTCCCCTCACCCCTGTCTTGTTTCTCCCCTCATCACTGTCTTTGTTCTCCCCTCACACCTGTCTGTGTTCTCCCCTCACCCCGGTATGTGTCTTCCCCTCACCCCTGTCTGTGTTCTCCCCTCACCCATGTCTGTGTTCTCCCCTCACCACTGTCTGTGTGTCCTTCCCTCACCCCTGTCTGTGTTCTCCCCTCACCCCTGTCTGTGTGTCCTTCCCTCACCCCTGTCTGTGTTCTCCCCTCACCCCTGTCTGTGTGTTCTCTCTATCTATCTCTGTTCATCTCTCTCTCTCTCTCTCTGTCTCTCTCTCTCGCTCTGTCTCTCCCCTTTTCTCCCCTCCCCTCTCTCTCTTCTCTCTATATATATTATATTTAAAATATATATATATAAATATATATATATATATAATATTTTATATATATATATATAAAATAAAATATATATATATAAAAATATATATATATTGTTATATATATTATATATATATATTTTTATATATATAATTAATATATATATATATATATATATATAATATATATATATACATATATATATATATATATATATATATATATATATGCTGATTTTTATGAATGAAAAGAAGTTGAATGTCCTGGCCCTAAGCGAAACGAAAACTGAAGGGGTAGGGGTTTCGGTCGGGGGAAATAAATGGGATTAAATCTGAGTATCTGAGAGAGTTAGAGCTAGGGAAGGGTAGCAGTAAAGTTGAAGGATCAGTTTTGGAAAAGGGGAAAAGAAAATATGAATGTGTAAATTCAAGGATTATGTGGATTAAAATAAAGTTGGATGTAAAAATGGGTCATAATAAGTGTGTATGCACCTGGAGAAGAGAAGAATGTAAAGGAGAGAGAGAGATTTGGAGATGTTTTAAGTGAATGTATAGGAACCTTTGAACCAAGTGAGAGAGTAATTGTGGTAGGGGACCTGAATGCTAAAGTAGGAGAAACTTTTAGAGAGGGGGTTTTGGTAGGTAAGTTTGGGGTGCCAGTGTAAATGATAATGGGAGCCCTTTTATTGAACTTTGTATAGAAAGGGGTTTAGTTATAGGTAATACATATTTTAAGAAAAAGAGGATAAATAAGTATACAAGATATGATGTAGGGCGAAATGACAGTAGTTTGTTGGATTATGTATTGGTAGATAAATGACTGTTGAGTAGACTTCAGGATGTACATGTTTATAGAGGGGCCACAGATATATCAGATTACTTTCTAGTTGTAGCTACACTGAGAGTAAAAGGTAGATGGGATACAAGGAGAATAGAAGCATCAGGGAAGAGAAAGGTGAAGGGTTATAAACTAAAAGAGGAGGAAGCTAGGGTAAGATATAAACAGCTATTGGAGGATAGATGGGCTAATGAGAGCATAGGCAATGGGGTCGAAGAGGTATGGGGTAGGTTTAAAAATGTAGTGTTAGAGTGTTCAGCAGAAGTTTGTGGTTACAGGAAAGTGGGTGCGGGAGGGAAGAGGAGCGATTGGACTCATCTTCAATTCATTTTGGACTCATCTTCAACTCATCTTCAATTCATCTTGGACTCATCTTAAACTCATCTTGGACTCATCTTCAACTCATTTTAGACTCATTTCAACTCTTATTGGGCTCATCAACTCATCTTGGACTCATCTTCAACTCATCTTCGACTCATCTTCAACTCATCTTGGACTCATCTTCAACTTATCTTCAACTCATCTCAATTAATCTTCAATTAATCTTGGGCTCATCTTCAACTCATCTTCCATTCATCTTGGACTCATCTTCAACTCATTTTGGACTCATCTTAAACTCATCTTGGACTCATCTTCAACTCATTTTGGACTCATTTCAACTCATGTTGGGCTCATCAACCCATCTTGGACTCATCTTCAACTCATCTTGGACTTATCTTCAACTCATTTTGGACTCATCTTCAACTCATCTTGCACTCATCCTCAACTCACCTTGGACTCATCTTCAACTCATCTTGCACTCATCTTCAACACTCTTTGGACTCATCTTTGACTCATCTCAACTCATCTTCAACTATCTTCAACTCATCTTGAACTCATCTTCAACTCATCTTGGACTCATCTTCAACTCATCTTGAAGTCATCTTCAACTCATCTTGGGCACATCTTCAACTTATCTTCAACTCATCTCAACTCATATTCAACTCATCTTCAACTCATCTTGCACTCATCTTCAACTCATCTTGGACTCATCTCAACTCATCCTCAACTCATCTTCAACTCATCTTAGACTTATCTTCAACTCATCCTCAACTCATCTTCAACTCATCTTGGACTCATCTTTAACTCATCTTCAGCTCCTCTAGGACTCATCTCAACTCATCTTGGACTCATCTTCAACTCATATTGGACTCATCTTTAACTCATCTTCAACTCATCTTGGACTCATCTTCAACTCATCTTGAACTCGTCTTCAACTCATCTTGCACTTATCTCAACTCATCTTGAACTCATCTTGGACTCATCTTCAATTCCTTTTGGACTCATCTTCAACTCATCTTCAATTCATCTTGGACTCTTCTTCAACTCATCTTGGACTCATCTTCAACTCATTTTGGACTCATTTCAACTCATACTGGACTCATCAACTCATCTTGGACTCATCTTCAAATCATCTTGGACTCATCTTCAACTCATCTTGGAGTCCTCTTCAACTGATCTCAACTAATCTTCAACTCATCTTCAACTCCTCTTGGACTCATCTTCAACTCATCCTCAACTCATCTTCAACTCATCTTCAACTCAAC
This sequence comes from Cherax quadricarinatus, assembly GCF_026875155.1. Taxonomy (NCBI): domain Eukaryota; kingdom Metazoa; phylum Arthropoda; class Malacostraca; order Decapoda; family Parastacidae; genus Cherax; species Cherax quadricarinatus. Next base: position 15,468,111 of record NC_069405.1, on the reverse strand, counting down.
TTGGATTCATCTTCAACTCATCTTATACTTATCTTCAACTCATTTTGGACTCATCTTCAACTCATCTTGGACTCATCCTCAATTCATCTTGGACTCATCTTCAACTGATCTTGGACTCATCTTCAACTCATCTTGGACTCATCTCAACTCATCTTGAACTCATCTTCAACTCATCTTCAACTCATCTTGGACTCATCTTAAACTCATCTTGGACTCATCTTCAACTCATTTTGGACTCATTTCAACTCATATTGGGCTCATCAACCCATCTTGGACTCATCTTCAACTCATCTTAGACTTATCTTCAACTCATTTTGGAGTCATCTTCAACTCATCTTGGACTCATCCTCAACTCATCTTGGACTCATCTTCAACTCATCTTGCACTCATCTTCAACTCTCTTTGGACTCATCTTGGACTCATCTCAACTCATCTTCAACTATCTTCAACTCATCTTGGACTCATCTTCAACTCATCTTCGACTCATCTTCAACTCATCTTGGACTCATCTTCAACTTATCTTCAACTCATCTCAATTAATCTTCAATTAATCTTGGGCTCATCTTCAACTCATCTTCAATTCATCTTGGACTCATCTTCAACTCATTTTGGACTCATCTTAAACTCATCTTGGACTCATCTTCAACTCATTTTGGACTCATTTCAACTCATGTTGGGCTCATCAACCCATCTTGGACTCATCTTCAACTCATCTTGGACTTATCTTCAACTCATTTTGGACTCATCTTCAACTCATCTTGCACTCATCCTCAACTCATCTTGGACTCATCTTCAACTCATCTTGGACTCATCTTCAACTCATCTTGAAGTCATCTTCAACTCATCTTGGGCACATCTTCAACTTATCTTCAACTCATCTCAACTCATATTCAACTCATCTTCAACTCATCTTGCACTCATCTTCAACTCATCTTGGACTCATCTCAACTCATCCTCAACTCATCTTCAACTCATCTTAGACTTATCTTCAACTCATCCTCAACTCATCTTCAACTCATCTTGGACTCATCTTTAACTCATCTTCAGCTCCTCTAGGACTCATCTCAACTCATCTTGGACTCATCTTCAACTCATATTGGACTCATCTTTAACTCATCTTCAACTCATCTTGGACTCATCTTCAACTCATCTTGAACTCGTCTTCAACTCATCTTGCACTTATCTCAACTCATCTTGAACTCATCTTGGACTCATCTTCAATTCCTTTTGGACTCATCTTCAACTCATCTTCAATTCATCTTGGACTCTTCTTCAACTCATCTTGGACTCATCTTCAACTCATTTTGGACTCATTTCAACTCATACTGGACTCATCAACTCATCTTGGACTCATCTTCAAATCATCTTGGACTCATCTTCAACTCATCTTGGAGTCCTCTTCAACTGATCTCAACTAATCTTCAACTCATCTTCAACTCCTCTTGGACCATCTCACTCAACTCATTCCTTCAACTCATCTTCAACTCAACTTGGATTCATCTTCAACTCATCTTATACTTATCTTCAACTCATTTTGGACTCATCTTCAACTCATCTTGGACTCATCCTCAACTCATCTTGGACTCATCTTTCAACTGATTTTTGGGGCTCACTTCAACTCATCTTGGACTCATCTCAACTCATCTTGAACTCATCTTCAACTCATCTTCAACTCATCTTGGACTCATCTTAAAAATCATCTTGGACTCATCTTCAACTCATTTGACCATTTTTAACTCATATTGGGCTCATCAACCCATCTTGGATCATCTTCAACTCATCTTGACTTATCTTCAACTCATTTTGGAGTCATCTTCAACTCATCTTGGACTCATCCTCAACTCATCTTGGACTCATCTTCAACTCATCTTGCACTCATCTTCAACTCTCTTTGGACTCATCTTGGACTCATCTCAACTCATCTTCAACTATCTTCAACTCATCTGGACTCATCTTCAACTCATCTTGGGGTCATCTTCAACTCATCTTGGACTCATTTTCAACTCATCTTCAACTCATCTCAACTCATCTTCAACTCATCTTCAACTCATCTTGGAGTCATCTTCAACTCATCTTGGAGTCATCTTCAACTCATCTTGGACACATTTTCAGCTCATCTTCAACTCATCTCAACTCATCTTCAACTCATCTTGGACTCATCTTCAACTCGTCTTGGACTTATCTTCAACTCATCTTCAACTCATCTTGGACTCATCTTCAGCTCATCTTGGGCTCATCTTCAACTCAACTTGGACTCATCTTCAACTCATCTTCAACCCATCTTGGACTCATCTTCAACTCATCTTTGACTCATCTTCAACTCATCTTGGACTCATCTTCAACTCGTCTTGGACTTATCTTCAACTCATCTTCAACTCACCTTGGACTCCTCTTCAACTCATCTTGGGCTCATCTTCAACTCAACTTGGACTCATCTTCAACTCATCTTCAACCCATCTTGGACTCATCTTCAACTCATCTTCAACTCATCTTTTACTCATCTTCAATGTATCTTGAAGTCATCTTCAACTCATCTTCAGCTCATCTCAACTCATCTTCAACTCATCTTGGACTCATCTTCAATTCATTTTGGACTCATCTTCAACTCATCTTCAATTCATCTTGGACTCATCTTAAACTCATCTTGGACTCATCTTCAACTCATTTTAGACTCATTTCAACTCTTATTGGGCTCATCAACTCATCTTGGACTCATCTTCAACTCATCTTGGACTCATCTTCAACTCATCTTGGACTCATCTTCAACTTATCTCCAACTCATCTCAATTAATCTTCAACTCATCTTGGACTCATCTCAACTCATCTTGAAGTCATCTTGAACTCATCTTCAATTAATCTTGGGGTCATCTTCAATCATCTTCAATTCATCTTGGACTCATCTTCAACTCATTTTGGACTCATCTTAAACTCATCTTGGACTCATCTTCAACTCATTTTGGACTCATTTCAACTCATGTTGGGCTCATCAACCCATCTTGGACTCATCTTCAACTCATCTTGGACTTATCTTCAACTCATTTTGGACTCATCTTCAACTCATCTTGCACTCATCCTCAACTCACCTTGGACTCATCTTCAACTCATCTTGCACTCATCTTCAACTCTCTTTGGACTCATCTTTGACTCATCTCAACTCATCTTCAACTATCTTCTACTCATCTTGGACTCATCTTCAACTCATCTTTGAGTCATCTTCAACTCATCTTGGGCTCATCTTCAACTTATCTTCAACTCATCTCAACTCATATTCAACTCATCTTCAACTCATCTTGCACTCATCTTCAACTCATCTTGGACTCATCTCAACTCATCCTCAACTCATCTTCAACTCATCTTAGACTTATCTTCAACTCATCGTCAACTCATCTTCAAAACCCTCTTGGACTCATCTTTAACTCATCTTCAGCTCCTCTAGGACTCATCTCAACTCATCTTGGACTCATCTTCAACTCATATTGGACTCATCTTTAACTCATCTTCAACTCATCTTGGACTCATCTTCAACTCATCTTGAACTCGTCTTCAACTCATCTTGCACTTATCTCAACTCATCTTGAACTCATCTTGGATTCACCTTCAATTTCCTTTTTTGGACTCATCTTCAACTCATCTTCAATTCATCTTGGACTCTTCTTCAACTCATCTTGGACTCATCTTCAACTCATTTTGGACTCATTTCAACTCATACTGGACTCATCAACTCATCTTGGACTCATCTTCAAATCATCTTGGACTCATCTTCAACTCATCTTGGAGTCCTCTTCAACTGATCTCAACTCATCTTCAACTCCTCTTGGACTCATCTTCAACTCATCCTCAACTCATCTTCAACTCATCTTCAACTCATCTTCAACTCAACTTGGATTCATCTTCAACTCATCTTATACTTATCTTCAACTCATTTTGGACTCATCTTCAACTCATCTTGGACTCATCCTCAACTCATCTTGGACTCATCTTCAACTGATCTTGGACTCATCTTCAACTCGTCTTGGACTCATCTCAATTAATCTTCAACTCATCTTGGACTCATCTCAACTCATCTTGAACTCATCTTGAACTCATCTTCAACTCATCTTGGACTCATCTTAAACTCATCTTGGACTCATCTTCAACTCATTTTGGACTCATTTCAACTCATATTGGGCTCATCAACCCATCTTGGACTCATCTTCAACTCATCTTAGACTTATCTTCAACTCATTTTGGACTCATCTTCAACTCATCTTGGACTCATCCTCAACTCATCTTGGACTCATCTTCAACTCATCTTGCACTCATCTTCAACTCTCTTTGGACTCATCTCAACTCATCTTCAACTATCTTCAACTCATCTTGGACTCATCTTCAACTCATCTTGGAGTCATCTTCAACTCATCTTGGACTCATTTTCAACTCATCTTCAACTCATCTCAACTCATCTTCAACTCATCTTCAACTCATCTTGGACTCATCTTCAACTCATCTTGGAGTCATCTTCAACTCATCTTGGACTCATTTTCAACTCATCTTCAACTCATCTCAACTCATCTTCAACTCATCTTCAACTCATCTTGGACTCATCTTCAACTCATCTTGGACTTATCTTCAACTCATCTTCAACTCATCTTGGACTCATCTTCAGCTCATCTTCAACTCAACTTGGACTCATCTTCAACTCATCTTTAACCCATCTTGGACTCATCTTCAACTCATCTTTGACTCATCTTCAACTCAACTTGGACTCATCTTCAACTCATCTTCAACCCATCTTGGACTCATCTTCAACTCATCTTTGACTCATCTTCAACTCATCTTGGACTCATCTTCAACTCGTCTTGGACTTATCTTCAACTCATCTTCAACCACCTTGACTCCTCTTCAACTCATCTTGGGCTCATCTTCAACTCAACTGGACTATCTTCAACTCATCTTTTAACCCTCTTGGACTCATCTTCAACTCATCTTCAACTCATCTTTTACTCATCTTCAATGTATCTTGAAGTCATCTTCAAATCATCTTCAACTCATCTTCAGCTCATCTCAACTCATCTTCAACTCATCTTGGACTCATCTTCAATTCATTTTGGACTCATCTTCAACTCATCTTCAATTCATCTTGGACTCATCTTAAACTCATCTTGGACTCATCTTCAACTCATTTTAGACTCATTTCAACTCTTATTGGGCTCATCAACTCATCTTGGACTCATCTTCAACTCATCTTGGACTCATCTTCAACTCATCTTGGACTCATCTTCAACTTATCTCCAACTCATCTCAATTAATCTTCAACTCATCTTGGACTCATCTCAACTCATCTTGAAGTCATCTTGAACTCATCTTCAATTAATCTTGGGCTCATCTTCAACTCATCTTCAATTCATCTTGGACTCATCTTCAACTCATTTTGGACTCATCTTAAACTCATCTTGGACTCATCTTCAACTCATTTTGGACTCATTTCAACTCATGTTGGGCTCATCAACCCATCTTGGACTCATCTTCAACTCATCTTGGACTTATCTTCAACTCATTTTGGACTCATCTTCAACTCATCTTGCACTCATCCTCAACTCACCTTGGTCTCATCTTCAACTCATCTTGCACTCATCTTCAACTCTCTTTGGACTCATCTTTGACTCATCTCAACTCATCTTCAACTATCTTCTACTCATCTTGGACTCATCTTCAACTCATCCCTTTGAGTTTATCTTCAACTCATCTTGGGCTCATCTTCAACTTATCTTCAACTCATCTCAACTCATATTCAACTCATCTTCAACTCATCTTGCACTCATCTTCAACCATCCTTTGGGCTCATCTAACTCATCCTCAACTCATCTTCAACTCATCTTAGACTTATCTTCAAACTCATCCTCAACTCATCTTCAAAACCCCATCTTGGATCATCTTTAACTCATCTTTCAGCTCCTCTAGGACTCATCTCAACTCATCTTGGACTCATCTTCAACTCATATTGGACTCATCTTTAACTCATCTTCAACTCATCTTGGACTCATCTTCAACTCATCTTGAACTCGTCTTCAACTCATCTTGCACTTATCTCAACTCATCTTGAACTCATCTTGGACTCATCTTCAATTCCTTTTGGACTCATCTTCAACTCATCTTCAATTCATCTTGGACTCTTCTTCAACTCATCTTGGACTCATCTTCAACTCATTTTGGACTCATTTCAACTCATACTGGACTCATCAACTCATCTTGGACTCATCTTCAAATCATCTTGGACTCATCTTCAACTCATCTTGGAGTCCTCTTCAACTCATCTCAACTCATCTTCAACTCATCTTCAACTCCTCTTGGACTCATCTTCAACTCATCTTCAACTCATCTTCAACTCATCTTCAACTCAACTTGGATTCATCTTCAACTCATCTTATACTTATCTTCAACTCATTTTGGACTCATCTTCAACTCATCTTTGGGCTCATCCTCAATCATCTTGGACTCATCTTCAAAAGATCTGGGCCATCTTCAACTCGTCTTGGACTCATCTCAATTAATCTTCAACTCATCTTGGACTCATCTCAACTCATCTTGAACTATCTTGAACTCACTTCAACTCCATCTTGGACTCATCTAAATCATCTTGGACTCATCTTCAACTCATTTTGGACTCATTTCACTCATATTGGCTCAACAACCCATCTTGGACTCATCTTCAACTCATCTTAGACTTATCTTTCAACTCATTTTGGACTCATCTTTCAACTCATCTTTGGGCTCATCTAACTCATCTTGGACTATCTTCAACTCATCTTGCACTCATCTTCAACTCTCTTTGGACTCATCTTGGACTCATCTCAACTCATCTTCAACTATCTTCAACTCATCTTGGACTCATCTTCACTCATCTTGGAGTCATCCTTCAACTCATCTTGGACTCATTTTCACTCATCTTCAACTCATCTCAACTCCATCTTCAACTCATCTTCAACTCATCTTGGACTCATCTTCAACTCATCTTGGAGTCATCTTCAACTCATCTTGGACTCATTTTCAACTCATCTTCAACTCATCTCAACTCATCTTCAACTCATCTTCAACTCATCTTGGACTCATCTTCAACTCGTCTTGGACTTATCTTCAACTCATCTTCAACTCATCTTGGACTCATCTTCAGCTCATCTTCAACTCAACTTGGACTCATCTTCAACTCATCTTTAACCCATCTTGGACTCATCTTCAACTCATCTTTGACTCATCTTCAACTCATCTGGACCCCATCTTCAAACTCGTCTTGGACTTATCTTCAACTCATCTTCAACTCACCTTGGACTCATCTTCAACTCATCTTGGGCTCATCTTTTAACTCACCCTTTGGGCTCATCTTCCAACTCATCTTTCAACCCCATCTTGGACTCATCTTCAAATCATCTTCAAATCAACTTGGACTCATCTTCAACTCATCTTCAAACCCATCTTGGGAACTCATCTTCAACTTTAATCCTTTAACTCATCTTCAACTCATCTTGGACTCATCTTCAACTCGTCTTGGACTTATCTTCAACTCATCTTCAACTCACCTTGGACTCATCTTCAACTCATCTTGGGCTCATCTTCAACTCAACTTGGACTCATCTTCAACTCATCTTCAACCCATCTTGGACCCATCTTCAACTCATCTTCAACTCATCTTTTACTCATCTTCAATGTATCTTGAAGTCATCTTCAAATCATCTTCAACTCATCTTCAGCTCATCTCAACTCATCTTCAACTCATCTTGGAGTCATCTTCAATTCATTTTGGACTCATCTTCAACTCATCTTCAATTCATCTTGGACTCATCTTAAACTCATCTTGGACTCATCTTCAACTCATTTTAGACTCATTTCAACTCTTATTGGGCTCATCAACTCATCTTGGACTCATCTTCAACTCATCTTGGAATCATCTTCAACTCACCTTGGACTCATCTTCTACTTATCTTGAACTCATCTCAACTCATCTTCAACTCATCTTGCACTCATCTTCAACTCACCTTGGACTCATCTTCAACTTATCTTCAACTCATCTCAACTCATCTTCAACTCATCTTCAACTCCTCTTGGACTCAATCTTCAACTCATCCTCAACTCATCTTCAACTCATCTTCAACTCAACTTGGACTCATCTTCAACTCATCTTAGACTTATCTTCAACTCATTTTGGACTCATCTTCAACTCATCTTGGACTCATCCTCAACTCATCTTGGACTCATCTTCAACTCATCTTGGACTCATCTCAATTAATCTTGAACTCATCTTGGACTCATCTCAACTCATCTTGAACTCATCTTCAATTCATCCTCAACTCATCTTCAACTCATCTTCAACTCATCTTCAACTCATCTTCAATTCATCTTGGACTCACCTTCAACTCATCTTGGACTCATCTTAAACTCATTTTGGACCCATCTTCAACTCATCTTGGACTCATCTTCAACTCATCTTGGACTCATCTCAATTAATCTTCAACTCATCTTGGACTCATCTCAACTCATCTTGAAGTCATCTTGAACTCATCTTCAATTAATCTTGGGCTCATCTTCAACTCATCTTCAGTTCATCTTGGACTCATCTCAACTCATCTTGAACTCATCTTCAACTCATCTTCAACTCATTTTGGACTCATCTTAAACTCATCTTGGACTCATCAACTCATTTTGGACTCATTTCAACTCATGTTGGGCTCATCAACCCATCTTGGACTTATCTTCAACTCATCTTGGACTTATCTTCAACTCATTTTGGACTCATCTTCAACTCATCTTGCACTCATCCTCAACTCACCTTGGACTCATCTTCAACTCATCTTGCACTCATCTTCAACTCTCTTTGGACTCATCTTTGACTCATCTCAACTCATCTTCAACTATCTTCAACTCATCTTGGACTCATCTTCAACTCATCTTGGACTCATCTTCAACTCATCTTGGAGTCATCTTCAACTCATCTTGGGCTCATCTTCAACTTATCTTCAACTCATCTCAACTCATATTCAACTCATCTTCAACTCATCTTGCACTCATCTTCAACTCATCTTGGACTCATCTCAACTCATCCTCAACTCATCTTCAACTCATCTTAGACTTATCTTCAACTCATCCTCAACTCATCTTCAACTCATCTTGGACTCATCTTTAACTCATCTTCAACTCATCTTGGACTCATCTTCAACTCATCTTCAATTCATCTTGGACTCTTCTTCAACTCATCTTGGACTCATCTTGGACTCATCTTCAACTCATTTTGGACTCATTTCAACTCATACTGGACTCATCAAAATCATCTTGGACTATCTTCAAAAACATCTTGGACTCATCTTCAACTCATCTTGGAGTCCTCTTCAACTGATCTCAACTCATCTTCAACTCATCTTCAACTCCTCTTGGACTCATCTTCAACTCATCCTCAACTCATCTTCAACTCATCTTCAACTCAACTTGGATTCATCTTCAACTCATCTTATACTTATCTTCAACTCATTTTGGACTCATCTTCAACTCATCTTGGACTCATCCTCAACTCATCTTGGACTCATCTTCAACTGATCTTGGACTCATCTTCAACTCGTCTTGGACTCATCTTGAGCTCATCTTCAACTCATCTTGGACTCATCTTAAACTCATCTTGGACTCCTCTTCAACTCATCTTAGACTTATGTTCAACTCATTTTGGACTCATCTTCAACTCATCTTGGACTCATCCTCAACTCATCTTGGACTCATCTTCAACTCATCTTGCACTCATCTTCAACTCTCTTTGGACTCATCTTGGACTCATCTCAACTCATCTTCAACTATCTTCAACTCATCTTGGACTCATCTTCAACTCATCTTGGAGTCATCTTCAACTCATCTTGGACTCATTTTCAACTCATCTTCAACTCATCTCAACTCATCTTCAACTCATCTTCAACTCATCTTGGACTCCTCTTCAACTCATCTTGGACTCATCTCAACTCATCCTCAACTCATCTTCAACTCATCTTCAACTCATCTTGGACTTATCTTCAACTCATCCTCAACTCATCTTCAACTCATCTTGGACTGAACTTTAACTCATCTTCAACTCATCTTGGACTCATTTTGGACTCATCTTCTACTCATTTTCAATTCATCTTAACTCATATTCAACTCATCTTGGACTCATCTCAACTCATCCTCAACTCATCTTCAACTCATCTTCATCTCATCTTGGACTTATCTTTAACTCATCTTGGACTCATCTTCAACTCATATTGGATTCACCTTTAACTCATCTTCAACTCTTCTTCAACTCATCTTGGACTCAATCTTCAACTCATCTTGGACTCATTTTGGACTCATCTTGGACTTATCTTCAAGTCATCTTCAGCTCATCTTGGACTCATCTTCAACTCATCTTGGTCTCATCTTCAACTCATCTTGGACTCATCTTCAACTCATCTTCAACTCATCTTCAACTCATCTTGGACTCATCTTCAACTCGTCTTGGACTTATCTTCAACTCATCTTCAACTCATCTTGGACTCCTCTTCAACTCATCTTGGGCTCATCTTCAACTCAACTTGGACTCATCTTCAACTCATCTTGTACTCATCTTCAATGCATCTTGAACTCATCTTCAACTCATCTTCAGCTCATCTCAACATATCTTCAACTCATCTTGGACTCATCTTCAATTCATCTTGGACTCATCTTCCACTCATCTTGGACTCATCTTCAAGTCATCTTGGACTCATCTTCAACTCATCTTCAACTCGTCCTGGACTCATCTCAACTCATCTTCATCTCATCTTGGACTCATCTTGGATACATCTAAACTCATCTTCAATTCATCTTGGACTCATCTTCAACTCATCTTGGACTCAACTCATCTTCAACTCACACAATTTATTCGCGTGTTGCAACAGTTTGCAAACTTTCGCAATTTCTTCAAGTTACGTCATTTTCACCTCTTCTTCTTCTCCTCTTATTGCTTCTCCTCCTCCTCCTTCTCCTCCTCCTCCTCCTCCTCCTCCTCCTCCTCCTCCTCCTCCTCCTCCTCCTCCTCCTCCTTCATCTGTCACTGGTCAGTATTATCAACAACGACTGAGTCATGGTAGATGGTTGAACGAACAACCTGGGTGGTTGTATAGGTTTGGTTGATGGCAAGGTGGGTTAGCAGGGTGAGTGGGTTGACAGGGTGTGTTGACAGGGGGGTTGACAGTGGGTTGGCAGGTTGGGTGGGTTGGCAGGGTGGGTGAGTTGGCAGGGTGGGTGGGTTGGAAGGGTGGATTGGCAGGGTGGGTGGGTTTGCAGGGAGGGTTGGCAGGTGGATGGGTTGGATGGGTGGGTTGGCAGGGTGGGTGGTTTGGAAGGTTTGGGGTTTGGGAAGGGTGGGGTTTGGGAGGGTGGGTGTGTTGGAAGGGTGGGTTGGAAGGTTGGTTGGCAGGGTGAGTGGGTTGGAAGGGTGGGTTGGCAGGGTGGGTGGGTTGGAAGGGTGGGTTGGCAGGGTGGGTGGGTTGGAAGGGGGGGTGGGTTAGAAGGGGGTTTTGCAGGGTGGGTGGGTTGGAAAGGTTGGTTGGCAGGGTTGGTGGTTGGAAGGGTGGGTTGGCAATGTGGGTGGGTTGGAAGGGAGGGTAGGCAGGATGGGTGGGTTCTAAGGGTGGGTTGGTAGGGTGGGTGGGTTTGATGGGTGGGTTAACAGGGTGGGTGGGTTGGAAGGTGGGTGGGTTGGAAGGGTGGGTGGGTTAGAAGAGTTGGTTGGCAGGGTGGGTGGGTTGGAAGGGTTGGTTTGCAGGGTGGGTGGGTTGGCAGGGTGAGTGGGTTGGAAAGGTGGGTTGGCAGGGTGGGTGGGTTAAAATGGTAGGTTGGCAGGGTGGGTGGGTTAGAAGGGTGGGTTGGCAGGGCGGGTGGGTTGGAAGGGTTGGTTGGCACGATGGGTGGGTTGGAAGGGTGGGTTGGCAGGGTGGGTGGATTGGCAGGTTGGGTGGGTTGGAAGCGTGAGTTGGCAGGCTGGGTGGGTTGGCAGTGTGGTGGGTTGGCAGGTGGGTGACTTGGCAGGGTGGGTGGGTTGGCAGAGTGAGTTGGCGGGGTGGGTGGGTTGCAAGGGTGGGTTTGCAGGGTGCGTGGTTCGGAAGGGTGGGTTGGCAGGGTGGGTTGGCCCAAGGTCTTGTTAAGGAAGGCGTCATTTAAATTCCATTCTCTCAGGCGACTTCCTCTTGATTCAAGTTACTGAAACAACGAGCACATGTTACTTAACCCAAGATATACAACCAGTACACTAACAACGAGCACATGTTACTTAACCAGAGATATACAACCAGTACACAAACAACGAGCACATGTTACTTAACCCGAGATATACAACCAGTACACAAACAACGAGCACATGTTACTTAACCCAAGATATACAACCAGTACACAAACAACGAGCACATGTTACTTAACCCGAGATATACAACCAGTACACAAACAACGAGCACATGTTACTTAACCCAAGATATACAACCAGTACACAAACAACGAGCACATGTTACTTAACCCAAGATATACAACCAGTACACAAACAACGAGCACATGTTACTTAACCCAAGATATACAACCAGTACACAAACAACGAGCACATGTTACTTAACCCGAGATATACAACCAGTACACAAACAACGAGCACCTGTTAGTTAACCAGAGATATACAACCAGTACACAAACAACGAGCACCTGTTAGTTAACCAGAGATATACAACCAG